>JAGDYQ010000035.1:6745476-7072976 GCA_021962125.1 Bulinus truncatus | reverse complement strand
GGCCAACCAAATGATATATACATCATGGGTCTAGGACTTATGGTTGCTGAATTCTAGGGCGCTCCTTTTATTAATATAGATTATTTTGTAAAAAACGGTACATAATAAGCCCCATTTTTCGGCCCTCAGAGGTCAAATCGCAAAATTAACTTTTGATGCACACATGGCAGGCCAAGACCTACAAAATGATATATACATCATGGGTCTAGGACGTATGGTTGTTGATATCTAGGGTGACGACGGATTGACAGACAGACAAAACGGGGAAAATGCTCTAAAAATATCATTTCTAAAAATTAAAGCACTTTTTACACAATTGTCAAGAGATTTGTTTAGATGAAAATAAAAACAACTTTATTAATTTAATTAAGAAAGATTATAATTTCATTTCTGATTAGATCACTTAAACAAACCAAAAACCAATAAAAAAACAACAAACAAATAATCAGCAGATTAACACCATCAATCTAACACCACCAGGCTAACACCACCAGTCTAGCACCACCAGATTAACACCACCAGTCTATCACCACCAGTCTAACACAACCAGATTAACACGACCAGATTAACACCATCAGTCTAGCACCACCAGTCTAACACCACCAGTCTAACACCACCAGTCTAACAAACACCACCAGTCTAGCACCACTTGTCTAACACCTCCAGTCTAGCACCACCAGTCTAACACCACCAGATTAACACCACCAGTCTAACACCATCAGCCTAACACCACCAGTCTAACACCACCAGTCTAGCACCACCGGTCTAACACCACCAGTCTAACGCCACCAGTCTAACACCACCAGTCTAACACCACCAGTCTAACACCACCAGATTAACACCACCAGATTAACACCACCAGTCTAACACCACCAGAAAAACACCACCAGTCTCACACCACCAGTCTAAAACCACCAGTCTAACACCACCATTTTAACACCACCAGTCTAACACCACCAGATTAACACCACCAGTCTAACACCACCAGTCTAACACCACCAGTCTAAAACCACCAGTCTAACACCACCAGTCTAACACCACCAGTCTAGTACCACCAGATTAACACCACCAGTTTAACTTCGGACTGAAACTTTATTTCATGACATTAACAGTTAACGTCAAAAACAATCTTTTACCACCTTGCCTGTACGTATCCACACACCCACACACTCACACCATAAACACACATACCATATATACACTTAAACCTACAGCCACACACCTACACCCACAACCCCCTCTCTACGCATATACACGTACAACAACACACCCATATACCTACACACATACACACCCAAGCCCACAAACCCATATACCCACATCCAATAACCCACACCCACAAGTATCTGGATGACATTTACTCTCGAGCTATACACACACACACACACACACATATATATATATATATATATATATATATATATATATATGGACGTAAAAGGGAGAACATCGTATAACATACGAATTATTTTGAAATATAATTAAATTAATTGTATCGTTTCATGTAATTTTAGTTTGCAAAGTATTTGGCCAATCAGAAATCCTTTTCAATGTGTCCTCCCTGCTTTTCAACAATCTTTTCTAAGCGTACATCGAAACAAACTTTCATATAACTATATTACCCTCTACGCAATGTTCTAATTTTTTGGCCCACTTTGTATATATATATATATATATATATATATATATATATATATATATATATATATATCAATATATCTACAAAAATATATGTATAAGATATGCCGGTAATAAGTACATAATCACATTTTCAAGGCCATAGGTCAAATGTACATTTACTTTCGATCTTCAGCAATAAATCAGTCCAGTCGACTAATAGCAATTTTTTGGCTTTAAATGAATTTTTATAAAAGCAGCATCTCTGACCCATATCTTTAAAGTAATTTTAGTTCAGAGGTCTTATCTAGTATGTTTCAGATAACCTTTTCTTTAATTCTTAATTTATGTACTTAAAAAAAAAATTGCTTGTTTGCCTTATACAGCTACATTGTATGAGCATTCATAATAACTGTTCATATGTATTGCCTTTTTTTCTAGCCGACGGTCTGGACTATTTATTTAAGAACGCCATCATGCAGCACCAACATGAGTTTTCTACATTGATTTGGAGGAAAGTATCTGTAAGTCAGTGTTTCATCTTGGTATTAAAAAGACTAGCGAAAACATTGAAGTATGAACGCTGATTTTCGGTATCGTTTATGTATTGGTCAGCTATTTGAACCATTATCTCAAAGAAACTTAATACGTATCTGTTTATAATAAAGTTTTCTTTTGAGCCCATAAGTTCAATGGGGGTACACTTCTAGACGTCATCTATAGCCTCGGCATAGTCATCAGCGCCTTTATATTGTCAACTAAAGTGGGTGCATTGTGCCGAACCTAGGGATTTCGGTGCCCAGGGGGCTTGGCTTCTTTGGGGGTCCCAGCATTTTGAAATTTGACACCAAGACATGAGATAATGTACTTAATATTGAATGTAAAAAAATTAGGGGGGGCCCGGAGTACATTCGAATTAGGACCCACCTTCCCCCACTCTAGGTACGCCTGTGGTTAAACGTTAACCAGAATCTAAAAAAAAATCCCCGAGGATCGAACCAGGGACCCTTAGATCAACTTCGAACGACCATCTGACACAAATTATACTTTGTATACTATATATTAACTATTTGATATGAACACTCACATTGGTATGTCCCTATTATTTATTAATTAGTATATACATCTTCGTATTATTGTTATTTTTTACTGCTATTAAACTATGTATGTGTGAATAAATATATTTTACGCTAGTCACCTTTCGGAGCTGCTCTCTTTGCCTATTGGATGTTAATGGAACTGAGAAACAAGGAAAAAGAGATTGATAGAAAGAAGGTTATAGAAGAAAGAATGAAGTAAGTGAAAGAAAAAAAAATCAAAACTTATTAAAAGCACAAATTAAAACATAAATACAAGCTTTTGTTTTTGGTATTCTATGTTTTTTTACTACAGTACAACGTTTTTATTAACTTCACTTCTTGTTTGTCTTTCCGGGGTCATTTCTTGTTTGTCTTTCCGGGGTCACTTCTTGTTTGTCTGTCCGTGGAATTGGTAATCAAATTTTAGACCACTTTCCGATGAGCTATAGCTCTGATACTTTCAATATAGCTCATAACCCGATGACAATTCAATATTCTTCCTATTTCATTATGATTTGATGAGTTTATAAAGTATTTTTTTGAAAAAAAAACGTTTTTTTTAACTTCACTTCTTGATTGTCTTTCCGGGGTCACTTCATGGAGAAGAAACTTGGCAGAGAATTGATCAGCTTAGCGTGCAGGCGACATATAATGGAACTCATTGTGGTAAAGGTGTTTTATTCACTGATGGGTCCATCTAGTGGACAAAATATCAAATTATTCCAGATATTTCGTAAATATTGGGGCTCAATTGACACATCGATGTATGCAAGTGGAATGGATGTAGATTAATTGCAGTGGTTCTCAATCTAGTTCGGGATGAACTCATTCACTTCATTCAGTATAAGCTAACAGTGTTTCAGCCCAGAGATGATTATCGTGAGCTTCTGCAAATGTCAATTCTTTTTCTAGGTGCAGCTTGTGGTGCAGATGAAAAGATTCTGGCTCCTGGAGCTTATCGCCGGGTCCAGTGGATGGCAAAACTGATTTACATTCTTAAGATGTTCATTCGGCTTTCTCAGTTCCAACTTACTGCACGGAAATTGTTATCACAGGATCACTTCAACACCTTGATACTTAATGTCTCCCTGAATTCTTGGTTTACATCGCCATGTGCTACATCTGCTCCCCGTAGAGATTTGCAGCTACTTCAACAATTGGAGAACTACAAATGACACCATTGCCAAAGCAGCAATAAAATCATTATCTGGACACTTGTGGTATTTGAGTGGTATTTGAGTGAAATTCTGGTTGGTTTTGTTTTGACAATGATGTTTCATCTGAAATGAAGTTAGTCATGGTTGCAGCACTTAACAAGATAATAACAGAATAGCCTTCTGTCCAACATTACAACAAAATAAACTTTCTGATTTATAACAACTACATTGTTGGACAGAAGAAAGTTGCGAGTTTGAAAGTCGTCAATGATACAGCCAAGCGTGGAGTGACCCTGAGTCAAGCACTCAATGGAGTACTAACTAATCAAGAGGAAAAGAAACAGTTTTTGTTACACGTAGTAGCGAAACACCTTCGTTACTTTCCTAATGCTAACAAGTCAACCCAAACTGTCCCAGCCGCAGCTAGAATATCATTACTTGGACTTGAAAACATGTAATTAGTGAATAGTGATATTTCAGTCTGAACTATGTTAAATTGACTCTTTATGTTTATTAGCCTGAAGGTTCTGAAATTTACTATTCTGGTGATATGTACATAACAGTTGTTTGTTCACTTTTACAGCAATAGGTGTCTCCAAATAACTTTTGATTTTTTTTGTGTTACAGCAGGATTACCGTTTACCGTATGGTAATGTCGCGAAAAACTGATTATTGCAAAACTTTGACACTGTTGAGCTACCAATAAATATTATCAGAAAACATTAAAATTTTGCCAATTTTATTCTTATAACATTACTAACACATTTTGGGGGGTGGCAGGATAAAATCTCAGACATTTTTTTTTTGAGTGGCACCCTAATTTATATATATATATATATATATAAATATATATATATATATATATATATATATATATATATTAGAGGTATGACTAAAATATAACCCTATATCCCCATATCATTTTTGGTGGAGCTTTGTATCACAAATAAAGAAAATATGGGTAATTTTTTCTTTGCATAAAAAAAGTTCACCCTTCAATCGAAACGAATATTTTATAACAAACCAATTTTCAACTATTTCAATAAAGGTTTCACCATTACAAATAAAAGTGACATAAGTATAATATTGATGATTGTTACAATGTACATTTCTATTGTGCATTAGTAGAAGAAATTTAATGTTCAATTTTTCAATGGACAATACAAATGGAAGTAAATATTGTATCACTTTAATTGCACGCTCTGCACAGATATTACAACGCTTAGTTAGCATAGAAGTTGAATCCGTGGACCATAATATCTTTAATGACTTCAAAGTCTTTGTATGCTGCTTACAAGCTAATGATAAATGATCAAAGTCAGTAGTATTGGGCAGTGAACCAGATATCAGCCAACATACCACTGATGAAATCACTCGCTGCCATAGGTGTTTGCAGATACTCATCAGAAGGAATGATGACAAACAATAAATTGCACTTGAGTTCCATCTCTCTTTACTGATTTTTTGGAAGTGATTGAAAATTTACTTTTAGTACGCTTCCTCTAGTTTTGAAAATCCTGTAGCATTATGTTAAAGCCATGTCATCTTGCCAGCACTCTTGTTCTGATTTCTTTAGTGTTGCTCCAACATTATCAAATGATGTTTTGAGTTGTTCATACATTTCTGGTGCAGTCTTTGTTGATTTAATGCCTTTTCGGAAATACACTAGATTTGAAGTCCAAATTCTCTTGCTCGTCTCGGAAGCTGGAGCATTTTTGACAGAACTGCTCTGAGACAATCCAGAAATGACACAAATTACTAATTATGCATATAATAGTTGCCAACTAAAATTCTGACGGTGCATGGAACAACAAAGAACAAAATTACAGTTAAAATACTAAATGCGGGTATGACATACGATTTACTGGGCGTGTAGAGGGTGACCTTTTTTAACAGTTGAGGGTTGTTATTGATATTTTTGTTTAAAAAATAACAAATTTCCACTTGTGGCAGTTTGGGGAATAAAATAATAATGAAATAAAAATTTAGTCATATGCCTAATATATATATATATATATATATATATATATATATATATATATATATATATATATATGCAATAATATACTTGTATATCGACTCTTTGGTTATCAACCATTTGGCACTAAACTATCTAACATTTATATATGTATATAAATTCGATGCATATTTATAAATATCCAAACTCTTTATCAGAATCAATCAATGCCATTTCAGAGTCTACCAGAAATATGCCATAGAAACAATCAACATAACGTATGAACAAAAGCCGGAGTCTGCCTTAAAACCTTTGGGCCAAACGTTGCCCAAGTGGGGCAACCAAAGTTGTATGATCATTGCTCTGGAATCGGAAAACAGGACGTTTGTTTCTCAAACTGCTTGCGCAAGATTCAGAGATTTGACGTGGAAAACTGGATCGCCAGTTCCAGTTGATTCATCGAATGGAGAAACTTCAAATGTAAGTTATAGAATCATCAATTGTAAGTTATAGAATCATAAAAAGTAAGCTATAGAATTATGAAATGTAAGTTATAGAATCATCAAATGTAAATTATATAATCATCAAATGCAAGCTAGAACTAAAAAGTGAATGTAAAAACTAAATGCTGTAATAATAAAAATATCGGGTTTATTCTAAGCACTGGCGAAGAACACATATTTTACAGAAGGCAATGGTTATAGGACTCAAAGTAAAATTATCGTACAAGACTCAATATTTAATACTTAATATTTTTTTTCTTGTTACAGGATTGCGTGGTGTGCAAAATAAAGCCAAAAAAATCTACAAATGGCAGGTGACAATTCAATCTTCTTCAGCTAATGATACAACTTAAATATACAAATTCTCGAATGACAGACCAAACGTTTCCTATACCACTTGTCAATAATATTACATTGTCAAGTGTCAATTTCCTCTATTAAAATAAATACGTAGTATTTAAATGTAAATAAATAATACGTTAAAAAATGGATCTTATTATTATTTAATATTATTCCCTTAACCGATTTGGTCGTTGGTTGAACGAATGAACACATAAACAGATGTGCTTTCATATAGGGATCGAACACCGACTCTTTACCTCTGAGTCAAGTTCAAAATCGACTGCGCTATACAGTCACCTAATTCTATTATAACTTTTTTTTTAACTTTTTTTTTAATCCATTATACTTTTGAAGTAGACCACCGGAGCAAACTTTATTCTGAAATCATAACGGAGGATAACGAAGACCACCACTAAGAGAGTCCAGGCCTTTATCAACAGCTGCCTTAGGAAAGTTCTCCAAATACGATGGCCTGACACCATCAATAATGCCAGCCTCCTAGAACGAACTGGCCAAGCTTCAATAGAAGAGGAGATCAGGAAGAGAAGGTGGGGATGGATAGGCCACACATTTCGAAAGCCGGCAAGCAACATCACTAGGCAAGCATTGAGTTGGAATCCTCAAGGAAAAAGAAAGAGAGGTCGGCCTAGAAACACCTGGAGACGAGAATTTGAAGCGGACATCACCAGGATGGGGTTCAGCTGGAAACAGCTGGAGAGAATGGCTCAGGAAAGACGTCGCTGGAGATCTTTAGTTGGTTGCCCATACCCCGATAGGAGTGACGGGCAATGATGAAGATATAATTTAATCAAACCATTTTAAAGCACGTCCTGCCATGATGGAGAGTGGTATAATTAATATAAACAAATACATTAAGATCAGCTGATAGTACAATGTCTTAAGTAATACGTAAATACATATTTTATCACACTTTAAAATATTGCGTCATTTATCACAATTAGCGTTTTCTTCACTATTTTTGTATTATTTGATATGCATTTTGTATTATTTGATATGCATTTTGTATTATTTGATATGCATTTTGTATTATTTGATATGCATTTTGTATTATTTAATATGCATTTTGTATTATTTTTCAGATGTTGGAAATGTTTCTTCAGAGAGAAATTATCTCCCTCACAATTGTCCAAAATGAAACTGGTGACATTTTTATTATTTTTGTTTTTGTTATATAGTTACATAGTCTTTACACACAGGGCCGGCCTCACGAATAGCAGGGCCTTATTTAACTAATTTGCGAGGCCCCTCTTCTAGCTATTTTTTACAATAACAACTATTACTATTAAATTTAGTAAATTGCCAGGTACTTGGCCCAATTTTGGCAATCAGCTTAAGGCTGGCCCTGATACACAAGTAGCAGTCAAATTCTCCCGTTTCATTGAAATATCGTCCATGTTCTATTTTTAGGTGAGTCACATGATGTTTTTGCTTTTGTTTGCTGTTTTCTTATTGTGCTTAATACAAGATAAAGTCCACAATGTTGAATACGCTCTGCTAGTTTGGACAATTACATACTTAATGGAGGATCTTTATCAGGTTAATAATAAACAAATGGTACCTTTAAAGACACTCAAACAAAGGCATTTGAATATATATATATATATATATATATATATATATATATATATATATATATATATTTGTGGGAGCCGGAGTCGGAAAAAATATGGCGGCTCCGCAAGCCTGGATCATTCACAGCTGGCGGTGGTGACGGATGTGGTCGGCACACAACACCCTTCCACTCTGTCCCACTCAAGCACACCTGCGCAGCCTGCCATTTCGGGCTGAGGGTACAGGCACATTGCACCCTCCCCTCTGTCCGACTGGCAGGAAACGCCCATTGCCTTGCCATTCTGGCCAATCAGCAGTGCACACACTCTGCTGGTCTGGCCAGTTTGGGCAAGTGGCATAAAACTTTTTTTCTGCTATCCCAGCAGATGATAACGGGAACACTCACCCCGCAGATCTGTAGGGATGGCAGACGTACACTAGCGCCGCTAACAATGCTGGTGTGGTGGGCGCACTACACCCTATCATGCTGGCAATGGCGGCATATAAAAAAAAGAACTAAAAAAAATATTTGGCACGATTACTCATGTCACCTCTCCTAAAACCGCGCTAATTGCTTCATGGTAAAGATCGTGGCGGTCAAAAATATTTTATGTTCTCATTCCCGTTAGTCTTTCACAACCTTTCCCTGCCATATGTAATAGCGTAGGTTGCTTCGTCACCTCGTCACTGACAGTTGGCTGGTCCGATGTCATTACTGGCAGCCAAGTATGAGACATCTTACTCGGCCGGCCAGTTGGGAGCCATATCATGCCTGTTTATTAAAATAAATCTTGCCGCTATACTATGTGACAGACACGGGATTGCCGACAGAGCAGAAAAGGATTGTTTGTATTATAGACAAGTTAATTCCTTCGTATATAGTAAGCATCAATTTTCGATATGTTAACACACACACACACACATGTATATATATATATATATATATATATATATATATATATTAAATAATCGATATCAAGTCGTAAAGGCCAAGAGACCACTGTCAAAACATCTTAATCCATTTATTCTCTCGTTACTTTTTTAACCACAGGTGACCTTTTCCGAGTCTGTGGACATCATAATATACTGTTGAGTTTTTTTTTTAATTTCTCTAAAAAAGAAATCTATGATCTATTATCATGGTTTACTATTGTTTTAATACAGGTGATTAAAAATTTATTTGAGGTTATTGAGATAATAGCGGGAGTTTTCTTCATCGCCATATGGATTGTCAAATGGTATGCTGACACCAAAACTGTCAGCGCCTATTCTGTCATTGATGCTGTCAGAGTACTGTTCAGTTTAGATTTCATTTGCTACATGTTGTGCACTTTGGAGCTTTTCTACATTGATAAGTTTCTCGGACCATTAGTGCGGATCATGTTAAGTTTGGTAAGTAAATAAATACCAACAATCTATACCTTGCAAAACCTTTGCGTAGAGTTACATCCCCTTTGGCTTCATCGATAGGCTAGGTTATTTTTGGATTCGGGCAGCTCCAATTTTTTTCATGATTGTATTTTAAACTGGAATGCCGTTGGATTGATTCTTTACTTTCGATTTAAGGCAGAGCCCAAATTGCTATTTCTTATTAGATTGATGTAATTTTCTAGAATCTTTTATTATACTTTTAATAGATGGAAAAAAATTAAACAAATTTTTGTTTTTCAGCTTGGGATTCTCATGAAAGTCCTGATAATAATTACAGTTTTCGTTCTTGCTTATGCCATTGCTTCTGAGTCTGTATTGTATCCTGAAAAAGACTTAGGTGGTACCATGCTTTTCAGTGTGTTTAGAAGACCTTTCTGGGCCATTTTTGCAGAATTCCGACTTGAAGAATTGAATGGTAAATATGTATGTTTATATGTAAATTTGGTTATCATTATTAATATTATCAAGATTAAAATTTTTGTCATGCCTAATTCTTGTTCTATTTTACTTAGCACAATTCAACATCTAATTTACACAGTCATTGCATTTCACTGAACAATTGTTGTTATAGAAATGACGAAAAAATTGACCTGTCGGAGGACGAGAATAACTAGACAGTTGACCCTGACAATTCACTGGACAGTTGACAATGTGACACTGACAATTCTCTGGACAGTTGACCCTGTGACACTGACAATTCACTGGACAGTTGACCATGTGACACTGACAATTCTCTGGACAGTTGACCCTGTTACACTGACAATTCACGGGACAGTTGACCCTGTGACACTGACAATTCACTGGACAGTTGACCCAGTGACACTGACAATTCACTGGAAGTTGACCCTGTGACACTGACAACTCACGGGACAGTTGCCCCAGTGACACTGATTATTCACTGGAAAGTTGACCCTGTGACACTGACAATTCACTGGACAGTTGCCCCAGTGACACTGATTATTCACTGGAAAGTTGACCCTGTGACACTGACAATTCACGGGTCTGTTGACCCTGTGACACTGACAATTCACTGGAAAGTTGACCCTGTGACACTGACAATTCACTGGAAAGTTGACCCTGTGACACTGACGATTCACTGGAAAGTTGACCCTGTGACACTGACAATTCACTGGAAAGTTGACCCTATGACACTGACAATTCACTGGAAAGTTGACCCTGTGACACTGACAATTCACGGGACAGTTGACCCTGTGTAACGGACAATTCACTGGACAGTTGACCCTGTGACACTGACACATCACAGGACAGTTGACCCTGTGACACTGACAACTCACGGGACAGTTGACCCTGTGACACTGACAATTCACTGGACAGTTGACCCTGTGACACTGACAATTCACTGGACAGTTGACCCTGTGACACTGACAATTCACTGGAAGTTGACCCTGTGACACTGACAACTCACGGGACAGTTGACCCTGTGAGACTGACAATTAACGGGACTATTTCAAGCACACACGTGAATAGTGGATACAAATATGATTCATTTTTGTTACAATAGTGATAACACACCGGTTCGTTGGCTGGTTTATTGTGGGCATGGCATTTATAATAGCACAGGCCGAATAGACTGCAATGACAGTTGAGATAATAAAACGAGTTGTGTTGGATGCACTAAATAGGGTAGTTGTATTACATTGAATATTTTTTAGGCAATGTGAGATACGTGATAATGATGTATCTTTACGTTTAATAAACTTCACTCGAGACATTTTGAAATGCGTGATAATGATAAACCATTGTATTCCATAAACTCCATGTACATATTGTTTTTTTTAACACAAGTGTTTATAACATATCAGCCGTTAAAATTGTTCTTATTAGCCGAGGCTTCAAAATTACACAATTACTAATTAATATTTTGTTTTTCATTAAGCTTGTCACGAAACTGGCGATATTATTAATTTTATGTCTTTTGAGTTCTATAGAAAAAAATTACTACATAACTGATTTAACTAGTTGTATTTCGTAGAAGATTGCTCCAATATTGCTGATTGTAGCCCTGAAACTAGGCGGGGGAGTCCATCTCATTTTGGTGCTTATTTTATCCATCCGTTAATGTGGATTTACTTCATCATTGTAAACATTTTGGTGTTCAGCTTGCTAGTAGCAATGTTCAAGTAAGTTACAGTTTTAAAAATGAAACAACCAACAAGTCGTACGAAGTTATATGATTTAATACGTGTTTATTTTGCTGGTGTATTCTATTGCTTTTTTTTTTTTTTAATTTTGAATACGGTCTCATTAATTTCCTTGAGTTTGAGGATGACAAATGTTCTTTGAGTATGTTAGTGTGTAAATAATTGAACGGTGGTTTTTTTTTGCTAAATGAATTGTGTAAATGATATTTATGATGATCTTGATTGTATTAATTTTAGAATAAAGTATAACATTTGATTACTTTTTTTTTTTTTTGGCTTCATTATGTGGTTAAATATTTGTTTACGACACTAACTCACTCTTTATGTACTTTTATCTTGTACTTAATTACTCAACTTAATAATATCTCTAGTAAACGTGTATTTTCTATGGCTTACTTATTAGTTATTCATAAGTCCAATGAAATTTATAATTATAATTATATAGTTCATAAGAAAGTATAAAAAAGAGAATTCCTTTTTTTTTAATTGGCCTGTGTGTTTCTGGAATGTTTTTTCTATATTTCTAACAGCTCCGTTAATATTTTACTATTCTTAGCTCCAAAATACAATCAATTGAAAAACAAGCAACTGAAGTCTGGCATCATCAATTTCTACAGTTTACGATGAAATTTTACAGTACACTGATACCACCTCCACCATTTACTTTATTATTACCATTCCTATTGTACTGCAGAAGAACTGGAAAAGATGGACCTTTCCGTAAGAACACTAAATTAGTATTATTACATGTTTTATTTAAATACTCTAGTGTAAGAACACTATAGTAGTATTATTTCATGTTTTATTTAAATAATCTAGTGTAAGAACACTATAGTAGTATTATTACATGCTTTAAATAAATACTCTTGTGTAAGAACACTACAGTAGTATTATTACATGGTTTCTTTTTTAAATATGGGTATGAACACTACAGTGGTATTATTACATGTTTTATTTAAATACTCTTGTGTAATAACACTACAGTAGTATTATTACATGTTGTATTTAAATATCCATGATCATGTGTACATTTTATAATTAATGTATATACATGACGATCTTGCATAAAATACTCAGCTGCTCACTAAAAGATTATCCCCGGCCACCGTGTTGGTCAGCTGTATCTCACGGGCCAAATACGGATACCTGACAAATAAGTTAATTAAAAAAAAGTGAATTTGAATGCTTTGATTTATTCTATCCTTTTTTTAAAACTCAAAACTTCTTTTTAATTCCTTGGGGGAAAGTTTGGAATCGATTTTTGAGGTACTTTTTAGTAATATATTTTCTTGACATTGTGCATACATGTTCTTGCTTTATGAAAATGCACGATTCAATAAATAATTTAGCAATTAATTATTTGTTCATTTTATCAAATGTGAGTCAAAAACGTTTTCATAAATAATTAAGGGATATAGCCTTGTGTATTTGTGTAACTATGACGAAGCTAATATGTTATTTCCCATGCATTATTAATACTGGTAGGTTAAAGCAGCGGTACACATGGAGTAAATGGCAAAATTTAAAAATGTATAATATACATTGTATATATTTTAGAAATCAATATTTTTTTTTAAAACGCTGTTTTTTTTTAATCATGTATTGTATTATTTCGTTTTGACAGATCAAGAAGTTGTGCCAACTGAGTTGTCTAACTTGCAGAGAATTGAAGCCTCTGGCAGATACAAATTTATCCAAGACATTGATGACCAGGAAATGTCAGTTACTCCGGAAATTATTCTTTTTAGTTTCAAATTTATCATGCTTTTATTGAACTTCTTTATAGAGATATAATGTATCTCTACTTTTTTAAATATATTTTTTTTCATATTTTTAAAAATTTAGATCTGTTGTATGCAATGGTGTTTTGAATTGTCCACATAAAGGTTAGTGGCTAATTGCAATGTGTACAAGTATGTAATATTAAATGGCAGATAATTTTAGTAGAGATAACATTTTTAAATGAGTCCATCATAAGTCAAGTTCAAACGAGTTAAATAATTAATTTGACTAGCATGCATTCTCTATCTTACAGATGACAATAAAAACAAAGCTCCAGAGACAAAAACAGGTAAAGATATATACATAATTATATTCTGATGCACAAGGTGGGGTGTATATCTTTCATAAGTAGAACCATATGATATATTATAATTATTGATGTTAGACGTACAGTTACAGTGCCCTGATTAATCTTCCAATGATAATTGTGCTTTTTATCACATGGATAAGTACATTGTTCTAATTGGTCTTCCAATGAGAAGAGAGCTATGTGATAATATGTGTTATTTCATCAATATTTGAGAATACTATAAATCTTAGATTTAACCTCACAGTGTATATTGTTTTACTACTAGCTTTTTTATAGCATTAATTACTTTAAAAAATTATCAATGTATTAATATCATGGAAGATGTATAATTAAAAATCAACAAAACCAACTAGGAAACTTTATTTTTGTTTATGTCACCATTGCTCATATTTATACATCGATAAATGTATTGTCTATGCGCTGCATCACATACAGATGAATCTGTTACTTGTTTCTATTTATTTGTGTATATATATATATATATATATATATATATATATATATATATATATATATATATATATATATATTTATAAAGACTGACTTTGATACAAAAAACATATGCATATGTAAAAAAAAAATAAAACTTAAATAAGGCGAAATAATAGAATTAAAAAAAAAAAGATATTATTTTCACTATAATGAGGCAAAAAATTACACCCATCATTAAATGGGCGATAACTACATCCACCAATGAATGTGCCAACTACAAACTGATTTACAAATGTCCACATAAAGAAGCCATAAGACAATTTTATCTTAACTATGCAATCTTACTTTCTTTAGCAACGTTCGTAGATAGATAAAGTATTTGAGAACTAAATCTATATATATATATATATATATATATATATATATATATATATATATGTGTGTGTGTGTGAGTGTGTATGTGTGTGTATATATGTGTGTGTATATGTGAGTTTGTAAGTGTATCAGACACAAAGTATTCATATTAAAATTTCAAACATTACAAAGATTTGAACAGTCTAAGTGAAGTATGCATTCTAAATGTAACCGTAATTAAATATATATATATATATATACAGAGAGAGAGAGAGAGCGATAGAGAGTGAGATGGAGAGAGATAAAGAGAGAGAGAGGGGGCAGGGGGAGAGAGAGGTGGAGAGGGGAGAGAAGGAGTGAGGGAGAGAGAGGGAGATGAGAGAGGGAGGGAGAGAGGGAGGGAGAAAGGGAGGGAAGGAAAGAGAAAGGAGGGGAGGGAGAGATGGGGTAAGGAGGGAGATAGAGGGGAGGGAGAGAGTGAGAGGGGTGGGAGAGAGAGTGGGAGAGAGATAAAGAGAGAAGGAGAGAGATAAAGAGAGAGGGGCAGGGAGAGAGAGGGAACAAGGGAGGGAGGAATGGGGAGGGAAAGAGAGGGAGAGGAGGAGAGAGGAGGGAGGGAGAGACGGAGAGGGAGGTAGAGAAAGGGGAATGAAGAAGATAGGGAGAGAGAGGATGGGAGAAATGGGATGGAGTGATAGAGAGGGAGGGGGCAGGGAGGGAGTGAAAAAGGAAGGGAGGAAGTGGAGAGAGGGAGGGAGGGGGGAGGGACAGGGGGAGAGAGAAGGAGGGAGGGAGAGAGAGGGAGATGGGAGAGTTAGGGAGGGAGGTAAGGAAAAAGGGAATGAGAGAAAGAGAAAGGGAGAAAGGGAATATGGAGGGAGAGGGGGAGAGGGAGGGAGAGAGAGGAAGGGAGAGAGGGAGGTAGGGAGAAAACAGAAGGTAAACAGAAAACCTTATTTTTAACGTGGGGACCCGGGTACATGCAACTAGTTTTAAATTAACTACCCTATTATATTGCCACATTTTAAATGAACTATCAAAATATTTTGTACATTTTAAATAAACCATCCAATTATATGTGTATATTTTAAATAAACTATCCAATTATATTTTGTACATTTTAAATAAACTATCCTATTATATTTGCACATTTTAAATGAACTATCCAATTATATTTGTACGTTTGTTAGATCCTAATGTTCCAAGACCACCAGAAAGTGTACAATCAGAAGTGACAGCAACAGAAGATGGTAGAACTCTACAGGAACAGATAATTGGTAATGATTCGTTGCTTATCAATAAATGTTTTTTTATATGTGATATCTTACATCTTTTCTTTCCTAAGCAATGTTATAAACTTTTTACATATTTGATATAATTAATCTTAGTCATTTAACAAAAAAAAAAGTATTTTTAGTCCTAAAGGGCCATCGGGGAAGATGAAGTGTAGAATTCAACGGTATCAGTAGACATGACATATGAAGCGACTGTGTGATTAGCACAACGCCTAGTCACCTGTACTTCCTCACCTTAAGTCAGGTAGCCATTGAAAGAGAATCTAAACTCGTGCTCCTTCAAATTATTACCTCACAGTGCCACGTGGACTGATTTTTCCAACGTATTAGACGCAATAGATAAATGTCTCTGTATTTGTTACATTATGTGACAGCATACAAACTTGACTTACTCCTTTTTAATTATAAAAAGACATCAGGATAAAATATAAAGACATTTTAATATTGACTTTTCGTCTCTTTTCAAAATCAACATCAAAACAAGTGCCTCATCTATAGTACCACAACCATACATTCCGTATATAGTTCTGAAAAAGTGTTACTTACAAAGAAAATAAACTGAACCTAAATCTATAGATTCTGTTCTCAATAATTTCATAAAATCGTCCATTTGAATTATCTATTCATCTATCTTTCTATCTATCTATCTATCTATCTATCTATCTATCTATCTATCTATCTATCTATCTATCTATCTATCTATCTATCTATCTATCTATCTATCTATCTATCTATCTATCTATCTATCTATCTATCTATCTATCTATCTATCTATCTATCTATCTATCTATCTTGCTATCTATCTATCTATCTCTCTCTCTATATATATATATATTGTCATGGTATAGTTATGAGTACTACGCACACAGGTGTGTGTGTATCTTTGGAGTTTGGCCAACTAGGTCAACATGTGGTCAAGGGGTCAACATTCGAGATGTTGATAGAAAATAAATATGTTGTTTATTATTCTAGATATTAATGGAAAATAAATATGTTGTTTATTTGTAAATTGTATTGACTAAATGAGTGAGAGACAGAGCGATGTGGAATGTTCGAGTTGGATGGAAGGAAATTATATAAAGACGATGTACAGTTGAGAATTGAGATAGAGAAAAGAGTTGAGTCGATTAAGTCAGTGAAGTTATTTGAGTTCAGAAGTTCAGTTGAGTATTAAGAGAGTATTCGAGTACATGTCGGAAGTTTTAGTTGATCAGTTAAGTTCATTGTTTACAAGTATAATTCATTGGATTTATTCTGTTTATTTATATTATTGTGTCGTTAATAAATCATATGAACCATGGACATGAATTGAGTTCTTATATTAACCAGTTCATAATATTATTATATCATTTACATGGTGGCAGCAACTTAGTGAACCCGTCTCCGAGGACACATTGATTGGAATAATAATATCATTCGTTGATTCATCGCTGGACAGTAAATTGACCTGAATAGAATATACGCACTTAACGTGTGCAGTCAAGTGGAACATTGTTGTAAACTATTCTTACGAAGCAGGTCAGAAATCTCATGAACTTTCAAGTTATTTATAACTGTGCTGGACTGGACTATTTATAGTACAGGAACTGTAATAAACGATTGTATTGGAATTTATTCGAGAACAAAGGAGAAGGTCAAGTAAACAAGGGACATAATTATTATTAACTTGAGATAATTTAATTTAATTGAAAATCGTTGTGTATGATTCCAATGTACTAATTTTTTTTTATTCATGTTACATGTATTTTTCAAATGAATATTAGTCTAGCTAATTTCATTTGCTATTAAGAATTAATTTATTGTCTTTTTGGAGTTATATATACATTTTTGTATTATTGAGTGAATTTAAGGCTCCACTTAGACACTAGATTTAAATATTTGTTTAGTGGTATATGTCTAGTTTGTTTATACATTTGTTTATTAATATTTGTATTCCTCTTGTAACATTCTTTTATCTTGTCCTAGATAATTTTATGGTTCATTGTATATGTTGCTATTTTGATGTCATTATTATTATATTTTTGATATAGATTTGATGATATTAATATTTTAGTTCGTGCATTGGATTGAGTGTTACACACTTGAAATCATTGTAAAAACTATATAACATGGATGCGGATGCAAATAGATTCCTTGAGCTAGGTAGGGCAATAGGACTAGAAGGAACACAACTAGCGAAATATGTTCGCGATTGCTTGAATGATGAAAAGGAGCGAATTATGCAAAAAGAAGAAAAAGAAAAGGAACGAGAAGAGAGAGAAAAGATCGTTTACGCCAGGCAGAAGAAAAAGAAAAAGATCGTTTACGCCAGGCGGAAAAAGAAGAATTAGACCGCAAACATGAATTTGCATTAAAAATGGCAGAAATTGATGCCATGAAAAGACCCACGATTGATGAGAGCTTGACAAAAATGACAACTCAGTCACAAACTTTAAAACATAAAATAAGAATACAACCATTTAGCGGCAAACATGGTGACATAGACAATTTTTTTTTCTGTCATGGAGACACAGTTTGCTATAAGCAAAGTAGATAAAAAGGATTGGATAATTTATCTTTATGAAGCCATGACCCAAGAATCACAAGCTGCTTTGAACAATATCAAAGGTGAAGCTGCTAAAGACTATGATGTTGTAAAAAAATATTTACTGCAACACTATAACAAAACAGAGGAACATTACAGGAATAAGTTCCACAATACTTTAATGAATGTTGATGGACATCCGCAAGCATATGTCAACAATTTGGAAAGTTATCTCCTTAATTGGTTCAAAATGGCAGAAATTGACCATAATAATGCAAGGCAGATAATTGAATTAATCTTAGTAGACAAAATTTTGACACACTGCAGCATGCAGCTTTACACTTACATAAAACAACAAAGTGCACTGTAAAGAAAAACTCATATCTGCCATGTCTGATTTCAAAGATAGTCATATAGACACGCCTTTGTTTAATACAGTGCAAGAAAAGTCATGTAATGTCATGCATGCCAATAATAAACAACGATACTCAAGTCTACCCGCTAGGATGCCTAAAACATGTTACATATGCCAGAGAGTTGGGCATCTACAATATGACTGTATTTATCGGAAAGGAGGAAATCCATATTCATATAAAAACAGAACAGGAGCATATGGAATCAATTACAGTCCTCCAAGAAATTACTGGCGTGCTGAACGTAACAACTACTACAAAGGGACATATCAAAGAGTTCCAGTAAATGAACAGAAAAACTACCACAATAGATATCAGAGAGGCAAATCGCAGGATGGTAGAAGAAATAGCATGGAAGCACCGGTACGCAGCACCTATCAAAGAAGGATATCACCCAATATAAGTCCTCAAAGATGTCAAACTGAAAGGGGTAGAACTCCACTAAGAAAAGAAAACAAGGAAAACACTGTTGCAACAATATTAGAGAGCAAAGGCACTCTGGTATTCTATCCTTGTTTTGTTAACAATCAGGCTGTATTATGTCTCAGAGACACAGGCTGTACATCTGTAGTGGTTGATGAGAAAATAGTTAAGGAAGAACACTTAACTAATGAAAAAGAAGACATAAAACTGGGAAATGGACAGACCATAACATGTAGGACCGCCTACATTCATATCGACACGCCATGGATAACTGGACATGTGAAAGCTATAGTAATGCCGTATCCAGTTACTTCCTTGATAGTGGGAAATATTCCCAATATAAATGACAATAATTCACAAGAAATGTTTCATGAATGGTTGGAAAAGAAGGATATATATACCCAGCTAGAATTAAAAAACATACAGGAACAGAAAACAAAACAGAGCAAAGATTTCACGTGCTCACTACTAAACAATATGTCCAACTGGAATGGAACACAGGATATTGGTGATTACATACAAGGATTAGATATAATTGCTGATCAAGAGAATGTTAAAGAACAGCAAAGAGCCCAAATTATGATTAATAAAATGAAAGGACACAGATTAGCAAAAAATATTGCGCTAAAAAACAAAGATAATTATGAATTGATGAGAAATGAACTCATTAATAAACTAACTACAAAAGCTAATGCTGAACAAACACAACTTGAACATATAAACGTTGTGACAAAATCGACATCTGTCAAAGAACAAAATAAAGACAAAGAATTCAATTCCGACAATCAAAATGTTTTATCTCCATATTTAAATATCAACTCTGATGAGTTAGGTAAATTACAGAGAGACGACACTTCTTTGAAACGATATTTTCAACACTGTGAACAAGGCACTAGTAACAGTCAACAAATTAAATATTATTGCAGAGATGGTATTCTGATGAGAAGGTTCTCAAATCTAAACAGCGATACAGATCAGATAATAATCCCAACTACTTTGAGAGAAGAAGTACTAAAAACAGCACATTCTGTTCCATTAGCAGGACATATGGGTCCCAAAAAAACATTAAAAAGAATTAGAAATGTGTGTTATTGGCCTAATATGTTCAGAGACATCAAATCATTTATCAAGTCATGTTCGTTGTGTCAGAAACACAATAGTATTGGTCCAAAGCATACAGCACCACTCCAACAAATGGATACAACATCAGAGCCATTTAAAAAAATAGCCATTGATATAGTTGGACCATTGTCTGTTATGTCAAACAGAAAACACAGATTTTTACTAACCATCATTGACTTTGCGACTAGATGGATAGAGGCCATACCATTGGTTGATATTACAGCTGAATCAGTATGCACTTCCTTATTAAAAGTCTTCACCATATTTGGATTTCCAGAAATCATATTGTCAGACAACGGTACACAATTTCAATCCCATATGACAAGATCGTTTATGCAAATGCTAAAAGTCACACAAACATTTGCAGCCAGATATCGACCACAGGCGAATGGAATGATAGAAAGAGCAAATCAGACAATAAAGACAATGTTAAGAAAGATCATTGAAGAATATGGACAAGAATGGGATAAATATTTACCTCTTGTACTGTTCGCATACAGAGAGATTCCACACGAATCAACTGGTTTCTCACCATATGAATTAATGTTTGGAAAAAATCCAAGAGGACCACTTAGACTATTTATAGAGAACGTATGTCCACAAAATAGAGATGACATGTCGCCACATGAAATAGTCAACAACACCAAAGAAATGATAATCAACGCTAACAAAATAGCAGAGAAGTGCACAATTCAAAACAGTACTAAACATAGAAACATAAAAAACAAAAATAGATACCTCAGAGAACTCGAAGTTGATGATCAGGTCTATGTACTTCTACCAGAAAAAGGTCATTTTGGTAACACTTGGCAAGGACCACATAAAATTGTTGAAAAAATTTCAGAAGTTAATTATGTAGTAGAAATAAAGGGGAGAAAACTCACATTCCATATAGATAATTTGAGAAAAATAGCCATGAATCCAGAACAAAAAGGAAAAAATTTTAACAGTGTGAATGATGTAAACATCATTGTAACCGATAATACAAATGTTGATGTACACAGCCAACATGAGGATGACATGTTTCACAATTTACCATTGGTTGTGCTAGAAGAGAAAATTCAGAAGAAACTGATTACATTAGCTGAGGACATACCAGCAGTAGTACAAAAAGAAATTGAAAAACTATGCTTAAAACATAGTAAAATAATTTCTAGTATTCCAGGAAGAACAGATGTTATCAAACACAGAATACAACTTCAAAATAATAAACCATTGAAACTAAAGCCATATCAAATACCTATTGGGTATAGAGATGCTGTGGAAAAAGAAATTAAACAACTGTTGAATAGAAAGATGATCAGACCATCAACATCACCATACGCTTTCCCAATAGTGATAGTAAAGAAGAAGAATGGTGATGCAAGGCTTTGTTGTGATTACAGGCAACTAAACAAAATAACTCAAGTTGATAGACAGCCTATGCCAAACATAGATGAGCTTATAAACGATATGGCAAAAGCAAATATTTTTTCTCACTTGGATTTAACCAGAGGATTCTGGCAAATAGAAATGGAAGAGTCTTCCAAACAATACACTGCTTTTGTGGTTGGCAATGAATATTATGAATGGAATGTCATGCCTTTTGGTCTCATTAACAGCACATCCACATTCATCAGAATGATGAATAAAATACTTAAGGACATACCAAATATAAGATATTACATAGATGATATTTGTGTATTTTCAAAAGATTGGAACACTCACATTGAGACATTAAGAAAATTATTTCAAATTCTAAGTGACAACAACCTAACAATGGCACCAGACAAAATACGAATAGGATTCCATGGTATTGATTTTTTGGGATATCACATTGGAGATGGTATCATAAGGCCTACAGAGAATATTCTAAAGAAAATATTAGAGATAAGGATACCAAAAAAGAAGAAAGAGGTCAGATCTTTAATAGGACTCTGTAACTTCTATAGAAACTTTATTCCAAACTTTGCTGAAATTGTTGATCCTTTAGTAAACCTGACAAAAAAGAGAATGAAGGACAATGTTGAATGGAATGAAACTTGTCAGATAGCATTAGAACAAATAAAATCAATTTTCCAATCACCACCAATTTTGTCGCCTATAGATCCAAAAAGACAATTTGTGTTGGCAACAGATGCATCTCGTTATGCATTGGCTGCGTGTTTAATGCAAAGCTACCACAATATCAATAAACCTGTGTTATACTTAAGCAGGAAATTAAGTGAAACAGAAAAGAAATACTCAATTATTGAATTGGAGTGTTTGGCATTGGTTTGGGCCATCACTAAACTAAGTAAATACCTGCTTGGTCAAGAATTTGTGGTGTTGGTAGACCATAAACCATTATTGGAATTTAATCATAAAAGTATAAAAAATTCAAAGTTGACTAGATGGTCACTTTTATTACAGGACTTTTCCTTTCAGATCAAATCCATAAAAGGAGCAAATAACCACATACCAGATATATTATCTAGATTGACCTAAAGTTAAAATAACTATTGTAAAATATCACATTGTTTTATAGCAATCTGATCTATGATTACATGTACTTCTTATTTTTGTGTTTAATCACAAGATTCTATGAATTATATATGTACACATTTTTTGACACTATATATTCACTTAAATTACGTTTAAGAAAAAAATGTATAACATTTTTTTTAAGGAAAAGGGGGGAGGTGTCATGGTATAGTTATGAGTACTACGCACACAGGTGTGTGTGTATCTTTGGAGTTTGGCCAACTAGGTCAACATGTGGTCAAGGGGTCAACATTCGAGATGTTGATAGAAAATAAATATGTTGTTTATTATTCTAGATATTAATGGAAAATAAATATGTTGTTTATTTGTAAATTGTATTGACTAAATGAGTGAGAGACAGAGCGATGTGGAATGTTCGAGTTGGATGGAAGGAAATTATATAAAGACGATGTACAGTTGAGAATTGAGATAGAGAAAAGAGTTGAGTCGATTAAGTCAGTGAAGTTATTTGAGTTCAGAAGTTCAGTTGAGTATTAAGAGAGTATTCGAGTACATGTCGGAAGTTTTAGTTGATCAGTTAAGTTGATTGTTTACAAGTATAATTCATTGGATTTATTCTGTTTATTTATATTATTGTGTCGTTAATAAATCATATGAACCATGGACATGAATTGAGTTCTTATATCAACCAGTTCATCATATTATTATATCATTTACATGGTGGCAGCAACTTAGTGAACCCGTCTCCGAGGACACATTGATTGGAATAATAATATCATTCGTTGATTCATCGCTGGACAGTAAATTGACCTGAATAGAATATACGCACTTAACGTGTGCAGTCAAGTGGAACATTGTTGTAAACTATTCTTACGAAGCAGGTCAGAAATCTCATGAACTTTCAAGTTATTTATAACTGTGCTGGACTGGACTATTTATAGTACAGGAACTGTAATAAACGATTGTATTGGAATTTATTCGAGAACAAAGGAGAAGGTCAAGTAAACAAGGGACATAATTATTATTAACTTGAGATAATTTAATTTAATTGAAAATCGTTGTGTATGATTCCAATGTACTAATTTTTTTTTTTATTCATGTTACATGTATTTTTCAAATGAATATTAGTCTAGCTAATTTCATTTGCTATTAAAATTAATTTATTGTCTTTTTGGAGTTATATATACATTTTTGTATTATTGAGTGAATTTAAGGCTCCACTTAGACACTAGATTTAAATATTTGTTTAGTGGTATATGTCTAGTTTGTTTATACATTTGTTTATTAATATTTGTATTCCTCTTGTAACATTCTTTTATCTTGTCCTAGATAATTTTATGGTTCATTGTATATGTTGCTATTTTGATGTCATTATTATTATATTTTTGATATAGATTTGATGATATTAATATTTTAGTTCGTGCATTGGATTGAGTGTTACACACTTGAAATCATTGTAAAAACTATATAACATGGATGCGGATGCAAATAGATTCCTTGAGCTAGGTAGGGCAATAGGACTAGAAGGAACACAACTAGCGAAATATGTTCGCGATTGCTTGAATGATGAAAAGGAGCGAATTATGCAAAAAGAAGAAAAAGAAAAGGAACGAGAAGAGAGAGAAAAAGATCGTTTACGCCAGGCAGAAGAAAAAGAAAAAGATCGTTTACGCCAGGCGGAAAAAGAAGAATTAGACCGCAAACATGAATTTGCATTAAAAATGGCAGAAATTGATGCCATGAAAAGACCCACGATTGATGAGAGCTTGACAAAAATGACAACTCAGTCACAAACTTTAAAACATAAAATAAGAATACAACCATTTAGCGGCAAACATGGTGACATAGACAATTTTTTTCTGTCATGGAGACACAGTTTGCTATAAGCAAAGTAGATAAAAAGGATTGGATAATTTATCTTTATGAAGCCATGACCCAAGAATCACAAGCTGCTTTGAACAATATCAAAGGTGAAGCTGCTAAAGACTATGATGTTGTAAAAAAATATTTACTGCAACACTATAACAAAACAGAGGAACATTACAGGAATAAGTTCCACAATACTTTAATGAATGTTGATGGACATCCGCAAGCATATGTCAACAATTTGGAAAGTTATCTCCTTAATTGGTTCAAAATGGCAGAAATTGACCATAATAATGCAAGGCAGATAATTGAATTAATCTTAGTAGACAAAATTTTGACACACTGCAGCATGCAGCTTTACACTTACATAAAACAACAAAGTGCACTGTAAAGAAAAACTCATATCTGCCATGTCTGATTTCAAAGATAGTCATATAGACACGCCTTTGTTTAATACAGTGCAAGAAAAGTCATGTAATGTCATGCATGCCAATAATAAACAACGATACTCAAGTCTACCCGCTAGGATGCCTAAAACATGTTACATATGCCAGAGAGTTGGGCATCTACAATATGACTGTATTTATCGGAAAGGAGGAAATCCATATTCATATAAAAACAGAACAGGAGCATATGGAATCAATTACAGTCCTCCAAGAAATTACTGGCGTGCTGAACGTAACAACTACTACAAAGGGACATATCAAAGAGTTCCAGTAAATGAACAGAAAAACTACCACAATAGATATCAGAGAGGCAAATCGCAGGATGGTAGAAGAAATAGCATGGAAGCACCGGTACGCAGCACCTATCAAAGAAGGATATCACCCAATATAAGTCCTCAAAGATGTCAAACTGAAAGGGGTAGAACTCCACTAAGAAAAGAAAACAAGGAAAACACTGTTGCAACAATATTAGAGAGCAAAGGCACTCTGGTATTCTATCCTTGTTTTGTTAACAATCAGGCTGTATTATGTCTCAGAGACACAGGCTGTACATCTGTAGTGGTTGATGAGAAAATAGTTAAGGAAGAACACTTAACTAATGAAAAAGAAGACATAAAACTGGGAAATGGACAGACCATAACATGTAGGACCGCCTACATTCATATCGACACGCCATGGATAACTGGACATGTGAAAGCTATAGTAATGCCGTCTCCAGTTACTTCCTTGATAGTGGGAAATATTCCCAATATAAATGACAATAATTCACAAGAAATGTTTCATGAATGGTTGGAAAAGAAGGATATATATACCCAGCTAGAATTAAAAAACATACAGGAACAGAAAACAAAACAGAGCAAAGATTTCACGTGCTCACTACTAAACAATATGTCCAACTGGAATGGAACACAGGATATTGGTGATTACATACAAGGATTAGATATAATTGCTGATCAAGAGAATGTTAAAGAACAGCAAAGAGCCCAAATTATGATTAATAAAATGAAAGGACACAGATTAGCAAAAAATATTGCGCTAAAAAACAAAGATAATTATGAATTGATGAGAAATGAACTCATTAATAAACTAACTACAAAAGCTAATGCTGAACAAACACAACTTGAACATATAAACGTTGTGACAAGATCGACATCTGTCAAAGAACAAAATAAAGACAAAGAATTCAATTCCGACAATCAAAATGTTTTATCTCCATATTTAAATATCAACTCTGATGAGTTAGGTAAATTACAGAGAGACGACACTTCTTTGAAACGATATTTTCAACACTGTGAACAAGGCACTAGTAACAGTCAACAAATTAAATATTATTGCAGAGATGGTATTCTGATGAGAAGGTTCTCAAATCTAAACAGCGATACAGATCAGATAATAATCCCAACTACTTTGAGAGAAGAAGTACTAAAAACAGCACATTCTGTTCCATTAGCAGGACATATGGGTCCCAAAAAACATTAAAAAGAATTAGAAATGTGTGTTATTGGCCTAATATGTTCAGAGACATCAAATCATTTATCAAGTCATGTTCGTTGTGTCAGAAACACAATAGCATTGGTCCAAAGCATACAGCACCACTCCAACCAATGGATACAACATCAGAGCCATTTAAAAAAAATAGCCATCGATATAGTTGGACCATTGTCTGTTATGTCAAACAGAAAACACAGATTTTTACTAACCATCATTGACTTTGCGACTAGATGGATAGAGGCCATACCATTGGTTGATATTACAGCTGAATCAGTATGCACTTCCTTATTAAAAGTCTTCACCATATTTGGATTTCCAGAAATCATATTGTCAGACAACGGTACACAATTTCAATCCCATATGACAAGATCGTTTATGCAAATGCTAAAAGTCACACAAACATTTGCAGCCAGATATCGACCACAGGCGAATGGAATGATAGAAAGAGCAAATCAGACAATAAAGACAATGTTAAGAAAAATAATTGAAGAATATGGCCAAGAATGGGATAAATATTTACCTCTTGTACTGTTCGCATACAGAGAGATTCCACACGAATCAACTGGTTTCTCACCGTATAAATTAATGTTTGGAAAAAATCCAAGAGGACCACTTAGACTATTTATAGAGAACGTATGTCCACAAAATAGAGATGACATGTCGCCACATGAAATAGTCAACAACACCAAAGAAATGATAATCAACGCTAACAAAATAGCAGAGAAGTGCACAATTCAAAACAGTACTAAACATAGAAACATAAAAAACAAAAATAGATACCTCAGAGAACTCGAAGTTGATGATCAGGTCTATGTACTTCTACCAGAAAAAGGTCATTTTGGTAACACTTGGCAAGGACCACATAAAATTGTTGAAAAAATTTCAGAAGTTAATTATGTAGTAGAAATAAAGGGGAGAAAACTCACATTCCATATAGATAATTTGAGAAAAATAGCCATGAATCCAGAACAAAAAGGAAAAAATTTTAACAGTGTGAATGATGTAAACATCATTGTAACCGATAATACAAATGTTGATGTACACAGCCAACATGAGGATGACATGTTTCACAATTTACCATTGGTTGTGCTAGAAGAGAAAATTCAGAAGAAACTGATTACATTAGCTGAGGACATACCAGCAGTAGTACAAAAAGAAATTGAAAAACTATGCTTAAAACATAGTAAAATAATTTCTAGTATTCCAGGAAGAACAGATGTTATCAAACACAGAATACAACTTCAAAATAATAAACCATTGAAACTAAAGCCATATCAAATACCTATTGGGTATAGAGATGCTGTGGAAAAAGAAATTAAACAACTGTTGAATAGAAAGATGATCAGACCATCAACATCACCATACGCTTTCCCAATAGTGATAGTAAAGAAGAAGAATGGTGATGCAAGGCTTTGTTGTGATTACAGGCAACTAAACAAAATAACTCAAGTTGATAGACAGCCTATGCCAAACATAGATGAGCTTATAAACGATATGGCAAAAGCAAATATTTTTTCTCACTTGGATTTAACCAGAGGATTCTGGCAAATAGAAATGGAAGAGTCTTCCAAACAATACACTGCTTTTGTGGTTGGCAATGAATATTATGAATGGAATGTCATGCCTTTTGGTCTCATTAACAGCACATCCACATTCATCAGAATGATGAATAAAATACTTAAGGACATACCAAATATAAGATATTACATAGATGATATTTGTGTATTTTCAAAAGATTGGAACACTCACATTGAGACATTAAGAAAATTATTTCAAATTCTAAGTGACAACAACCTAACAATGGCACCAGACAAAATACGAATAGGATTCCATGGTATTGATTTTTTGGGATATCACATTGGAGATGGTATCATAAGGCCTACAGAGAATATTCTAAAGAAAATATTAGAGATAAGGATACCAAAAAAGAAGAAAGAGGTCAGATCTTTAATAGGACTCTGTAACTTCTATAGAAACTTTATTCCAAACTTTGCTGAAATTGTTGATCCTTTAGTAAGCATGACAAAAAAGAGAATGAAGGACAATGTTGAATGGAATGAAACTTGTCAGATAGCATTAGAACAAATAAAATCAATTTTCCAATCACCACCAATTTTGTCGCCTATAGATCCAAAAAGACAATTTGTGTTGGCAACAGATGCATCTCGATATGCATTGGCTGCGTGTTTGATGCAAAGCTACCACAATATCAATAAACCTGTGTTATACTTAAGCAGGAAATTAAGTGAAACAGAAAAGAAATACTCAATTATTGAATTGGAGTGTTTGGCATTGGTTTGGGCCATCACTAAACTAAGCAAATACCTGCTTGGTCAAGAATTTGTGGTGTTGGTAGACCATAAACCATTATTGGAATTTAATCATAAAAGTATAAAAAATTCAAAGTTGACTAGATGGTCACTTTTATTACAGGACTTTTCCTTTCAGATCAAATCCATAAAAGGAGCAAATAACCACATACCAGATATATTATCTAGATTGACCTAAGTTAAAATAACTATTGTAAAATATTACATTGTTTGTTTTATAGCAATCTGATCTATGATTACATGTACTTCTTATTTTTGTGTTTAATCACAAGATTGTATGCATTGTATATGTACATATTTTTGACACTATATATTCACTTAAATTACGTTTAAGAAAAAAAATGTATAACATTTTTTTTTAAGGAAAAGGGGGGAGGTGTCATGGTATAGTTATGAGTACTACGCACACAGGTGTGTGTGTATCTTTGGAGTTTGGCCAACTAGGTCAACATGTGGTCAAGGGGTCAACATTCGAGATGTTGATAGAAAATAAATATGTTGTTTATTATTCTAGATATTAATGGAAAATAAATATGTTGTTTATTTGTAAATTGTATTGACTAAATGAGTGAGAGACAGAGCGATGTGGAATGTTCGAGTTGGATGGAAGGAAATTATATAAAGACGATGTACAGTTGAGAATTGAGATAGAGAAAAGAGTTGAGTCGATTAAGTCAGTGAAGTTATTTGAGTTCAGAAGTTCAGTTGAGTATTAAGAGAGTATTCGAGTACATGTCGGAAGTTTTAGTTGATCAGTTAAGTTCATTGTTTACAAGTATAATTCATTGGATTTATTCTGTTTATTTATATTATTGTGTCGTTAATAAATCATATGAACCATGGACATGAATTGAGTTCTTATATTAACCAGTTCATAATATTATTATATCATTTACATGGTGGCAGCAACTTAGTGAACCCGTCTCCGAGGACACATTGATTGGAATAATAATATCATTCGTTGATTCATCGCTGGACAGTAAATTGACCTGAATAGAATATACGCACTTAACGTGTGCAGTCAAGTGGAACATTGTTGTAAACTATTCTTACGAAGCAGGTCAGAAATCTCATGAACTTTCAAGTTATTTATAACTGTGCTGGACTGGACTATTTATAGTACAGGAACTGTAATAAACGATTGTATTGGAATTTATTCGAGAACAAAGGAGAAGGTCAAGTAAACAAGGGACATAATTATTATTAACTTGAGATAATTTAATTTAATTGAAAATCGTTGTGTATGATTCCAATGTACTAATTTTTTTTTATTCATGTTACATGTATTTTTCAAATGAATATTAGTCTAGCTAATTTCATTTGCTATTAAGAATTAATTTATTGTCTTTTTGGAGTTATATATACATTTTTGTATTATTGAGTGAATTTAAGGCTCCACTTAGACACTAGATTTAAATATTTGTTTAGTGGTATATGTCTAGTTTGTTTATACATTTGTTTATTAATATTTGTATTCCTCTTGTAACATTCTTTTATCTTGTCCTAGATAATTTTATGGTTCATTGTATATGTTGCTATTTTGATGTCATTATTATTATATTTTTGATATAGATTTGATGATATTAATATTTTAGTTCGTGCATTGGATTGAGTGTTACACACTTGAAATCATTGTAAAAACTATATAACATGGATGCGGATGCAAATAGATTCCTTGAGCTAGGTAGGGCAATAGGACTAGAAGGAACACAACTAGCGAAATATGTTCGCGATTGCTTGAATGATGAAAAGGAGCGAATTATGCAAAAAGAAGAAAAAGAAAAGGAACGAGAAGAAAAAGAAAAAGATCGTTTACGCCAGGCAGAAGAAAAAGAAAAAGAGCGTTTACGCCAGGAGGAAAAAGAAGAATTAGACCGCAAACATGAATTTGCATTAAAAATGGCAGAAATTGATGCCATGAAAAGACCCACGATTGATGAGAGCTTGACAAAAATGACAACTCAGTCACAAACTTTAAAACATAAAATAAGAATACAACCATTTAGCGGCAAACATGGTGACATAGAACAATTTTTTTCTGTCATGGAGACACAGTTTGCAATAAGCAAAATAGATAAAAAAGATTGGATAATTTATCTTTATGAAGCCATGACCCAAGAATCACAAGCTGCTTTGAACAATATCAAAGGTGAAGCTGCTAAAGACTATGATGTTGTAAAAAAATATTTACTGCAACACTATAACAAAACAGAGGAACATTACAGGAATAAGTTCCACAATACTTTAATGAATGTTGATGGACATCCGCAAGCATATGTCAACAATTTGGAAAGTTATCTCCTTAATTGGTTCAAAATGGCAGAAATTGACCATAATAATGCAAGGCAGATAATTGAATTAATCTTAGTAGACAAAATTTTGACACACTGCAGCATGCAGCTTTACACTTACATAAAACAACAAAGTGCACTGTAAAGAAAAACTCATATCTGCCATGTCTGATTTCAAAGATAGTCATATAGACACGCCTTTGTTTAATACAGTGCAAGAAAAGTCATGTAATGTCATGCATGCCAATAATAAACAACGATACTCAAGTCTACCCGCTAGGATGCCTAAAACATGTTACATATGCCAGAGAGTTGGGCATCTACAATATGACTGTATTTATCGGAAAGGAGGAAATCCATATTCATATAAAAACAGAACAGGAGCATATGGAATCAATTACAGTCCTCCAAGAAATTACTGGCGTGCTGAACGTAACAACTACTACAAAGGGACATATCAAAGAGGTCCAGTAAATGAACAGAAAAACTACCACAATAGATATCAGAGAGGCAAATCGCAGGATGGTAGAAGAAATAGCATGGAAGCACCGGTACGCAGCACCTATCAAAGAAGGATATCACCCAATATAAGTCCTCAAAGATGTCAAACTGAAAGGGGTAGAACTCCACTAAGAAAAGAAAACAAGGAAAACACTGTTGCAACAATATTAGAGAGCAAAGGCACTCTGGTATTCTATCCTTGTTTTGTTAACAATCAGGCTGTATTATGTCTCAGAGACACAGGCTGTACATCTGTAGTGGTTGATGAGAAAATAGTTAAGGAAGAACACTTAACTAATGAAAAAGAAGACATAAAACTGGGAAATGGACAGGTCATAACATGTAGGACCGCCAACATTCATATCGACACGCCATGGATAACTGGACATGTGAAAGCTATAGTAATGCCGTCTCCAGTTACTTCCTTGATAGTGGGAAATATTCCCAATATAAATGACAATAATTCACAAGAAATGTTTCATGAATGGTTGGAAAAGAAGGATATATATACCCAGCTAGAATTAAAAAACATACAGGAACAGAAAACAAAACAGAGCAAAGATTTCACGTGCTCACTACTAAACAATATGTCCAACTGGAATGGAACACAGGATATTGGTGATTACATACAAGGATTAGATATAATTGCTGATCAAGAGAATGTTAAAGAACAGCAAAGAGCCCAAATTATGATTAATAAAATGAAAGGACACAGATTAGCAAAAAATATTGCGCTAAAAAACAAAGATAATTATGAATTGATGAGAAATGAACTCATTAATAAACTAACTACAAAAGCTAATGCTGAACAAACACAACTTGAACATATAAACGTTGTGACAAGATCGACATCTGTCAAAGAACAAAATAAAGACAAAGAATTCAATTCCGACAATCAAAATGTTTTATCTCCATATTTAAATATCAACTCTGATGAGTTAGGTAAATTACAGAGAGACGACACTTCTTTGAAACGATATTTTCAACACTGTGAACAAGGCACTAGTAACAGTCAACAAATTAAATATTATTGCAGAGATGGTATTCTGATGAGAAGGTTCTCAAATCTAAACAGCGATACAGATCAGATAATAATCCCAACTACTTTGAGAGAAGAAGTACTAAAAACAGCACATTCTGTTCCATTAGCAGGACATATGGGTCCCAAAAAACATTAAAAAGAATTAGAAATGTGTGTTATTGGCCTAATATGTTCAGAGACATCAAATCATTTATCAAGTCATGTTCGTTGTGTCAGAAACACAATAGTATTGGTCCAAAGCATACAGCACCACTCCAACAAATGGATACAACATCAGAGCCATTTAAAAAAATAGCCATTGATATAGTTGGACCATTGTCTGTTATGTCAAACAGAAAACACAGATTTTTACTAACCATCATTGACTTTGCGACTAGATGGATAGAGGCCATACCATTGGTTGATATTACAGCTGAATCAGTATGCACTTCCTTATTAAAAGTCTTCACCATATTTGGATTTCCAGAAATCATATTGTCAGACAACGGTACACAATTTCAATCCCATATGACAAGATCGTTTATGCAAATGCTAAAAGTCACACAAACATTTGCAGCCAGATATCGACCACAGGCGAATGGAATGATAGAAAGAGCAAATCAGACAATAAAGACAATGTTAAGAAAGATCATTGAAGAATATGGACAAGAATGGGATAAATATTTACCTCTTGTACTGTTCGCATACAGAGAGATTCCACACGAATCAACTGGTTTCTCACCATATGAATTAATGTTTGGAAAAAATCCAAGAGGACCACTTAGACTATTTATAGAGAACGTATGTCCACAAAATAGAGATGACATGTCGCCACATGAAATAGTCAACAACACCAAAGAAATGATAATCCACGCTAACAAAATAGCAGAGAAGTGCACAATTCAAAACAGTACTAAACATAGAAACATAAAAAACAAAAATAGATACCTCAGAGAACTCGAAGTTGATGATCAGGTCTATGTACTTCTACCAGAAAAAGGTCATTTTGGTAACACTTGGCAAGGACCACATAAAATTGTTGAAAAAAATTTCAGAAGTTAATTATGTAGTAGAAATAAAGGGGAGAAAACTCACATTCCATATAGATAATTTGAGAAAAATAGCCATGAATCCAGAACAAAAAGGAAAAAATTTTAACAGTGTGAATGATGTAAACATCATTGTAACCGATAATACAAATGTTGATGTACACAGCCAACATGAGGATGACATGTTTCACAATTTACCATTGGTTGTGCTAGAAGAGAAAATTCAGAAGAAACTGATTACATTAGCTGAGGACATACCAGCAGTAGTACAAAAAGAAATTGAAAAACTATGCTTAAAACATAGTAAAATAATTTCTAGTATTCCAGGAAGAACAGATGTTATCAAACACAGAATACAACTTCAAAATAATAAACCATTGAAACTAAAGCCATATCAAATACCTATTGGGTATAGAGATGCTGTGGAAAAGAAATTAAACAACTGTTGAATAGAAAGATGATCAGACCATCAACATCACCATACGCTTTCCCAATAGTGATAGTAAAGAAGAAGAATGGTGATGCAAGGCTTTGTTGTGATTACAGGCAACTAAACAAAATAACTCAAGTTGATAGACAGCCTATGCCAAACATAGATGAGCTTATAAACGATATGGCAAAAGCAAATATTTTTTCTCACTTGGATTTAACCAGAGGATTCTGGCAAATAGAAATGGAAGAGTCTTCCAAACAATACACTGCTTTTGTGGTTGGCAATGAATATTATGAATGGAATGTCATGCCTTTTGGTCTCATTAACAGCACATCCACATTCATCAGAATGATGAATAAAATACTTAAGGACATACCAAATATAAGATATTACATAGATGATATTTGTGTATTTTCAAAAGATTGGAACACTCACATTGAGACATTAAGAAAATTATTTCAAATTCTAAGTGACAACAACCTAACAATGGCACCAGACAAAATACGAATAGGATTCCATGGTATTGATTTTTTGGGATATCACATTGGAGATGGTATCATAAGGCCTACAGAGAATATTCTAAAGAAAATATTAGAGATAAGGATACCAAAAAAGAAGAAAGAGGTCAGATCTTTAATAGGACTCTGTAACTTCTATAGAAACTTTATTCCAAACTTTGCTGAAATTGTTGATCCTTTAGTAAGCATGACAAAAAAGAGAATGAAGGACAATGTTGAATGGAATGAAACTTGTCAGATAGCATTAGAACAAATAAAATCAATTTTCCAATCACCACCAATTTTGTCGCCTATAGATCCAAAAAGACAATTTGTGTTGGCAACAGATGCATCTCGATATGCATTGGCTGCGTGTTTGATGCAAAGCTACCACAATATCAATAAACCTGTGTTATACTTAAGCAGGAAATTAAGTGAAACAGAAAAGAAATACTCAATTATTGAATTGGAGTGTTTGGCATTGGTTTGGGCCATCACTAAACTAAGCAAATACCTGCTTGGTCAAGAATTTGTGGTGTTGGTAGACCATAAACCATTATTGGAATTTAATCATAAAAGTATAAAAAATTCAAAGTTGACTAGATGGTCACTTTTATTACAGGACTTTTCCTTTCAGATCAAATCCATAAAAGGAGCAAATAACCACATACCAGATATATTATCTAGATTGACCTAAGTTAAAATAACTATTGTAAAATATTACATTGTTTGTTTTATAGCAATCTGATCTATGATTACATGTACTTCTTATTTTTGTGTTTAATCACAAGATTGTATGCATTGTATATGTACATATTTTTGACACTATATATTCACTTAAATTACGTTTAAGAAAAAAAATGTATAACATTTTTTTTTAAGGAAAAGGGGGGAGGTGTCATGGTATAGTTATGAGTACTACGCACACAGGTGTGTGTGTATCTTTGGAGTTTGGCCAACTAGGTCAACATGTGGTCAAGGGGTCAACATTCGAGATGTTGATAGAAAATAAATATGTTGTTTATTATTCTAGATATTAATGGAAAATAAATATGTTGTTTATTTGTAAATTGTATTGACTAAATGAGTGAGAGACAGAGCGATGTGGAATGTTCGAGTTGGATGGAAGGAAATTATATAAAGACGATGTACAGTTGAGAATTGAGATAGAGAAAAGAGTTGAGTCGATTAAGTCAGTGAAGTTATTTGAGTTCAGAAGTTCAGTTGAGTATTAAGAGAGTATTCGAGTACATGTCGGAAGTTTTAGTTGATCAGTTAAGTTCATTGTTTACAAGTATAATTCATTGGATTTATTCTGTTTATTTATATTATTGTGTCGTTAATAAATCATATGAACCATGGACATGAATTGAGTTCTTATATTAACCAGTTCATAATATTATTATATCATTTACATGGTGGCAGCAACTTAGTGAACCCGTCTCCGAGGACACATTGATTGGAATAATAATATCATTCGTTGATTCATCGCTGGACAGTAAATTGACCTGAATAGAATATACGCACTTAACGTGTGCAGTCAAGTGGAACATTGTTGTAAACTATTCTTACGAAGCAGGTCAGAAATCTCATGAACTTTCAAGTTATTTATAACTGTGCTGGACTGGACTATTTATAGTACAGGAACTGTAATAAACGATTGTATTGGAATTTATTCGAGAACAAAGGAGAAGGTCAAGTAAACAAGGGACATAATTATTATTAACTTGAGATAATTTAATTTAATTGAAAATCGTTGTGTATGATTCCAATGTACTAATTTTTTTTTATTCATGTTACATGTATTTTTCAAATGAATATTAGTCTAGCTAATTTCATTTGCTATTAAGAATTAATTTATTGTCTTTTTGGAGTTATATATACATTTTTGTATTATTGAGTGAATTTAAGGCTCCACTTAGACACTAGATTTAAATATTTGTTTAGTGGTATATGTCTAGTTTGTTTATACATTTGTTTATTAATATTTGTATTCCTCTTGTAACATTCTTTTATCTTGTCCTAGATAATTTTATGGTTCATTGTATATGTTGCTATTTTGATGTCATTATTATTATATTTTTGATATAGATTTGATGATATTAATATTTTAGTTCGTGCATTGGATTGAGTGTTACACACTTGAAATCATTGTAAAAACTATATAACATGGATGCGGATGCAAATAGATTCCTTGAGCTAGGTAGGGCAATAGGACTAGAAGGAACACAACTAGCGAAATATGTTCGCGATTGCTTGAATGATGAAAAGGAGCGAATTATGCAAAAAGAAGAAAAAGAAAAGGAACGAGAAGAGAGAGAAAAAGATCGTTTACGCCAGGCAGAAGAAAAAGAAAAAGATCGTTTACGCCAGGCGGAAAAAGAAGAATTAGACCGCAAACATGAATTTGCATTAAAAATGGCAGAAATTGATGCCATGAAAAGACCCACGATTGATGAGAGCTTGACAAAAATGACAACTCAGTCACAAACTTTAAAACATAAAATAAGAATACAACCATTTAGCGGCAAACATGGTGACATAGACAATTTTTTTTCTGTCATGGAGACACAGTTTGCTATAAGCAAAGTAGATAAAAAGGATTGGATAATTTATCTTTATGAAGCCATGACCCAAGAATCACAAGCTGCTTTGAACAATATCAAAGGTGAAGCTGCTAAAGACTATGATGTTGTAAAAAAATATTTACTGCAACACTATAACAAAACAGAGGAACATTACAGGAATAAGTTCCACAATACTTTAATGAATGTTGATGGACATCCGCAAGCATATGTCAACAATTTGGAAAGTTATCTCCTTAATTGGTTCAAAATGGCAGAAATTGACCATAATAATGCAAGGCAGATAATTGAATTAATCTTAGTAGACAAAATTTTGACACACTGCAGCATGCAGCTTTACACTTACATAAAACAACAAAGTGCACTGTAAAGAAAAACTCATATCTGCCATGTCTGATTTCAAAGATAGTCATATAGACACGCCTTTGTTTAATACAGTGCAAGAAAAGTCATGTAATGTCATGCATGCCAATAATAAACAACGATACTCAAGTCTACCCGCTAGGATGCCTAAAACATGTTACATATGCCAGAGAGTTGGGCATCTACAATATGACTGTATTTATCGGAAAGGAGGAAATCCATATTCATATAAAAACAGAACAGGAGCATATGGAATCAATTACAGTCCTCCAAGAAATTACTGGCGTGCTGAACGTAACAACTACTACAAAGGGACATATCAAAGAGGTCCAGTAAATGAACAGAAAAACTACCACAATAGATATCAGAGAGGCAAATCGCAGGATGGTAGAAGAAATAGCATGGAAGCACCGGTACGCAGCACCTATCAAAGAAGGATATCACCCAATATAAGTCCTCAAAGATGTCAAACTGAAAGGGGTAGAACTCCACTAAGAAAAGAAAACAAGGAAAACACTGTTGCAACAATATTAGAGAGCAAAGGCACTCTGGTATTCTATCCTTGTTTTGTTAACAATCAGGCTGTATTATGTCTCAGAGACACAGGCTGTACATCTGTAGTGGTTGATGAGAAAATAGTTAAGGAAGAACACTTAACTAATGAAAAAGAAGACATAAAACTGGGAAATGGACAGGTCATAACATGTAGGACCGCCTACATTCATATCGACACGCCATGGATAACTGGACATGTGAAAGCTATAGTAATGCCGTCTCCAGTTACTTCCTTGATAGTGGGAAATATTCCCAATATAAATGACAATAATTCACAAGAAATGTTTCATGAATGGTTGGAAAAGAAGGATATATATACCCAGCTAGAATTAAAAAACATACAGGAACAGAAAACAAAACAGAGCAAAGATTTCACGTGCTCACTACTAAACAATATGTCCAACTGGAATGGAACACAGGATATTGGTGATTACATACAAGGATTAGATATAATTGCTGATCAAGAGAATGTTAAAGAACAGCAAAGAGCCCAAATTATGATTAATAAAATGAAAGGACACAGATTAGCAAAAAATATTGCGCTAAAAAACAAAGATAATTATGAATTGATGAGAAATGAACTCATTAATAAACTAACTACAAAAGCTAATGCTGAACAAACACAACTTGAACATATAAACGTTGTGACAAGATCGACATCTGTCAAAGAACAAAATACAGACAAAGAATTCAATTCCGACAATCAAAATGTTTTATCTCCATATTTAAATATCAACTCTGATGAGTTAGGTAAATTACAGAGAGACGACACTTCTTTGAAACGATATTTTCAACACTGTGAACAAGGCACTAGTAACAGTCAACAAATTAAATATTATTGCAGAGATGGTATTCTGATGAGAAGGTTCTCAAATCTAAACAGCGATACAGATCAGATAATAATCCCAACTACTTTGAGAGAAGAAGTACTAAAAACAGCACATTCTGTTCCATTAGCAGGACATATGGGTCCCAAAAAAACATTAAAAAGAATTAGAAATGTGTGTTATTGGCCTAATATGTTCAGAGACATCAAATCATTTATCAAGTCATGTTCGTTGTGTCAGAAACACAATAGTATTGGTCCAAAGCATACAGCACCACTCCAACAAATGGATACAACATCAGAGCCATTTAAAAAAATAGCCATTGATATAGTTGGACCATTGTCTGTTATGTCAAACAGAAAACACAGATTTTTACTAACCATCATTGACTTTGCGACTAGATGGATAGAGGCCATACCATTGGTTGATATTACAGCTGAATCAGTATGCACTTCCTTATTAAAAGTCTTCACCATATTTGGATTTCCAGAAATCATATTGTCAGACAACGGTACACAATTTCAATCCCATATGACAAGATCGTTTATGCAAATGCTAAAAGTCACACAAACATTTGCAGCCAGATATCGACCACAGGCGAATGGAATGATAGAAAGAGCAAATCAGACAATAAAGACAATGTTAAGAAAGATCATTGAAGAATATGGACAAGAATGGGATAAATATTTACCTCTTGTACTGTTCGCATACAGAGAGATTCCACACGAATCAACTGGTTTCTCACCATATGAATTAATGTTTGGAAAAAATCCAAGAGGACCACTTAGACTATTTATAGAGAACGTATGTCCACAAAATAGAGATGACATGTCGCCACATGAAATAGTCAACAACACCAAAGAAATGATAATCAACGCTAACAAAATAGCAGAGAAGTGCACAATTCAAAACAGTACTAAACATAGAAACATAAAAAACAAAAATAGATACCTCAGAGAACTCGAAGTTGATGATCAGGTCTATGTACTTCTACCAGAAAAAGGTCATTTTGGTAACACTTGGCAAGGACCACATAAAATTGTTGAAAAAATTTCAGAAGTTAATTATGTAGTAGAAATAAAGGGGAGAAAACTCACATTCCATATAGATAATTTGAGAAAAATAGCCATGAATCCAGAACAAAAAGGAAAAAATTTTAACAGTGTGAATGATGTAAACATCATTGTAACCGATAATACAAATGTTGATGTACACAGCCAACATGAGGATGACATGTTTCACAATTTACCATTGGTTGTGCTAGAAGAGAAAATTCAGAAGAAACTGATTACATTAGCTGAGGACATACCAGCAGTAGTACAAAAAGAAATTGAAAAACTATGCTTAAAACATAGTAAAATAATTTCTAGTATTCCAGGAAGAACAGATGTTATCAAACACAGAATACAACTTCAAAATAATAAACCATTGAAACTAAAGCCATATCAAATACCTATTGGGTATAGAGATGCTGTGGAAAAAGAAATTAAACAACTGTTGAATAGAAAGATGATCAGACCATCAACATCACCATACGCTTTCCCAATAGTGATAGTAAAGAAGAAGAATGGTGATGCAAGGCTTTGTTGTGATTACAGGCAACTAAACAAAATAACTCAAGTTGATAGACAGCCTATGCCAAACATAGATGAGCTTATAAACGATATGGCAAAAGCAAATATTTTTTCTCACTTGGATTTAACCAGAGGATTCTGGCAAATAGAAATGGAAGAGTCTTCCAAACAATACACTGCTTTTGTGGTTGGCAATGAATATTATGAATGGAATGTCATGCCTTTTGGTCTCATTAACAGCACATCCACATTCATCAGAATGATGAATAAAATACTTAAGGACATACCAAATATAAGATATTACATAGATGATATTTGTGTATTTTCAAAAGATTGGAACACTCACATTGAGACATTAAGAAAATTATTTCAAATTCTAAGTGACAACAACCTAACAATGGCACCAGACAAAATACGAATAGGATTCCATGGTATTGATTTTTTGGGATATCACATTGGAGATGGTATCATAAGGCCTACAGAGAATATTCTAAAGAAAATATTAGAGATAAGGATACCAAAAAAGAAGAAAGAGGTCAGATCTTTAATAGGACTCTGTAACTTCTATAGAAACTTTATTCCAAACTTTGCTGAAATTGTTGATCCTTTAGTAAGCATGACAAAAAAAGAGAATGAAGGACAATGTTGAATGGAATGAAACTTGTCAGATAGCATTAGAACAAATAAAATCAATTTTCCAATCACCACCAATTTTGTCGCCTATAGATCCAAAAAGACAATTTGTGTTGGCAACAGATGCATCTCGATATGCATTGGCTGCGTGTTTGATGCAAAGCTACCACAATATCAATAAACCTGTGTTATACTTAAGCAGGAAATTAAGTGAAACAGAAAAGAAATACTCAATTATTGAATTGGAGTGTTTGGCATTGGTTTGGGCCATCACTAAACTAAGCAAATACCTGCTTGGTCAAGAATTTGTGGTGTTGGTAGACCATAAACCATTATTGGAATTTAATCATAAAAGTATAAAAAATTCAAAGTTGACTAGATGGTCACTTTTATTACAGGACTTTTCCTTTCAGATCAAATCCATAAAAGGAGCAAATAACCACATACCAGATATATTATCTAGATTGACCTAAGTTAAAATAACTATTGTAAAATATTACATTGTTTGTTTTATAGCAATCTGATCTATGATTACATGTACTTCTTATTTTTGTGTTTAATCACAAGATTGTATGCATTGTATATGTACATATTTTTGACACTATATATTCACTTAAATTACGTTTAAGAAAAAAAATGTATAACATTTTTTTTTAAGGAAAAGGGGGGAGGTGTCATGGTATAGTTATGAGTACTACGCACACAGGTGTGTGTGTATCTTTGGAGTTTGGCCAACTAGGTCAACATGTGGTCAAGGGGTCAACATTCGAGATGTTGATAGAAAATAAATATGTTGTTTATTATTCTAGATATTAATGGAAAATAAATATGTTGTTTATTTGTAAATTGTATTGACTAAATGAGTGAGAGACAGAGCGATGTGGAATGTTCGAGTTGGATGGAAGGAAATTATATAAAGACGATGTACAGTTGAGAATTGAGATAGAGAAAAGAGTTGAGTCGATTAAGTCAGTGAAGTTATTTGAGTTCAGAAGTTCAGTTGAGTATTAAGAGAGTATTCGAGTACATGTCGGAAGTTTTAGTTGATCAGTTAAGTTCATTGTTTACAAGTATAATTCATTGGATTTATTCTGTTTATTTATATTATTGTGTCGTTAATAAATCATATGAACCATGGACATGAATTGAGTTCTTATATTAACCAGTTCATAATATTATTATATCATTTACATATATATATATATATATAGCAAACTATCTATATATCTACCTACCTACCTACCGACATATTATACATACTATAGTTACCTGGAAGTTTTAAACTCAAGTGCCTTTTATAGAAGGATTGTGAATGTGTTTGATATCTGTTATAAAAAAAAACATATTCTATACACAGTTGATAAATAAATCATACTACGTTTGAATGGCTACACCTCATACACTTCTCTGTGTTTTTTAAAGTACTAGGTCGAAGGGCGGAAGGTGGAGATGTAGGGATGCCAACTTTACCGTATATGTTTCACCTGTTATAATTCCCACAGTTATGTCACGCCAAACGTACCTTTTTTAATACCTCAGTGTTTCAGTGTTTGGACCTGTACACGTTTGTATTGTTATCTAAACAATGTCTTTGATTTCACCACACAATAGGAATGGAAAGTGTCTTAAAACCATGTTTAACGTACATTTTCAATAAAAAAATAAATCAACAATATAACATAACTATCCGCAGATGCACTGAGTTATACTGAAGATGCATGGGGCACCATAGAGTCACACGCTCAATTTATGGAGAATTTACGAGGTCGGTACATTTTATTTTAATATATCTATTTAAACTATATAAAAAATGATAAAAAAAGATATATTCTTTATCAAACAACATAGCATTTATTACATTTAGAATTATATACAAAAATATTTTAACATAATAAAATTATTGTTTTATACAATATTAATGCCCGACCATATCTTATTTCAGACATGTTGAACTCTGTAGGTCAAGATCAGGCCAACGTATTTGCAGTAAAAAGTAAAATTACATTTATTAACTACTTTTTTGTCCCCGTGAACATTTTCATAAACTTACATTTTTTAAATGGATATATTGTTGACAAACGTAGTTAAGTTCTACTTACGACTAATTAGTTTACAGATTTGTATCTAATTTATTAATATCAGATGCAGAAGGTTCAACACAGGAAGAAATACACTGGAATAAAGAAGGTATTCAATGCTTTGTGTTTCTTTCATAACATAAGTATCTGTCTCATCACATATAGTTACCTAAACAAATCGTAAACCAAATGTACAATATTTTGACATAAATGAATTAAATTATGTAAGCCTACAATTTATTTCAACAAGCATGTTCAATGACTTGGTAATTTATTGTGTATGTGTATTTCTCTAACGGGGATAAAATCACAATTTACCACAGTTATCTTTCTAAATACCCTAATATAGGTTTTGTCATTTTTATCTTCACGTCAATACATAAACCATGCGAAAAAATGCGTTAAAAGAAATTAACAATAATTGAATTAGTAAATTACAAATTAAGAAATACAAAATAAATTAGTTTTTGAAGTATTTCTACAACACATTTTACAGATTGTATAGATATGTTATATTGCATTAAATATTATAGAAGACTAGAGTTTGTATCTAAAGTCATTACTGAATATCGCAAGTACGCAGTTATTATAAAAGACACTGCGAGTTGTCAGGCAGCACAGGGCTCCAGACAAAGAATGGGCGCTGAAAGAGCACGGTTTTTTTTTTTGAATTGTTAGGAGGGCGCTGAAAATGTAACTCGCCTTAGGGCGTCACAATTTTTAACTACGGCTCTGCATGTATGTCACCAGAATAAAGAATGTTGCCTTAAAATTTAATTATCATTTATACATTAAACAATACTTTTGTTTTCTTGCAGCAACAAATTTATCTCTGATGGCTCCAGATATGGAGAGACCAGTCACCCAACAAGACAGTATGGAAAATATTTCAATACTCATTTTTTTCTTTACAACCTGTGGCTTACATGTCTTGTTATATATTGTATTAGAGAAGAGTTACTTTTTGAAGTATTCACTACAGCAGGCCGATACATGTAAACACATAAACACATCACAACATGCAGTTACATCAAACACATACAGTGGCGCAACCAGCAACAAAAGCCGGGGGGGGGGCTCACATATAGAAAAAAGACAGTTTGACAGTCTTTTTAGTAACTTTATATAGTAAAAAAAAGTATTGATGATTTGGTCTGGGGGGGAGGCTCAAGCCCCCCCCCGTCCCTCCCCCCTGGTTGCGCCACTGAACACATACAACTTAAGACACTTGTAATATTCAATTAACATGCTGATTTATAAAAAAAAACATACAAAACCAAATATAACGTACATAAAGATGCTTGAGAGATGGCATTATTATTTTACATTTGTTATAAAAATCGATTGATAAATAACGTTTCTAAGTCTGTTATTGATTAAGGGCTCCTTAATTAGTGTTTAATTTGTGTCACATGGGTTTGTTAGTGGAATAATACAACATTCATTCAGTCTACAAATAGAACAATGTACAGGTTAATTAAAATAGTCAAGGCGAAATCAGCGTTTATTGTGCGTAAAACAGACCCAGTTGCACGAGTTTACGTATTATGTCGACGTGTTGATAATGAACTTGCTGCAGCAAAAAACCTGGCGTTCTACTGTAACTGTTATTGTACTCACCTGCTCTCTGTGTTTTCTCTGGAAGTATTCTCACTGTATTTTTTCTCTGCTTGTGCCTGATTGGTATGTGATTGACCACCTGCTAATGGCGTCATCAGATTCCCGCCAAACCGTGGGTGGGCAAGTGTTAATGGTGAATTCCACTATTTTATCAATCGTGTCGGGGGGAGGGGGGTATCAGAATAAAAATCTGTAGGCGTTTCTCTAAGACGTGACCGCATTATTCATCTCGGGGGTAGGGTGCTAGATGGGGGAAAGTTGAGCCATAATAATAAGATGCCATCTTATTTGCATCAATATATCTAATCTATCTATCTAATCTATCTATTCTATATATCTAATCTATCTATCTAATCTATCTATCTAATCTATCTAATCTATCTAATCTATCTAATCTATCTAATCTATCTATCTAATCTATCTATCTAATCTATCTATCTATCTATCTAATCTATCTATCTAATCTATCTATCTAATCTATCTATCTAATCTATCTATCTAATCTATCTATCTAATCTATCTATCTATCTATCTATCTAATCTAATCTATCTATCTATCTATCTAATCTATCTATCTATCTAATCTATCTAATCTAATCTAATCTAATCTATCTATCTATCTATCTAATCTATCTATCTATCTAATCTATCTATCTAATCTATCTATCTAATCTATCTATCTATCTAATCTATCTATCTATCTATCTAATCTATCTATCTATCTATCTAATCTATCTATCTAATCTATCTAATCTATCTAATCTATCTAATCTATCTAATCTATCTAATCTATCTAATCTATCTAATCTATCTATCTATCTAATCTATTCATCTAATCTAATCTATCTAATCTATCTAATCTATCTAATCTATCTAATCTATCTAATCTATCTAATCTATCTAATCTATCTAATCTATCTAATCTATCTATCTAATCTATTCATCTAATCTAATATATGTAATCTATGTAATCTATCTAATCTATCTAATCTATCTAATCTATCTAATCTATCTAATCTATCTAATCTATATATTTATATATATATATATATATATACATATTTATATATCTATTTAATCTATCTATCTATCTATCTAATATATCTATCTAACTCTCTATAAATATTATATATATATATATATATATCATATATAATTATATGTTATATAAGTGTGAATGTATGCACATGCTTTGCTATTTTCCTTTAGAAATGATGCAATTGAATAATTATACATGTATTGTTTAGCTGCAAGTAATATAATTGTTATGCTACACTTAAACATTTTTTGCTGATAATACTACAAATAAGTAATAATAATATAAATACTATTTTGATAGCATTAGTTAAAATAATGCAACAGTTTGTATAAAACTGTTAGAGTGAGGTAGCAGTTAAGAGTCAACATAAATAGATCAAATATAATGATTCAATTTTCAAATGGTTCATATTTCCTAACATTGTTTATAATTATTTGTTAACAGTAAATTTAATAACTGTAGAACCAGTAAATGGCAGTATGTCAAACTTGAGAGGTAAGTTTTAATGATGAAAACATTTAAATAATCTTACTTTGACTTCATAGGATACTAGCTAATATCTCTGGATGTATTTTTTTTACTACGTTTTTATTTGTTTCACAAAAGAAAAGGAAAATAAAATAAAAATGTAACAAAAAATGAAAAATTATCACTTATTGACAATTTGTAACAAAATTCATATTCGAAAAAAAAATGATTATTTCAGAAAACTTGACAACGACTCCAAATATGGAGTTTGTATCTCTGGGACAACCACATCTAGCAACTGAAGGTTTGATTTGTCTAATAACTAAAATATTTCATATTGCATTTTAATTTCTAATCTATATTTATATTTATACATATATATATATATATATATATATATATATATATATATATATATATATATATTGTTGCGAACTTGCAAAACTCTCTATGTAGGCACTAAAGGACACGTGGATTCGTTAGTTGAATAATAAGATTTATTCAATCTAACAATGCACAGGTTATAATAGTCAAGGCTAAAACAAATCAACAAAGTCTATTATGCGTACAACTAATCCAGTTGAAACGAATCTACGTGTTATCTATCGCTAGCGATGTGCTGATAACGAACTCGCGGCTTCAACAGACCTGGTCTCTCGTTGTCCCTTCCTTCTTCCTTGATCGTCGCTCGTAGTTCTCTCCTCGAACGTTCGACATGTTCGTCCGTACCTTCTCCTCACGTCACAGTTCCTTTTATAGGCAGTCTCACCCACGCTAAATCCATCGAGGGTGAAGGTCACTGCGTGGGCGTGCAGGTGGCAAAAAAAAAAACACTATTGCATCACTTGTACTAAGGCGGGGGTGAACGACTGAATTAACAATGTGTATGCGTACAAAAGTGATTGCATCATTCATCTAGGGTCAGGGGTGCAAACGAGGGGCGGAGGGGGTGAAGCAGAGTTATAACAATATATATATATATATTGTCAAATTTTTTCGGAGCATTTTGTTTTTTTGTGTTTCCTTTGACTTCAAAACAGTACTGAAACAATTTCATGAATATATGACTTTATTTAGTACTGCCTCATCGACACTGAAGTTTTAAATCATTTTGAATGAATGTATAATGTGCGTATGTATATATAAAGCACACAGAAAGTACTAGAAGGTTCTGGAAAGTTTAAGAAAAATCTAAACAATTCTAGAAGGTTCTGGAAGGTTCTATGAAATCTCTAGAAGGTTCTAGTAGCTTCTAGAAAGAAGTGGACAAACTTGAGAAGTTTCCTCAAAACTCTAGAAAACTCTAAAAAATTAGATTTTCATACAAATAGCCAGCTTTACCAGTGCATTTCAATTAAGTTATAAAAATCAAGTGTTATAAGATTAAATAGTGCGGCTATATACATATCATTCATTTAGTTATGACTACTAGGTCAAAAAGTGTTGTTCATTTAACTGGCATAGAAGTTGACACAACTCCTGTTTATTGCGCTAGGTACTTCCCCTAATTGAACTGGCAAATTGTATGTTTCAAACACAGCCATCTGTCAGTCAGTTGGTACAATTTTTTCATGACCTATTTCTTTGCTTGTTTACTGTCCAGTGGACATACCAATGTTTACTGAGCTAGGTACTTCCCCTAATTTAGACTAATAGCCAATGATATGTTTACAAGCACAGCCGTCTGGTTGACATTCGGTAGAATTTTTTCATGAGGACATACTGATGTTTATTAAGCTAGGTACTTCCCCTAATTGGGCCTACTGACCAATGTTATGTTAACAAGCACAGCCGTCCGGCAGATAGTTGGTTCAATTTTTTTATTACCGATTTCTTTGATAGTATACTGTTCAGTGGGCATGACAATGTTTATTGAGCTAGGTACTTCTCCTAACTGAGCTTACTGGCCAATTGTATGTTTACAAACACAGCCGTCTTCAATAAGACATTTGGGGGTAGTACAAAACGACCGGATGTGCTGCTATTCAAGCGCTTTAAGACGTTTTGACCAAAAAAAAAAGACTGGCAGAATTTAGTATATGCCACTGTGTTGGACTGGAGCAAAATCTCAAGCCAGTAAAAGAAGTCATCACATTTTGCTCAAATATCCTCCAAATAAAAGACAACTCAAGATAGATATTTGCCACGTAAAGATTACAAAGAACTTCTGACACTGAATCTTATCTTCCTGGGAGAAATTCCCCCCCTCATTGGGGTGCGTTTTCGTGTTCCAGGAGCTTATCACCATGCAAGGTGGATGTCTAAAATAACCTTCATCATGAATATTTATTTCTTCCGTCATCAATTCAAGCTGACTAAGCATAAAGACAGATCCATTGCAGAATTTGGTATCTTTACATCCTTGGTTTACATTAAAGATTGGATTCATTGTCCATTCTAGCAAACGCACATATGAATGATCTGGATTTCATCAAGCTTCTTATTGATTATAGGAATGTTTCTTCCTTTATTTCTCAGACTGCATTTAAAACGTTAGGAGACGTCTCTGGTACCTTAGTGCAGAACTCATTCCTCTGTTTCTCTTTTCTTAACGTGTCTCAGTGAATGAGAACAACAGCCTTGCTGCTTGCTTGAAGCAATTCATGGAGAAATCTTATGAAGATCAGAAAGAAGAAAGGTGCATCCGCAGCACAAATGATCCTTCAGCACTTCATAATGTAACATTAAAGGATTTTGTGACCTCGTCATAGCTGCTCTTCTTTTATTATCTACTGCTTCCACAAATTTTCTCATGACTGATGCTTCCACCTGGCAATAAACTCCATCCTTTCAGAAGACAACATCAGTGGTCTCTTCCTTGAAAATTGTCCATGACTGTGCCGAGTGAGAAATTGAACTGGCAACATCATTCTACTCATCTCTTACTAAATTAGAGGACGAAAATCAGTACTTGCTCCAAATTGTTGAACAGCATCGCAAAGAGTTTCGAGATGAAAAAAATCAACCATGCAGAAGTGATCGTAACTGGAAGATCTTCATGACTCAGAAAGCACCGATTAAAAAAACTTTTAAAGTGTATTTTTGAATGGCGAACTTAGTACTACTCTGCAATACAGTCAGGTTAATGTGTCATGTAACTAGTATTATTTTACTGTTTAATTCCTACTGTTTAATATAATTGTTCTTTGTATCTAAAAAACAGCATTTTAAACCTTGCGAAATTTTCATTTAATGCAACTGCCGAATACCATAAAACACGTGCACTGAGGCAGTATTTCAAGGAGCCCAAATGATGTGAAATTTGGTATATACATGTTTTAAATCACAGTGAACCAGAAAATTAAAATGCTCATGATAAAAATCAATTTTTATTTTTTTTCCATTATAAAGTGAGCCACCATATATATATATATATATATTTATTTATTTATTTATTTATTATTTATTTTTCATGTCTACATTTAAAGAGAGATCAGCTACGATATTTAATTTTTCATGTTTTACTAACCACAGGGACAACACTATCGGAGATCGATATATGAATCATCCAAAAAAAAAGAAACATGGTGACAAGAAAGAATGGTCTATTTATTTTTTTTATGTGTGCATATTTAATATATTGTAATGATTGATTTGGAAATTTAAAATATTATTTTAGTCTCATTTTTTTTTAATTTTGAAAGATAACACATTAACACATTAACATATTTATGTTTAGTATATAATTTTATTTCATATATCGTTCTTTAAGGAAAATGTATGTCTCATTATTACGTATTTATCATTTCTTGGTGAATCATAAATATATTAGAATAAATATATAATATTATAAGTAATGATATTTACACTTGTGTGAAGTTCGTTCAGTAGTGTAACATATTTCCAAATACGTATAATTCATTCATTATATATTTACACATATTTTATTGTTTCACTGTTTTAAAAGTGAGATTGATGAATGTTTTGGAGAAAATGTTTCCCCATGACCAAGCTATTCTCTTTGAATCTGTTTAATATTTTTAAAATGATTATCATCACGTATCCAGAGCATTAAAGAAGGTTGCGTGCTCAGCCGATTTTATATTCGCGAACTAATCGTCTGGTTTTCTATTTAATATCGGTGGACTAAAATTTACTTGGCTGGAGATCAATAACACTGTCACAAAACCTGGGATCCCTTTGACGATTTAAGACCTCTCCTCAGCCCAAGGCATTCAGTAACATTATGTTACCCTTATTTGACGACTAAACATTTTATCCTTGCAGAGACATTAAAAACAAACAATTGATAGATTGATTTAATGCATGTCTATTAAGAAATTTACCTACCTTTCGTCTAAGCATTATGGTTGATAATAAAATTATACATATCAATACCACAACAAATGGGATTTTGATGTATATAAATACACACACATATATATATATATATATATATACATATATATATATATATTTATATATATATATATATATATATATATATATATATATGTGTGTGTGTGTGTCTTTGTCATATTTGATAATGTTAATTATCTGTGTCTAATATTTCCTGGCCCAACGCCTTAGTATGCTCCCCTAGTTTATATAATTGCTTTTTAAAAACTTTTACGTAATTCACCCCTCAATTAGGTCAAAACAACTGTTTGGAACATTTTATGACGAGACATAACGATATGATGTTTCTGGTTTCTATTATTTATTCAGTGCCATACCAGGTAATCTATACATATTATAATAAAAAGCCGTTGCGTTGACTGTATAATATACAATTTTGTATTACTTTTACCTTTTATTTGTATTTATTAATAAAAAAGCGTGTCAAAAATAACTATCAATAAAGTTGTTCTTTTTCTAATTATACTAGTATATGTTTAACGAAAAAGTCTTATCAAACATAAAATAATGATAATTGCTTCAATTAAAGAGTTATTTAAAAAAAAAAAAAAATTAAATTCGCTTATCAAGTACCCCCCTACACATGTCGCTTCTATTACGCGGCATGTGTTTAATAAAAAACGATTCTAAGCGTAGATTCGCTGCTTGTTGGGCCGTTTCTCTTTGACTGTGTTAGTGGTATATTTCGCCAATCTTAGACAATCCAAAACAGCTGCTTAGAAACCTTAATGATACGAAAATAAAAAAAGAAATTGCATTCTTTTGTAAACAATGCAATGAAATATAAACGGTAAAAAACCCACTTAACAAGCTAACATTAACCCTTAAATCTCATATTTAAAATAACTAAGATGAATGGCCAATGCAGCTGAATAGAACTACATGATTCGCTACTTAACACGATATGAACAATATGCCGTTCATCAACTTTGACCGACTGTCGCTGTGCCATTCTTATTGACAGAGGTGGGAGCCACAAGGTAAGAAACTAACAAAACCAAAAGAAAAGTCTGAAATCCAGCTGAAAAAAATAGGAAAGTCATGTTAGGAAACCCACCTTGAAGAATAAAATACGCTACAGAAACACTAACTAAACGATTTTTTGTGGAAACAGGGTTTTCATCACAAAGTCGAATAAAGTTTAGTGGTAAAGGATAACCCTTGTGGTGACCAAGTAAGAGTAAATATATCACTGCAATGTTGTTATTTTAGCCGTGTTTTGCTACAGACAATGACAAAAATAGCTGAACAAGACACCTCATTACTGTGTTGTTTAAATTCAACTATTTGTATACTTTACATTTAACTTAATCTGACACGTAATGTGTACAGAGATGAGAAACAAGTTCGGCCATTTTATTAGTAATATTGTTTTTAAAATCGCACTTGTTACGAGACCAAACGTGACCATTATATAAGGGTATAAGGAACATGACATATATAAATTTTATTTTTTTTTTCAGAATTTTTTTTTCAGGATTAGGGTTAGGGTTAGGGATAGGGGTAGGGTTAGGGTTAGGGATAGGGTTAGGGATAGGGTTAGGGTTAGGGTGTGGAGCAATATTATCTACGGCTGGTACACGAAGTAAAAAAAATACGAAGACCAAACATTTGGTCACGTAACAAGTGCCTTTTAAAATATGCACCTGAGAGTCCTGGGTATGATCATAGATTAGGACAAAGGGGATGTAAGTAGGTCCTACAAGTCCAACCATTTTAACATGTTTAACTCCCTTAAACTGGGAAACGTAAAGTCGGCTGGTCGTCGTTTTTACCACACGATCACTTTATATGCCAAGGCTATGAAAACAGATGAACTTAACAATTCATCTGCCCGATTCTGCCCCTATTATCTTTGCGGGGGTTAAGAAAACATTATTTTGCTTTTATATTTCGTCTTGAGAGGTCAAAAAACATCAACAACACTAGAACGAAACATACTTCCTTCTCCTTTAATATCAACACATGTTGGATAATGTAAGAAAACTATAAAACCAATGACACGCAATAATTATACACTGTTTATAAGGCGCACACAAATATAGAAACATTGATATAAAAATATTAATCAATATCTCGCGTATAATATTTCATGCTCTGAATACAATGAGTCAAGTTGTTGCAACTCAATCAACCGTGACCTAGAACACGGTATAATCTATATTTAGACATCATGTAGTGCTTTTTTGTTCCTAGCCTCTATGATGCCATTGCCAGCTATGAAGACATGTAGATTATAAGAAGGTGGTGATCTAATGTAAATTATGTTCACTGCTGACATCTATCGCATCTTGCTCTGTTCAATATAAGACATTATGATTTATTATGTCCAGTGTTGATCGGCCAGCCCTGAAGCCACACTGTGACTCTGGATAGACTCGGGAGGCGAGGGCCTGCAGGCGGTTTAGAGCGACGCGGGCGAATCGCTATTGTCAATATTTTTAGACCAAAAAAAAAATTGGTTATGTTTGCAATAGGAAAAAAAAGATGAATAATAAAATTAATGTATTTTATAAAATAAGATAGATCAATGCCCTAACGACAGATTACACACACACAAAATAACCCATACCACTAAATAGTATTTGAACACTGAGGACCATTTTTTGATAACAATCAATTTACACTTATATTTATTATGCATTGACGAGACTGTTGGCAAAGGGTATTGACAAAGTATATAATTACAAAGACCTACCCATCGCATGGTGTATAATTCCAAGTCTTTTGGCTAAGATCAAAGTGTAGTATCTGCACTATAATGGATCTGAGCCATTGGGCTATCCTGGTCTGGGAGGCATACGATGGCCCATGGTCTATGGGGAAAAAGATCATTGGGGGTTCTCCTAGCCATGAACGCTGATGTTAGCATGACAGACATGCATTAGCGCCGCCAAAAATGCTGGTGTGGTAGGCACACTACTCCCTATCATGATGGCAGTTGCAGCGCAAAGAAATGATTTATGAAGTGGCTTATATCCTATACATCACTAATCTATAAGTTTTTTTGTATCCTATAAGCCACTAATGGGACTGTTTTTATGGTACCCTTCTTTCATTCCCACCATAGCCAATAGTGCAATGGCCATGTAATCACCATGAGAGACCTTAAAGATTTCCTTGATCCTCAATGGAGATCGAACCAGGTACCTTCAGCACGACCATCCGTCCCCTTCACCCAGCATGGTATCGCCTTTGATTTTAATTTTAGAGAAAGCGAGATGTACAGAATATATATATATATATATATATACATATAGGCATATTAGCAATTGGTCTTATTAATTAGCTTGTTTTAATATTTTCACACTTCTGCATAATTTTCTTGATATATGAAATAATACTTTTGCAATAAAATGTGTTTATTAAAAAAAAAAGAAAGCTGTGTGCAATACAGCAAAATTATCAAGTTGTTTTAGAAATTGTAAAAGAGTTGGAATGAGTCGAATTGAACAAAGAGCAATATGAATTAGCCGGACACCCTTCCAAAATCATGCAATAAATAATACAGCATATACCACGTAATTTAATTTGTCTTTAGTACATATAATACACCAATGACGACGTAATTTAATGTATTTCTAGTACATATTTTACATAAATGACCATGCACTGTCATTTATTTTTAATACAAATAATACTTTCTAAATTTGTTTTCGTTATTAAATTTAAATTAAATTTAAATTTAATAGCGAAAACAAATTTTAATGAAGATTATTTTAGCGCTAAATGTATTACAGTTTTCATGTAATGCATGATTAATTATTTAAGTAAGATCTATGTATTATATGCCTTAACATTTCTTCATAATCCAAACATCAATCAGTTAAAAGTACAAAATTATTTTGACACTTTAGTTGCATTACGTGTACAAATTTAATAGCAATTAAAAAAAACGTTACCTATAAGATATAGAAATGACACTGATAAAATATTCATGATTATTTTTTACGGTACATGAATTATGGTATCGATCTTAGTCTAATTCTAATACCGTCAAGTCTGCTTTGCACTCCTTGTAAGCTATTTCCTAGAATGATTACTGTTTTGAAAATAGCCGTACAAACTTTATTTCGTAGAAATAAACAGAGAAAAGGTGGACCGCACAGTCAGTCGATTCTTAGATTTTAGAGGTGACCTCGACCTTTCTTGATTTCTGAAAACTAAAATTTAACTTTGTCAACACTTCTATTCAATTAAAAAAAATAATTTAGGTTGATAGCACTTATCATAGCTTAAGATCCGGGAAAGATATTTTGTACCAGTAATACAATAGACATTTGTTTTAACGTATGGGCGCAGTATATTTTTACATAAAGTAAATTTTACAACACTACAACAATTAAAAAAAAACCCACTGAATAATATGTTAGGGCTGCTACTGGTTTTAAAAGTCTTTTGGTAACTGTCAAGATATTCGAAGATCACTGGTGTTTGTAAGTCTGGAGTATGATCACTTATATAGTTTTGGGCATGAATTTTGATGAACCCAGAAATGTGGTTTCATAGAACGAATACAAAATACAAAAAAACAAAAGTTTATTTATATAGAATAAAATAGTGTGTCATCAAAAGGGCTATTAACTTTAATGGCTACCTGCAAAAAAGATATATTATATGAAATATTGCACAATCATGTGCCACTTGCTGGCTCTCTAACTAAAGGACTGAATAAACGTTAAGGATGGCCTCCAGAGAGAAGATAAGTAAGTGTTCTAAAGAGAACTACTTCCTTCCAATGGTTTTGGTCTTTGTCTCCGAGCGTCGAAAAATCAACACGTGTTGAGAAATGGCACAGGTCGATACTTTGGGCACAGCTACTTAGTAAGTGTGTATAATTAACTCCAGTAACTATTTGCATACTTATTAAACTCCATGTCAGGGTCACACTCAAGAGTTGGCCAGTCCTGCATTACGCCGGGCACCGGTTCACACATTTGATCTTCCCAGCTCGGGAGTCCAAAACCAGACTGATGAATAAGCAACTCCAATGGCGTCATTCCCATGCGTCATGCACGCGAAAACTTGTAAATTTATGTGTACTAGCTCTTTAAAAAAAGGTATGATATAATTTATATCATATAATTCAAACTCAGAATCCCCAAAAAGCTGCATCGATCAAAGTAAATTGTTTGAGAATATGTGTGAAAAGCTCTCTTTCTCTATCTCTCTCATCCCCACCAAAGCCAATATTGCAATGGAAATGGGGATATATCGAGAAATTGAACGAAGACCTGACAATTTTCATTGGTCCTCACCGGACATCGAACCAGGTACATTCCGGTTGACAGTTGAGCGCACGGCCATTTGCCCCCCCCCCCAACAAAAGTATGTAGATGTGTACAATCGTCCCCCTAACATGTATATAGTTGTGTCCCTTCGTCCCCCTAACATATGTATGTTGATGTCTCCATTCGTCCCCTTTACATTTGTAGGTAGATGTGTTCATTCGTTCCTCTAACATATATATGTGTGAAGTCCATGTAAGGACGGTTTTTATGGTGCCCTTCTTTCATCCCCAACATAGCCGATAGTGCATTGGTCATGGAGGCACTACGGGAGATATATAGGGAATTTGAGCCAAGACCTGAAACTTTTCCTTTGTCCTCACCGGAGATCGAACCAGGTACCTTTATGTCTACAGTCAAGCGCTTTACCGTACGACCATCCTTCCCCATCATATGTATGTAGATGTGTATGATGACTCATAAAATTAACAAATAATAAAATATTGAAAACATTCCCAACTTTATTATTAAAATAGAAGAGATAAATTATGAAAAACATGAAAAATATGAAAAATGTGGATTCGAATTACCTTGCAAACTAAAACTGCGTTGAGCAACCCCTAAACATAAACGGATTGTCTCCGAAATTAACTAATATAATTTTTTTATTAAATGGAACCAAATAAAAGGTTGAGAGCAGAAAAAAAAAAAAATTGTTTTTTTTACAATGCATTTGTTTGTCCACCCTAATATATATATATATATATATATATGCCGATTTAACTCGTTTTAATATCACTGTATCTTCATGAAACTTGGTAAAATTACTTAACATAACAAAATGAAAAAAAAAAATCAGGGGATGGGACAGTAAATATATTTATATAGGGTTGCCATATTTTTTCACAGACCAACCGGGACAGTTCTGTCTTTTTTACTTTAGGTTTACGGATGTCGGTTTCGGGGGGTGGGGGGGGGTGGTTATGAAAACAGTATTGTCAAAACACTTAAAATATGCGTATTGGTTAATTCAAGATTATACGTCGACTGCAGGCTACGCCTCAACGGACTTCTCTGCTGCCGACTTCTGTAAATTTGTATTACTGTGTTACTTACCAAAATGTTACTAATCACACAAGAGCAGATTAATCGTTCTCTGATCTAATAATTTTGCTCAATTATTTCCAAGAAACTGTGCCCTGAATCTAAACCGGGATAATTTCAACAACAGGGCGGGGCACCGGGACAACCCAGTATATCCGAAACCGGGACGTATGGCAAGTATATATATATATATTTAGGGTGGCCCAAAAAACGTTTTGTCAAATTTTTTTGGAGCATTTTGTTTTTTGTGTTTCCTTTTACTTTTAAAACAGCACAGAAAATAATTCAAGAATATATGACTTTATTTAGTACTGCCTCATCGATACTGAAGTTTTAAATCATTTTGAATGAATTTTGAATGTGAGTATGTATATATAAAGCAGATAGAAAATACTAGAAGGTTCTGGAAAGATTTAGAAAAAAATATATACCATTCTAAAAGGTTTTGGAATGTTCTATGAAATCTCTAGAAAGTTTTAGTATCTTCTAGAAAAACGTGGAAAACTTGAAAAGGTTTCAGGAATTTCTAGAAATCTCTCTCTCTCTTTGTACTATCTCAGTAATCTGCGGACTGAGACTTAGTCTCTTAGAGCCCGTGAGATCAGACTTGCTGTGAATCTCAACATCTGGAGACTGCCATAGAGCCCGATGGCCAGCAATCTTCCGGACTGGTCCACCCTGTGGTCCGCCAGTCCGTGGCACTCGAAAAGCAAATGATCTACGGTTTCCTCCACCTCCCTGCAGTGTCTGCAAAGAACGTCGACATTGGGACTCAACCTCTCAAAGTGCGCCAATAGGACAGTGCCCAGTACGGGACTGGGCAATTAGCGCCTGCTCGATTCTCCTAAGCTTCCACCACGGGTCAGTTTTGGACGGCCGCTCCAGAAACTTACGGACATTCCTTCTGTTCACCACATTGTCCCAGCTCGAGAACCTTTTTATAGAAATCTCTAGAAGTTTTTGTTTTCATATAAATAGCCAGCTTCACCAGTGCATTTCGATTTAGTTATAAAAATCAAGTGCTATAAGATCAATTGTTGTGGATATATAAATATCATTCATTTAGTTATGACAACTATGTAGAAAAGTGTTGTTCTGGTAACTGGTATAGAAGTTTATTGAGCTAGGTGCTTCCCATAATTGAGCCTACTGACCAATAGAATGTTTATAAACACAGCCTTCTGGCAGTCATTTTTTCATGAACCATTTCTTTACTTGTATATGGTCCAGTTGACATGCAAGTGTTTATTGAGCAAGGTACTTCCCCTACTTAAGACTACTGGCCAATGGTATGTTTACAAACACAGCAGTCTGGTTGTCATTGGGTAGAATTTTTTCATGTAAAACATACTAATGTCCATTGAGCTAGGTACTTCCCCTATCTGAGCCTACTGGTCAATGATATCTTTACAAACACAGCCGTCTGGCATTTAAGTTGGTACAATTTTTTCGTGAACTATTTCTTTGCTTGTATACTGTACTGTGGATATGCCAATGTTTATTGAGCTAGGTACTTCCCCATAATTGATCCTTCTCGCCAATGGTATGTTCACAAAACAGTCGTCTGCAATAAGACATTTGAGGATAGTACAACTCGGCCGGATGTGCTTCTATTTAAGCGCTTTAAGACACTTTGGCCAAAAATAAGACAGGCATTTAAAAGAAGAAGTCATCACATTTTGTTTAAATATCCTCCAAATGAAAGACAACTCAAGATATTTGTCACGTGAAAATTACAAAGATCTTCTGACTCTGAATCTTATCTTTTTAGGAGAAATTCCCGCCTTGGGGTGAGTTTTCGTGTACAAAGAGCTTATCACCATGCAAGGTGGATGTCTAATTAATCTACATCATGAAGATTTATCTCTTCCGTCATCAATTCAAGCTGACTATAGAATGGAGACAGATAAATTGCAGAATTTGGTATCTTTGCATCCTTGGTTTACATTAAAGCTTGGATTCAGTGTCCCATTCTAGCAGACGCACCTCTGTATGATCTGGATTTCATCAAGCTTCTTATAAATTATAAGAATGTTTCTCCCTTCATTTCTCAGACTGCATTGAAAACGATTGGTCAACATTGCTGGTACCTTAGTGCAGAACTCATTCATCTGGTCCTCAGTGGATGAGAAAAACAGACTAGCTGCTTGCTTGAGGCAATTCATGGAGAAGTCTTCTGATGATTAGAAAGAAGAAATGTGTTTCCGAAACGTAATTGATCCTTCAGCACTTCACAATGTGACCTCGTCATCTCTGCTTGTCTTTAATGCTCTTCTGCTTCCCACATGTTTTCTCATGACAGATGCTTCCACTTGGCAACAAAGTCTACCATTTCAGAAGGAAACATCAGTGGTCTCTTCCTTGGTGTATCACTCAACTCATCTTTCACCAAATCAGAGGAGGAAAAGCAATACTTGCTCCAAAAGTTTGAACAGCATAGCAAAGAGTTTCCAGATGCAAAAAATTCAACTGTGCTGAATAGATCGAAACTGGAAGACCTTCAGGACTCGGAAAGCACAGACTAAAAAAAGTGTATTTTTAATGACGTACTTAGAACTACTCTGCAATACAGTCAGATAATGTGTCATGTAACTAGTATTATTTTACTGTTTAATTCCTACTGTGTAATATAATTGTTCTTTGTATCTAAATAACAGCATTTTAAACCTTGCTAAATTTTCATTTAATGCAACTGCCGAATACCATAAAACACGAGATAACAGGTGCACCGAGGCAGTATTTATATGAGCCCAAATGGTGTGAAATTTTTGTATATACATCTTTTAAATCACAGTGAACCAGAAAACGTTATTGCTCATGATAAAAAATCAACTTTATTTTTTTCCATTATAAAGTGAGCCACCCTAATATATATATATATATATATATATATATATATATATATATATATACATATATATATATATATATATATATATAAAGCAATACAGTTTAAGTATTGGTACAGATAGAAACAAGAATGTAAACCTATAATCATACTCAATTCAGTAAATGTAATTCGATCTTTTTTTCTTTGTAACTTTTACCACGTCTGTGATTCGTGGAATCATTCTGTATAGTGCATGCCATTTGTGCATAGTTGTTTTTGTTTATGTGCTTGTGACGGTTCACTGCATTTGTCGTCATGCCGTTTTTCTCATTCAAAACATGAAACTTTTATATTATAACCTAGACATAGCATGTGTTTACACACACGTTTATGTAAACGAAGCAAGAGTGCGAAATCAATAACCATTCCCATGATTTTTTACTTTGAGAAGCGTGTTATCAAGCGTGATGCAAATGTGTACGACTAGATATATAGTGACATTTAAATCAATTAAAGACGTCGGCAGATTTCTAACTGATAAAACATTTCCAAGAAGCTATTGAAAAAAGAAATTAGGACCTTTCACCATTTTCTTTAGTTTCCTATTTCTTTACTTTATTCTGTTTTCGATATAACATTATTAAACATTTAATATAATAGATATACTATTTATTTTAAAAAATGCAATTATTTTTCAATGCTGCAGGTAAACCGAGATATCGTTTAACCTTCCAAAAAGGTCAACGTTATAAAGTCATATTTATAAAACTTTGAAAAATTAAATGTTATTTATTTGTAAAATGACATATTTAGGTTTAAGGCTATTACTCTAACTATCTATCTATCTTTCTATACTTTCCTGAATAATACATATAAACACGTAATAAAGCCTTAAAAACCTAAACACAACACATTTAAGATCAGCTTTCGTTTTAGTAGCTATAGATAACTGAACACTCTGAATTCAAAAGATAAAAAAACACCCATTCAATCTTATCGGTCTCACGATCTCACTTTTCCAATTTTCATTATTTCCAAGAAATATATAAAATTAGATTTATTGAAATATCCAAACAAAGTTTTTTTTTTTCTTTTTATTTGGTTCCCCCGTCTTCACTAGATTTGAACTCTTCTGTCATGAAAGTTACGTCTATTGCGTCATTATGTGTCGGTTCCTTTAAAAGGAAGAAATATTTAAAGCTAGCTACTTCCTACCGAGAGATTTAAGAGCTTCTATTTTTTCTAGCTAACCAGTTATAGCGATATATAACAAAGGAGGACAAACGTGACATAATGCAAGGATAATATTTACAAAAACAAAATTGTAAGTTTGACTATCTATAAAAAGTTTTATATATATATATATATATATATATATATATATATATATGTATATATATATATATATATATATATATATATATATATACATATATGTTGAATATATTTCTTTAACAAGTAATTTACAGAAATTATGCAGCTTTTTTAAAAATAATTAATAATAGGATCAGTGGTACTGCCAGCATAACTTGTGACCCTGATAATATCCACCAATTAGGCCGTTTTTATCGCCTTTCATTGGCTACAATGTAGAAAATAAAAAAAAACGGCATATATTTTTAATATATTATAAGAAAATACTTTTAAAAAATGGATTGTAATAAAGTATAAGGTAAATTTTGTGTATATTGGTGTGTACATAAATAAAACTGCACAATACTTTTTTGCGGCTTCTTGTTGCCTAAAAAGACGTTGATTCTTGAATGAAATTGAAATAAAAACAATTATGATACATCTTGCTATTATTTCCCTTTGTTCAATGGGTGAACCCTCACTTCCGATACATCCGATTCTGAATACAACTTTTATTGTAAAGTTGACGTGGCAGTTTTAGATATTTTTATAAGTCTCTAAGGCAAACTGAGTTACCGGATCTGAACGGAGACCTATTCTTCTTATTATGACATGTTATTTACGATGGCCGCTTTATATGCCAATAACATATGTCAATTGGAGCAGAGCGTTTAGGTCGTAATTACCTATATGATCACACATTCTTCTCCCCCCCCCCCCCCAAAACAAAAGAATCAGAGTGGTTGGGGGGGGGTGGAGCATTGATTTTAAAATTGATTGAATCATTGGGAAAGGTGGGTATGTGTGGGGTTGGCAATTTATGTTATGCATTTTGTATAGCTACAACTCGTTTTTACTATTCATTTATTTGTAAACGTCGCTATGGTTACACTGTGTACCACTCAACAGATTTAAATTTATTAGCAGATTGTGGAAGAAAACTTTGACGAATTCCCCGGAACCACCGGACATGCCTAGGTTGGTTTATTATTATTATTATTATTATTTTTTGTAAATGATGTTAACAAATCATTAATCTTAAAAAAAAAACACAACAAAATAAAATAAAATAAATAAGTGACAGAAACCGTTTTTTAGCTTCAGTTCTTTGGTTTATTTAGTATTTCCCCTTTTATATATAATAGCTTTTAAATTGAGCTACAATGAAAAGATGTTGATACATGGCAATTTTATATAATTGTTTATAATTTGTGTTAGCTTTACTAGTGCTTATTCTCAAATTTTAAACTCCATTTTTTCTACCTGCTAGAGTCATGCCAGAACAATAAAATTTGAATATACACGTCTTTACTTAACATAGACTAACACAATGCACAAAGTAGGGTTTCCACTTCTCTTCTACTCCATTGTTTGAGATTTACCTTAACCGCTTGATAGCATTTCTCCTTTTTCTTCTTTTAAATTCAAGGTTTTAGATTTTTTATGAGGGCACAAAACTCGTTGCACAACATTGATATAATGACCCTATATTATGGTTTGGCAGTATTAGTCCTTTGAAAGCTAAGCATTTAAAATAAAATAGTTACAATGGATATTTCATGTCATGTTGAAAGTTAACGCTATATCTCTTGTGGTGCCTTAATGGCCATTGCACTATTGGATATGATGGGGATAAAAGAAGGGTACCTTAGAATCTGTACTATTAGTAACTTATATGATATAAGTGTTTTCATCTCATCCTTACAGGGATTCACAAACCTGTGCCATGATATTTTTTGACATTGAATGATTTCAGTACAACAATAAAATGAGCCGGTGTTGGTGAGTTTCATGTTTCTAGTATATGTTTGCGATGGTTGTGGTTTTTTTCTTAGTGCTAAATTTTTTATGAACATATTTCTGTGTTAAATTATTTTTCTACGTTAAATATGTTTTGTTTTCTTTTGCAGTTGATAATTTGTATCTTAGAAATTAACTTATTTCATTTTTATTGTGTGATTTGATATTTTAGTGTGCATTGTCGCCTACTTTCGGCAAGGTTACCGTTATTGCCTTAAATAATTTGGTGGTTTTACTGTCAGTGTAATTAGAAAAGCTTCAAGGTGTTTCAGGAAGGCTAGCAAGTGGAGAGTGAGCTAGAAAGAAAAAAAAAACGAGAAATAAGAGGGTGACATAAAATAATTTACACTGTCGATTTGCCTTTAGTAGCGATGACTATTCTCGATAAAATTCGTCAGCCGTTACAACTGGGACAAATAGCTACCCAGTCTGGATAAAATTAGCCATTACAGTTGGCACGCATAAATACCCATAAAATAAAGATCTTCACAAAGCAATCACACAGCAAGTTATACACATCGGTGTAAACATGTACATTAATAGTGTGTTTTTACATTTTGTACTAATTGAAAAAAAATGCTTAAATTAACTTAAATTATTAATAGATCAAGAAAAAAAAAGGTAATTTTTTTTTTAAAATTGTGCGGTCATATTTTTATTATAAAGTGATGAGTATATAACACATATTGCGTAATACGTTGATACTTTTAATATTCAAATTTGCAATTAAGTGTATATTAACAAGTTATCATTTATGTTAGATCTGGCTTAATAACAATGAGAAACTTAAATCCTGGTGCAGAGCCAATCTGCGTTTTAGTTATTCCATTGTTTTTTCTTTACAATAAACATAAAATAAATCGTGCCCTACTTGGTGAGGATGGAAGTGTTTGTCACATTTACATAACATGAAGTTTATATGTGCTTAACAAAATAAAATTGTTATTGCTGTCAATTGTAACATAATGAATAATTACTTTTTTAAAAAAAAAGACATAAATAAAAGTAAAACAAAAACTATACTATTCATAAGTAATTTTTTGTATGCACTAGGTAGAGATTTAATATACAAAAATAAAAAACAGTAATTATAAAAAGCTAACACATTTAGTTTGAATGATCTTACGAAAATCATTTCAATAAAAATAAGTTATAGAGCTTACTTCAATTGAATTTTAAAAAGTTATGATTTTTTCATGTCTAAAAATGGGGCACACTTATATGTATGGAAATGTCATATGAAAATACTCCTAGTATCTGTCCAACTACTCTTTTCCCAGACCCCCACCGCACACACATATTTCGCCACTTCCATGCCTTGGTCAGACCTCCATACTAATACCACCATCTATTTCCTAGTACACCTCTCACCATTTTAGGTACCTACAAAACTTCTTAAGTTCGCATTAACAGAAATTTTCTATCACAAAGTTACATCATCTGTAGTCTAGTTTTGTTATTCAAGTATCTTCTGCTTTCATTGTGCTGATAATACTATATGATTGTATTCATGCCTAGAATTTTTCATGGTCTAAATATTATATAACAATATTGTAACTGTCTTTCCTTCCTAGTTTTCTTCCACGAAACAAGGTAAGCATTTTTTAAAAGTTTTTTTGAGTTAAATAAGCGCGCATACCTTTTAATGATAAAATTATAAAACAACAGATTATATGCATGTTTTTAGTTAACATTCACTCAAAATGGTAACTGTACATATTTAGATGATCATTGGTGTAATTTAAAATAAAAAATAACAAAACAACGAATATTATGTGACCTACAAGTCAACTACTTTTTCTCTTGACCTAAGAATATAGAGTCATTTATTTTTAAAGTATGTATCGATTATTGTTTTGTTTATTTTAATATTTCTTTGATTAGTAAGCCAGTGAGAATATCATATTCTTTCAGGTGGACGTAGAATCTTTTACATCAATAGAGCTTTCTCCATCAATAGCTTCTATTACATCAATAGATCTTTCTCCATCAATAGCTTCTTCTACATCAACAGATCCTTCGATCAAGGTATAAAAAAACGTAATGTTCTTTAAGCTTTCATTTCATTTCCAATTTTCTTAGTAAGTTTAAAAGACGTTTGGCCTCGCACCCCCCCCCCCCCTTCCTCCCGTTTTCTAGAAGATAACAAGGTAAAAAAAATAATAAAACACATTGCTTATCGAAATGATGCAAAAATGAATGTAATGTCTTCAAAAAAAAATTCTATTAAATTCATAAATCATTTTTAGAATAAAAAATATCCACGCTTAATATACTATTATCCCTACAATAACAATAACAAATGACCGAGTGATATGGATATTCGAATGTAGAAATTAGGGTCATGGTTCGATCTTTAGTGATTACCATGGAAACGTTTCCAGAGGAAGTTTTGTGTAAAAAACCGACAGGTCCACCCAGCTTTAAATGGGTACCTTACTTGAGCTTGGGAAGTAAAGCCGGCAAGTAACAATGTCTTTATAATAGCATGACTTGTAAACTTCATCTGCCTCGATGGCCTATAGGGGTTATGGGAACTTTTGAGAATAAATTTCAGTTCAATACATGCATGGTGATGATTTGTATTGCCATATTGATAGGGTGTTTTATATCTCGAGATCCATGTGTTTTTCTCATTTACTGTAGAAAACTATATAGAAAACTACAAACTTTACCTAGTTTAACTATTGTTTGACATTATTTTGGGAGTAAATGCGAAAGGAAATTTAGCTATTCTTCTACATATTTTTTTCAGGCGCATCCGATATAGAAATCAAAGATAGACATACCCACATATTTTTGTTTCAGTAGAGTGTAACATATTATGACGTAGTTAAAGAAAATGCCTCCTGCGGTCACAGAGTGATTGATGTAGGCTACCTAACTACGACTTATTCTGGCTTTAAGTTCTATTATATAATATCACTGTACTTATTCAGAAGTTGGTTATGAAAAAGGCAATGCAAAACGAAAAAAAATAATATCGTACATAAAACTGATCACATAACTAATAATAATAAATAATCTATTTAAAAATATAGAGTATATTTTATAGACTAGCACACTACATTTTAAATCTTGTAAAAAGATAAGCCTACCTTATATAAACAAAATAAAAAAAAAAAAACTTATGATATAAAAACAACAGTAATGGTCATAAGTTTCTTTCAATGTTGCTGTAAAACCGTGGGTGAAACATACTGTGTTAAACTGAAGTAAATAAACATTGATGTGAAAATTCTATTTAGTAAAAATGTACTTTAAAGTGCATTCATATTTCAAAAGTTAAGACCAGTCACGAGCAAACTACAACATTTCTTCGAGTGGATTGATCTTTACACAAACAAACATTATATATCTGTATCTATCTATCTATCTATCTATCTATCTATCTATCTATCTATCTATCTATCTATCTATCTATATATATATATATATTATTGATATATTGATATACATTGATATACATTGATATGAATATAATTAAAAAGCTGGGTAGACTTAATGGGATGACTTTGAAACCATTTTACCTGGACATATTCCCTTAGTTCTCATCAAGGATCGAAACCAGGACTCGATAGGTCGAAAGTGGAGTATCTACACCACTCGGTCATCCGTCCCCCACCACACACACACGCATATATATATATATTAATATGCACCTATAGTTGTAACTTTGCTTAACCCCCTTCTCTCCAACACGGTCGCTCCCTTATTCCCGAGATGAATGATGCAATCACGAACTTAGTACACATTGCTTTTACGGTCGTTTACCCCTGCCTTGATACGAGTGGTGAACAAGTTTCATTCGCCCCCTGCACTTGCACACCCACCCAATAACCTCCAACCTCAGTCTTCGCAAGAAACTGATGCAACGGCCTATGGTTGACTACCTATTAAAGGAACCGTGCTGTTATTCATGGGACAGTGGAGAGAAACGGTCAGCAAAGGAGACGAAAAGAAGGATTTGAGTACTAAAACAGATAATGAAGTTAAAAGAACTGGTACCTGAAGAATTGGTGACCCGAGATGAGCCAACCAAGGAGCTGGTTACCCGAAATTAGACACCTGAGGAGTAGAAACGAAAACAAAATAAGAACACAGAAATGAGCAGAGAATATTGGAGCAGAAGCAAACGAGGCAGAGACGAACCTGGCCGTTGAATTTAATCTAGTCAGACATTGTACATTCATCAAACTCAAATACTGCTGTACTGCTACTTCGTGTGTTTCTCCGACGTGATTTGCTGTGTAAGTGGGACCGTAACTCTGTTCAGCTAGAATCAGATAAATTATCTGTGGTTGTAAACCCAGTCTTACAGAGAGAGTAATCAAACTCAAAATACTTCGTTTCTTCCACATACTGCTTTTCGCCATCGTCATCATGAGCGCAACCGATGTACGGGTCGTCCGGGTCCGGACCCTACCAAAAATCAAGCCACTGGTATTCGACCCTACCAAAATTTGGAGGCAGACATACCAATTTTCATCTTCCCTAATATTTTGGACCCTACCAACTTCAACATACTGGTTGCGCCCCTGATCGTCATGTTTTTTTTACGCAAACATTTACCACCTGACTATGTTGGGTTGATTAATAGGATGTTTATCATACCGGATGCTAAAAGGCTCTAAGGAAATCCGGTGGCTGAATGTGTTATCAGAAGAGAATGAACGCATGTATAATACACAGATTGACACGAAGAGATACTTTAACATCCCCGCCGGCAACGACCTGAACGTCACCGTGTTTTAGCTGACGCAAGACATAAACCTCTCTTTGCCCAGCGCACCGTATAATTGACGTAAAGAGACAAGTGACTGTGTGACGTAAAAGCAGTAGATTGTGATGACGAAGCCGGCAGTGGTGAATGGTTCATTGTTAATACATTATAAAATGATGTGTTTTTGAACCCACATCTTTTTTTAGTGAATTCCTTAAAGCATTAAAAATTAAATAGTAAAATAAGCGTTAATAATATTGATATTATAATAGATACATTTAATATTGTTTTTTTTTTTTAAAGATTTCTTTTTCATTTTTTTTAATTTGCTTATATCAGTATACAATTAAGTAGGCAAATATAACACGTCGCATTACTTATTTTTATTTATCTTGAAACGGAAATTCGATACAGATAGGGTTACTTTTGTCCTTTTTACTTAAAAGTTCTTGAAACGAAACCTTATATATCTTGTGCCCCGTTACAAAATTATAATATTTAAAAGTGTAGGTTCTAATGACTTTGGTTGAGAAATAAACAGACGTGGTTTCGAAAAAAAGGAACACTTAAAATAAAAGTTTAAAACAATTAAACTAGTTTCCTGGAAAGGATATGATTAAATTTGACAATAGTATAATCGATTTCATTTAATAGCTTATCAATTTAAAGTTTACCATTTTCGTGGCAACATTCACATTTGGTTTAAATTTTTTATAATTTATTTTTATGCATAATTAAATAATAAATAGCATCATATTAACCTAACATAAATATTACGATTAACGCTTAATGGTTTTTTTTTTATATTTAGCTTTTGGTCAGGTTTATCGGTAAATATTCTGACGATGAGAATAAAAAGAAAATCTACAACATTAGAAATTTTCTTACTATTCTGCTGAGCCTTTTAGAAAAAGAAGGTACGTGATAAAAATACTAAAACTAAATTAATACTATTAATTAAACGTAATATTTTATTTTAGACACTTAACGAAATATAAACAAACCTTATGTACATTAAGCTAAGTATTACATTCATATTGTATGCCGCATTATATCACATATGCTTAGTTATCAAATGAAGCCTTGTTGTAAAAAAGTTTCGGTTTTAAACAATCAAACTGTATAACGATTCTGTATATACTATTAGCTACTTTTTAATCTCACAAACTGATTAATGAACATGAATAATTTTGAAAAGAATAGTAAAATAAAAAAAAAAAAATAGCGAAAACATTGATCCAAAATGTATCAAGATAAAACATGACATTTTTTATAATATGATTTCTCAATATGCCATGGCTATAAAACATGAGCTTCACACTTCATTAGGCCTTAGGGACATATGTGACATTTGTTCATTGTCCACGTGTATTAGCTCCACGCAATTATACAGAAACGACTCACTTAAGAAATGTTTTCTAAATAAACCTTGATGAGTTAAATTTATTTTTTAACGAATGGAACATTGCTTTTACACACTCATATTATATTCTCATTCTTGCGTAAGCATTGAGACCACTATTCAGCTTTTTGGTCCGAAAATGTGAAGAAAACATGTAGTTTTGTGTTCAGACATTTACTCTTAAGTATATAATGTAATCAACATAAATATAGCCAGTTTTAAACTTTACCATTACCGATTTACGGTTATAATTTAAATAGTATTTATATTAAGTCATTGATAGCGTGAGATGAAATCACTTAGATACTCTAAACCACTAATGTGACGGTTTTCAAGTTGATCTTCTTTGATCTCCTCCTTAGCCGATAGTACAATGGCTGTGGAGGCCCCATGGGAGATATATCGGGGATTTTAAACTTAATCTAAAAATCCTTTAGTCATAATTGGAGATAGAACCAATGACCGTAAGGTCGACACACGTTTACCACACAATCTTTTCTGCTACAATAGATTTTAATAGCTAGTAAAATCCACACTATTATATTTCAATTATTTAAATGTTTACAAAAAAAATTCTTACGAATTAATTCAATTGAATTTTTCTTCAGATTGCATTGTTGAACTGGAAACAAATGATACAAATTTTTATAATCTGCTAATCCACTTAAAACAGACCATTGTACCAAAAAACAAAAGAGATAATATTAAGGTATTTTATCTTTGTTTTATATATATATATATATATATATATATACATATTATTAAATGTCTAGATTATAAGTAAATTGTATTATTAAGTATGAATACTTCAGAGTATATTTGTTTAGTGTATTCGTATTGTACATGTGTTTTATAAATCTTAAACTCTTCAACAATATAGATAGACCACGCCCATGACAACAGACAAGACAATTTCCCAGGTAAGTAAAATAATTAAAGTCATATTTTTTATAATTGTAATTGACTTATGTCTGCATTAAGAGTAGACCAGGAGTTGAATAAATATTACATTACGTACCTAGAATTAATGTCTTACAAGCTTTTTGTGAAATTATTTGGTGATAACTAGTTAGTTAACATAACAAGGATTAATGACACCCTTGTTTTGAATACCTAAATTGTGTTTAAATGCATTAAATAAATTTGTAAAAAAAGGTCCTCTATATTCTATATAAAATACTGTCAGCCATGTTAACAAAAAAAAAGGCAGCTGCCAACTACAAGATTATTAAAAAATACTGAAAGATAAGACGGTAACTTCAAAAACACTGAAACCCAGCACTTAAAAGACATTACCAAAATTATTTAAACCAAATTTATGTTAGGGGGATAGCTACTCTTGGGGCCCCTAGGGCCCTTTATCTCGTATAGCTACGTATAAGGTGTAGAATGGGGCCCTGAAAATGACATAACTATTACTATAGCTTATATTGTAAAAACATAACTATTACTATAGCTTATATAGTAAAAACATTTGGCTTCTGTATATGTATTACATTGCCTCGTTAAAGCTTCTGCTGCGGGCAGAACGAATGGGCAACTATCAGCTACATCTTGTCAGTATCAGGAGAATGGTGAATCTCTTCGCAGCATCTGGTCACAACAATTATGCCAAGTGTGCTCATCTCTACCTGGAGATGATGATGGGCTTACCTAACTCACATCCAGATCTACACAAGCAGCTCATGTCAGGATCACATGTTGCACGGCGTAGTAGTAAACAGTGGGCCGGATTGTCAGTTGACCTTACCATAGAGCAGGCAATGATGCAGGCCATTGAAGGTAAGGGAGGAATAACTCATGGAAGAGGAGTGACTGAAAGTGTACGCACCACATGGACTTCCACAATTCATAGGACTGCAGCTGTAAGGACATCTTTAGCGCCATGATGCAGTTCAGCATCCGGAAGAGGGGTAGTCCAGGACCAATAGAGATAATGACAAAAGTTCTCGAATTCTTGAAGTCACATAATCAATTTGATACTTCTGACAAAAGACTCCACAGCATACCATCAGGTATTGCAGCATCTGAATCTGATAATATAAACTGCGACAATGCTGAAGAAGTTGGCGCTGATATTGTTCAGAACATGAGCGGCAAGAACTTCAAGGATGTTGTCCTTCAAAGAAAATCTCAAATAAGAACATTAGCACAAGTAAACAATGCTTCTTCATCAACTTCCAAGAAAGCTTTGACAGGTGTAGATCCTACAGTTCTATTTAATAAGCTTCTGGTCATAATGCAAAAATCACCTGATATGGAGAAATATTTCAGCTATGAGCTGTCAACACTTCCTACTTCTCTGTTCAAAGATAACTACATGCGGAAAGTTGATAAATCACAGCTCGGTAAAGAAATCTGCAAGGGTATAGAACCATCATTGAAACCAAGCAGTTCGATTCATGTTGAAGACGGCGGTTACTTACTCCTTGCTGTTCAGTGGCTGGAAGGTGGAACATATCTTGATGTTGTTAAGCAATACTGAATCACACAGAATGGTGATGGAAGCTTCATGAGGAAAAGTACATCCATATTGCCAATGACTTAGATGTGGCTCCACCAGATGTTCTGAAGGTGGTTTGTTGCAAATGTACTTCCGGATCCAGGAAACAGTGTGGGACACGTTTGTGTCGCTGCTTTAAGTATGGTGTGTCATGCATAACAGCCTTCAAAAATTGTAATGTAGAGTCATGTTTGAATGCCAAGGAGCTGGTCAATGTTGCGGAAATGATTGACGATGAAGAGTTACATGATAATGAGATGCTGGATGTAAAAGATGAAGAAATAATTGATGATGAATGCTTGGAATTCTTCATACCTTGGGCATTTGAGGAAGAGGTGTACACCAGCATGTGAACACTGTGATTATGGCACGGGGTGAAAGCAACTGCCAGTTTCACCAGCGGATTGATGCCTGCCCCACCCGGAGTCTGAAAGCCACACTACTCACCAGGCCTGTAACGTGCGGGGGGGGGCCGGCCCCCCTGCATTTTGTTTGGCCCCCTCTGTTTATTTGCTCTACTTAGTAAAATGTATTACCCGCCCCCCCTGCTTATGCCTGGCCCCTGCTGTAGAATGCCTGGCCCCTGCTGAAGAATTTTCATGCTACAGGGCTGCTACTCACATCAGTTCAGAGTGTTGTATTATTTATTTATTTATGGTTTGTTTTATGAAGTAGTTTTTATATAATGCAACAAACATAAAAATTTATGTATTACTTTTATGAAGCAGGCAGTGACGCAACCAGCAAAAAAAAAACATGTTGAAAAAAGACAGTTTGACAGTCTTATTTGTAACTTTATAACTTAAATTATGTATTTGATGATTTTGCTCAGGCCCCCCCCCCTCCTGGTTGCGCCACTGGAAGCAGGTCATATTAGTTACACTTTATTTGACCTTTCATTTTAAATACTTATATAACATAATCTGAAGCACGTTTGCTGACAGTTTAACGTGGATTAGGCCTACTTCAGATTTACCAAGGTTATTGACACCGTGAATAGTGGAAAGTTACGTGTAATTCGTGCAATTTTTGCAATGCTGTAGAAACAATTCCAATGAGTTTCATTGGGTGTCATTCATACCAGTTAATCTTCATATATATGTGTGTCAGATTCTGCATTTAAACCATTGTAAAGAATTTATTCTGGGTAGGTTGCTAAAACTCCTGGCCTAGAGTGAAAAAATATCATACACACCTCATACAAAGGAGTCGAGTTATTACTTAAAATATTCTTCTGATGATAATCTTCAATTCAAATGTTTTTATTCGGTGTGTCGATTCAAGCCAATTTGTCGACTGTGTGCAAAAAAGCACACCAACGCCAATGATGTCCAGAAAGATAATGATCTATATATTTTTTTATCAACATAGTTTATGAATATTAGATTGCTGCCTTTTCCCATAAAGTTAAAAACTTGATTTCTCACGGGCTAGAAAACTACCCACTCATGGGCTAGAAACTTGCCCACTCAAGGCTTGAAACCTACCCACTCATGGGCTAGAAACTTGCCCACTCATGGGCTAGAAACCTACCCACTCAAGGCTTGAAACCTACCCACTCACGGGCTAGAAACCTACCCACTCAAGGCTTGAAACCTACCCACTCACGGGCTAGAAACTTGCCCACTCACGGGCTAGAAACTTGCCCACTCATGGGCTAGAAACTTGCCCACTAATGGGCTAGAACCTTGCCCACTCACGGGCTAGAAACTTGCCCACTCACGACACTGGGAGAAAGTTACGATGAAAAAAAACAAATTAGGACTCTTTCCATGTCCCGTAAGTTGAATGAGTTAACATCAAATCCATTAACAAAGATCAATAGATTAAAACATCTGTACCTCCACGGGGCAAGGCAATGTATCTCATATGGGAGGTTCAAGCTGTTAGAGAATTAGATTATTCTTCTTTTCAAGGGTGAAATTGGGAATAGACATTGTGCCTCAAGCTCCTAAAGTATACTGACACTATCCAGTACATAAATGGGCAATAAGTGCCTTGCTGACTCTCTTTAGCCCCCCCCCCTCTCCCTTCATGTCAGTCTCGGACAGACACTCCAAATGATTTCTGCCCGTCAGAATCTAGTCTATATCGATTAAAGCCTCCAAGATGATACAACTAGATGTATTAAGCCAATTTTATAAATTTTCTGATGAAAAAAGTACTGTAGATCGTCTAAAAGTCGAGTGAAAGGCGTAACAGTATATTACATTTTATTTAATTTAATAATATGTATATATTTGTAAATACATACAGAATGTATTGTGTTGTGTAATCCAAGCATCGATGACATCAAAATGATTAAAAATGATGATAAAGCGATAATTGTCCTCAAGGTACGTTTTGTTTCACATATGTTTAGAGAAAAAAATGATATTTAGTTTCGAAAATTATTTTATATGAAAAAAATGTGTTCAAAATGCTTCAAATAGTAATAATACTTTATAAAAACAGCATTATATACATTTTTTTAAAAGATGCTTTCTTTTGAAAATTTTCAGGGTTCTGGAGGTTTATCAGATTGTTTAGATTATGCTCAAGATAATATCAAGTATTTTTGTTACTTAGTTTTGCGTGTGTTTTTACTAATCTAACCTTAGCTTTAATGTATCGTTGGATATTCAAAAAGTTTGTATCATATTTTTAAAAATAAATTTAAATGGGTTTGTTTTAATTTTGATTTTTTTTAATAGTTACTTATATATTCTCTTAATCGATATTTTAGATTGATACTACATTTCTCTTATTTTTTAATTTAAAGAATAAATCATGATAAGATTTTGTGGTGTTATGAAGTCCCAAGTTAGACTCAAATATCTATTGTGCATGTTATTTAAAACCATAAGATTAATATTTGTAACACATATTACACTTTATCTCTCAACAATTTACATACATTAGATGAAGTAAAAAAGAAATTTAAAATGCATATAAATCTATTTTAATAGTTTGGTTTTCAAAAAAGATATAATAAAAAGGTACTTAAAACCGCGAGTAATGTTATCTTATCTTCAAAAACATTACGTTGAAATACCAGTATTTATTTAACTTGTTCGATCTGATAATCATTCTGCACTATTTTTTTTTAATATTGCATTTCAATGATATTATAATGATATAATGTCAATTTGCCTATAACTTTTTTGTTTTATAGATTGTTTTTTGGTAAATGACAACAAACACAAACACCGTTTTTTAAAAAGCTTTTTTTTTAATTTCGTGAGCTACAACATCAGTAAATATTTAGAATGTATTGAATGTTGAATTGACTTAAAAAACAAAGCGGAAGTTGTATTATATAAACATTAAAGTCTTTAATAACGATATTAGCAAACACAATTAGAAAAAGTAATGGAATAAATATTAACCGAAGATAGTGTGTTGGCAAATTTTGTAAAAAAGTAATATTTATAAAAGATTTTTAGCACAGTAACTTATGATTAAGTTTGAAAAAGTTTGATAAAAGGAAAAAAATATAACTTAATAAGTTCTCAATTTCGTTCATCGCTTAAAAATCAGTATAATTACATCGATCATTTCATGATAAACTTTGATCTGTGTGTGTGTGTGTACAAAAGGTATGCAGGGTACTTCTTGCTTTACAATATAAACAAAAATCAAAAATAGCCTAGGCTACTAATAATAAGAGAACATAACTCTATGCAAAGATTTTGAAGGGTAAAGCTAATAATTCATATTTTCTTCCCCTACGAATGGCCGAAGTGGTGTCCTTTTTATCTAAATCAAAGCCGATAATGAAATAGATATTGAGGCGCTGTTGGAAAGAAATACAGATTTCGATTTTGGTACTGGTAACTCTAATTAGAAACTGAGTATATTTATGTATATATATTAGGGTGTCCCAAAACAATCAACTCTCACCTACAGAGCAAGACACCGTCTAACTTTTTTCCTTATAGCAAACCTTTAATTAAGTCAGAGTTTTAGCCTCTTGTGCCAAGTGCAAGGTTATACTCAACGATCATGGATTTTCAAAATTTCAATTGCCAAAATTTCATGTAATTTATATTTTTCATATTTATTTACTGTATCATGTTCTTTGTGTTATATTTTACTTACTTAGGGTTTGGCTGTTTAACTATTCTATGTCATAACTGTTTAGTGTTACCTTCTGCCATATTTGTTGATGACTGTGCATTTGCAAGCAGTGTTCTTGACGATGAAACTGAATATAACGATAAGTACATACCGATTAAAAGTAGTAAATGAGGTAAACAGCAAGACACGATTACACAAGTAAAGAAATCCTCAAAAGATTACTTGTTTAATCCAAGTGTAGCAAGTGACTTTGACCATAAAAAAAACATTGATGGTGAAGCTGTTCACCTACGTATTCCTATTGCTGAAGCCCATGGTCAAATGCACTTCCTATTTCTCTTAGCACTATTCAACGAGCGCGGTCAAGTGCTAGGCATGGCCTTTCTAAAGCAATGAAAGATAAGTTTGAGGTATCTTGCCCATTAGTAATCCATTAGGATGGCAAGATACTTCCAGAATATTTGGGGAAGGCTCAGTTGACAGGCTACCAGTTTTAGTTTCAGGTGATGGGATGGACAAACTGTTAGGTGTACCAAAGGTGAGCTCTGGAAATGATGAGAATGAAGCAAATGCTTTTCATAAACTGTTGGTAGAGTGGTAGCTGTTTCAGGCTATGTACTTTGACACAACCTCAATAAATACCGTCAGAATTAATGGAGTATTGTTGGCCTTGAAAACAAGCTAGGTCGAGAACTTCATTGGTTAGCCTGTCGTCATCATGTAATGGAGATCAACAAAAGTTTTCACCATCTGTATTGAGCCTTCAAACTCGCAAGATATCCCACTTTTCAAACGATTCAAAGGCTGTTGAAGTATAATCACCAGGCAGATTTTTTCAGAATTCCAAGTGACACCTAAAGCCTTCAGTTTATCACGTGCAACCATTGCAGTCCTGACCAAAGAGCACCTTAAATGACCAAGTCAGAGATGATTACATGGAGCTTATTAAGTTGACTCTGATCGTTTCTGACATCTACCGAGTACAATCCATTAGAGTACTCCAAGACCATACGTCATGCTCGCTGGATGGCAAAATTACTTTACGCCATGTACATATTTTTCTTCGGCAAACAAAATTTTGTATTAAAGCTGACAAAGGAAAAGCCCAAGTTGAGTGCTTTATTAAGTTTTGTGCACTAATTTATACTATTTATAACTTGATATGTCTCTCTACTGACTCGTTGTGACAAGGAGAGCGGGTGAAATCCAGTCTTGGTGTATCGTCATCCCGGAACACAGTTTATTGGTATACAATCAACGACGGGAAACTTCTCGGAATTCACCAGTTACTTTCCATTTGGACCAGAAAATCCTTTTGGACCATTAATAGGCCCATCTAGAAATTACCTCTTATAAATGAAGTATAGTAATGCACTAATTGAATACCATTAACAGTAGGTTCTACTTGGTAGACTTTGGATAGTTATAAAAACATGCTCGGTGGTCATTTAGATATTTCTGTGTGCTAGTAATCAACTCTGAGACTACTAGCTACATAGACATGATCGATTGACAGAAAACTCCGATCACAGAGCCTTCGATCGTAATATACATTTATGACGATACTTTGTTAACCATGATCCGGGAAGAAGATACACCAAGACTGGATTTCACCTGATCTCCTTGTCACACCCAGTTAGTAGAGAGACATATCAAGTTAATTACAGAAGCTTCCAAAGAGGTGTATGGTCAACAAAAACGCGACAGATTCATAAAAGCAAGCTTGGAATCGAGATCGAAAATGCCAAAACTGGACACCAAAGCTCAACATCATTTGTAGCTATAAAAACATGTTAGAAAGTTTGCATGTGTGTTCCCTTCAAATATATGGTTCTTTTTACTTGTTAGGTTTGTATAGACTGTTAAAAAGGTAAAAAACAATATGAATATGCTGTATATAAACTTGTTTTTTTTAAAGTTTATTGATTTTATTGAAATTTGCCAATACTTTAGGTCAACTGTGGAACCTCAAAATATTCTTTAAATTGTCTAATTTTTTGCCACATTACTAAATGCATGCGTTAGCAAGTTTTTATAGCTATCCAAACAATATATTCAAAAACATTTTTTTCCCTTCACCCTAATGACCAGTGAAGCTGGCGAACGACAAGTGCGTGGAGATTCATTAATTCTAATAAAACCAGATGTATGTTTAGGTGACTTTGCAACTAGCAGAACAAGAATGGCCTGTAAGGGAACAGTATCAATATGGCCAGACACGAATCAAGCCATTACGTATTGTGAATGACTCTGCAGAGCGAGCGGTGAAGCTTTTTGAAGAATACAATACACTGCTTACTAACGACAAAGATGAAAAATAACTCTTATTGCAAGTATTGGAAGCTAACCAACACAAATTAACACAAATCATCAAAAAGACTGCAGTTCAGAATGTCAATAAAATTGACTGATAATGCATGCTTTTGTGACTTGAATTTAAGTTATTTATATTTTCAAGTTTTATTGATGGAACATCACAATTGGACCTTTTAATTGTTACGAATTCCAATAAATATAAGTTTAAGCTTAATGGTAAATTTTCAAAAGAGTGTTGAACTGTTGATATTAGAATACTATTAATGGTTGTAATATTAAAACATTCAACATATTCATAATACTCTTGAGCCCCATTTTGTAGTTAGAATTTAAAGCTAAAACTTATTCAAAACATTACTATTGGCAGATGTAATAAATGGGAGGGAGTTTTGCTCTCTAGCACTCATTTCAATTCTTGCCATATCTCAATAAGCCACCCTAATATACATATACATATATATCTTAGAGTGGGGACCGAGCCGTGCAGATTCATTCAAGATATCTATATTTTTCGCAGTAAATAAAGACGCAAATATAAAAAAAAAACTTAGACTGTTGAAAATGTTAGTAGCTTGTAATTTTAATATATGCCACCTTGATAAAGTAATATAGAAAATATGTATTTTATAACTCTTATAATAGTAATGATGTTAAAAATATTTCAGCATCACAGATTCAGAAGAAGATATACTAAGAAAGCTAAGGGGTCATAAAATGACAGAGGATGAGAACAATATGTAAGTAACATCTAATATTTTTTAATAAAGTATGCTAATTTTAAATTTTTGGTTTCATAATATAGCATTATAATGTTTTGACTAATATAACTTCTACTGACATGCTACTTATAGAATTCTTAAATATCCCCTGCAAATTAATATAATTTATACATTAATTTATGTTGAAATATTAATTTAAGCACATGAAATGTTCGGATCCAACCTAGAAATGTTTAGATACTCGAAATCGACATAATGACTATTGTTATTTAGTATCCATGAATATAGCAGGCGTTAATGATGAAACAAAATTGTCAAAGTTTCCATAAATTTTTCAGTCAACAGTTAGTTAACAACCAATAAGGTTTGAAAACATTCCAATATAATGCTGTTCCATTCAGAAAAGTTTTTCTTTTAATACGTTCATTCTTATGTTGTTTTTGAATAGAATAATTTAGAGTAGGATCAAAATAAATTAGCTTGCATTCCGTGACTGATTTTTTCATTTGATTTTATTGACACTAGCAATTAGATTTAAAAAATAAAGTTAATGATACATAATTTAATTTAAGTAAACTGTTAACGTAAAAAACAATCTTATAACTTTTAAATTTTAATTTAAAACTTAAACCCTGTTTACATGTCAAAACGTATATTTAAAAACATAGGTATATATAAGCTCTAATCAAATGTATTGTGCGCAAATTTTGACTTACAGTCTTCTTTAATAGGGACTATTAACACGGAATTCAAAGTGAAGAATTATTAATTTTTTTATACAAAAATTGTACCATCTGGAAAGCAATTTAACGAGTGATTTTTTAAATACGATTGATTAGGTTAATTAGGTGCTGATGTATGCCACCTTCCTAATGTGCAGAAATGACCTAAATTTTATACGTCACAAATTACGTTTTACCCGTCAATGCTAACCAACCAAATTAAACCATATAACCAACCAAAGCAAACCAACTAAACAAATCAAACCAAACCAAACTAAACACCATTAGGTAAAGATATGGGTGCTAATTTATCTCACCCATTACGTTTTGCCCTTAATTCTATCAATGTTAAAATCAAAACAAAGCATTAAAAAAGTTTTTTTTTTATAAAAATGCACTGAAAAGTAAAAAAAATAATTACTTTATTATGCCATTTTGCAGCACAAAGGCATGATATAGCACCCATCAGGCAATGACGTCATAGAGGATTTTTTTTTTTTTATTTATAGCGACGGCGCTCCAATTCTACAACAAAAAAATTTAAAAAAATTTTACCATCGGGACATCATAGACTATTTATAGCGACGGCTTTCCCATACAGGGCGGACGCCGACAGATAGCTCCTTTATATGTGATATATATATATATATATATATATATATATATATATGTATATATAAGCTATACCCTGTGCAATCTTTGCATAGATTGACCAGATTATTTTAGTTTATGAACCAAATTAAATAACTAATTTTTTTTTTTTATTTTAACTTTCTTAGCAGAGACCAACAAATAATTGTTCTATTCGATTCTTGAGAATTTCTTCTTATGTAGGCTACTGAGCTATTGATAATTATAGTTATTTTTGCCAATTCAAAAATACGGGGGAAAAAGTCCAACTCGTCATCTTGCCCCCTTCATCTTGTCCAGAACTGTCAGTTTTTAAACATTCGTTTTTTAATTAAGTTACTCCTAAAAAAAAATAGAAACGAAATATCTTACCTCTTACTGCAACATAGCTTACTTACACATGCATAAAATTTATAACATGGCAGCGGTAAATAATTAAAGCTTTACAACTAACACAAAAATGGCGATTTCTGCGTTTTTACAACTATTGTTTATCGAATGGCCGGTAGGGGAAGCCAGTAGTTCCGGTTGATGCTGCTACCTAGCGTAAACTGACATTTATCATCTTGTCCCGCTCTTCATCTTACCCAAGTTACTCCTACCAAGTAAACAAAAGATAGAGATCATCCATTTTTTTTTCAACAGAAGGAAGTATTTTTTTTACTATTGTATCGGTTTGCAATCAGCATGGCAGGATAAAGAACTATGTGAATTTAATATTTATGTCTAATATCTATTGTATATGCTTTATCGCAAATAATCGAGACAACTATACTACATAAGTACACAAAGCATGAATTTTTTTTTTATGAATCTGGAAGATGGTATTTCGTTTACAATGTATGCTTTACTTCTAATTAGATTGGCGAAATTCATTAAAGGAAGAAGTTTTGAGATTGTCAACATTAATAAAAAACTAAAAGAAAAAATGATTTCTGAGGCTCTTCTTAAAGCTTTAAGCGGTAAGTACTAAAATAAGATGCAAGGTTATAAAAAAAACCCTAGGCGTTCATTTAGATTTTTTATGTGCTGGTTCCTCTCTCCCCACAATGATCATGTTACTTGTCGCCAACCTTACCCCCTCTGCCCCAAACAAATTCACACCTGGTCCCATCGTATTAAATCCACTGCACCTGCAAAAAAAAAAAAAACTGGTAGCATGCATCTCTGGATGTTCAATAACAGTATTATACAGAGACAGAAATAAAAATTGAGAAACGTCATTCCAATTGTTTAAAGTTCATATAGTTGATATGAAGTTATGTTAATGTGACATGCCCTGGGTTTTGTTTTTGTTTATTTTTAAGAAAAAAAATATGTCACTATCTATGTTTTTCACCCGATACTCTAAAGTAACAGCCTTTGGGTGAAATATAACTCATTTATTGGTATTTAACCATTTAAACGCATACATTCTATTAACGCATTAATTAGTTAAAAAAAAAGATATTATTAACTTTCACTAATACATATATTAATGATATTTATAAAAAAAATTATAAACACAATATATCAATGACGTCAATATTATGTTATCAATTAGGCCTATTGGTTTGGTGTTTCGTCACTAATAGCGAAAAACATGCTAAGAAATGAATAGACTTAAAACAAGGACAAAAGTTAATATTTAAAAAAAAATGTAATCATTATACCACATTACACTATTTTGATGCGGAACTGGTTTAATGCTGACTTTATTATAATGCTCCACTAAATATTTTTATCATATTTCTGTCATATATATTTAAAACATAAACATATTTTTTAAACACTATACAAGTCAAATTCTTTTAAGAAATGAAATCTAAAATAAAATAAATTTATCTAAACTTAAAAAAAAAAGCTTTGATTCAATTGCATAAAAAATATTATCAAATTTTCATACAGGTTTATAAAGAAACTCGTAGTTGTCCGTTGCATTCGCAACTAAAGTTTTTATCTCAATAAAATGTTTAATATGAGATTAAATAGGAACTATTAACACGGAATTCTAAGTGCATAACAAAAAACATAGTAAATAGCCGGTTTTAGCAACATTTCTTAGTGAACTACCAATTGCATCTAAAGCATGACTCGATGCCATCGTGCACTTATCCAGCAAAAACATTTCCGCTGCAAATGTAAAGATATGGGTGCTAATTTATCTCACCCGTTACGTTTTGCCCTTAATTCTATCAATGATAAAATTAAATCAAATCATTAAAAAACTTTTTTTTTTAAAAATGCACTGAAAATACAGTAAGGAATACAGTTCTCGCATAAGGAATACAATCCTCTTCTTTTTTAGTTTCTGCCATCCCTCAAAATGTATCCTCATTTTGTGGCATTCTTTTCTATATTTTGAGGACAATACAATACTGTCAATTGCCTTGTTTGATCGATAGCATGTGATGTGTCACATTTTGTACTGAAAAGAAGACGACAATAATCGATTGGAAAAATGTAGTTGACATTTTATATAATAATCAATGTATTAAGTTTTTTTTTTGTATTAATATTATATATATCTATATATGTATATTAGTGTGCATCACCACAATAGAGGAAACAATTGATTGTATGTTTTTGAGCTGTCTATGTTTCTAATTTGTTCTAATATAATTAATAATAACTTGTGTAAAATATTTTTCAAATCAGAGTTGATTTAGAGGTCGCCCTTCCCCCCCCCCCCCGCCCAAGAAATCAAAAAATGACATGTAAAGAAAAAAAAAGTTTATTCTAGCCTATATAAAAATTACATTAAAGTATTAATTATTTATTACTGTTGCATTTAATTCAGTTTCACTTTGTTGCACGTTTGTAAGGTTTACGCACATTTGAGATGTTTTTGCGGTCCATTTCTACCACTTGAAGAATGTTTTGAAAATGTTCATCCGTTCGCGCTGCTTCAACAAAGTCAGATGCCAGTTTCACTCCTCTCTCGGCACAATCGTTAACAACGTTAATAGCTGCAACATTTTCTGCACTGGCAATGTAAGAACCTGTTTGGCACCAATCATCAACAGGCAGTTGGAGGAATCCTGTATCCATTTGAAGTCTGTATATAGCAAACCACGAGTCAACTCCAGCCAGATCACACAACCGAGTTTTAGAATCAATTGATTGGAATCATGGTTTTCCCCAACCATTTCCAAATCGATTCTGTGGAGTTTGGAGGGCAACCACTGGTCGAAGCCTTAGCAGAGCATCTGCTAGAGCTCGCTTTTCCAACACAGGTACTTCATTGCTGAACAGAGCAAGTGGGATCATTTCAGCAGTGACGTACCACAGATGCCTATTCAGGGCACGGATTGCTGACTTGGATATGTCTCTGTTGACATCGTTGTAATCCAAAGTCGCTTGTAGAGCTGTAGATCATTCCATGGTGCACCCATACTCTTTTTGCAAGTGAGCCACCACACGACATAAACATGTGTTACAAATGTAGCAAATGCACGAATCTTTGGCACTTGATCACGTGTGGTAATAGTACCTAGAGGTAATAATTGAATTTGTTTCTCAATCTTGAGGCAATATATCAGCTTTGCAATCCATCGTGCTTTGTGCAGGGCATCTGGTCTTTTAAAGTTAACCTCCTTATTTGTAGCATTAAGGTAAACAAGGGACAGCTTAAGGAATTCGTGGTAGTCGTCTCGCAAGAATTCGGTTTGTTTACTGGAGTTGGCATGTGCAATTACCGCATCTCTCATTATCGTCAGTCGCTCTTGAGCCTTCAGATCATAATCAGCTAACGTAAACGAACTACAAACGTGAGACCAATCATGTGCCACCAACTCCCAATTACTTCGCAGCTTGGTGAATAAAGTTATATCCGGGGCTTTTGAAACTTCTATTTTCATGTCTGCAAACACATGCGAGGATAACTTCACCAATGTGATGGCGACAACCTGACCACAGAACAGCCGTTACAGCTTATTTTGTATGGCAATGCAGGAAGCAGTCTGATGACCAGTGTTTGATCTTGTTGTGTCGAATGTCATATTAACGATACAATCATTACAATGCCACTCTGTCATTAGCTTCATGGTTAATTCTGCAATTATTTCACCAACGGGTTTCTTTGTTGCCTTGGCATAATTTGGCACTCCTAGAAGTTTCAATTGCTTTGCATCAACGACAACAACTTTTATGCGTTCTTCAGTGTCACGATGATTTTTAGAAGGTGTCAGTTTGCCATCCCTGTTAAGAGTGCAGAGTTTGGGTGGTTCCCAGGAGTCGTGGATCTTTGTAGATATCTCACTTACAACTTTGCGACGTGAACGCATAGGAAGAAGCCACCATTGATACATCACCCCAGACTCGCTAATAAGGCCCTGTGTGAAAGCTGCCTGCTGTGTTGGTGTAATCTTTAATCTTGTCGCTAGTGACACAAGATTTGGTCGGCTTAAAACATCTGGAGGTACAAATACCAAAGCTCCTCTGTTGGCTCTCTTCTCTTTTGCAATGGCATTATATCATCCAAACAGTTATCAACAAACTCCATATTATCTTCAGATTTAGAAGTAGTCATCGGGTTCGTCACTGCTACCCTCGCTGGAAGGCACTGATATCGTTGAACATGCTGCATTTTCTTCTCTTGCAACTCGTTTCTGACGGTCCAATGTTGCGACATCTCGTGAATGGCGTCGAGCGACTTTTTTGCAAGTGTTTTGTCAAATGATCCAAAGCTGGAAGACCTGTCTCCTTTCATAGACCTCAAGAATGCTAGATCTTCTGCATTCTTGAAAATAATCTCGACATTTGGTGGCCACAGTTGAAAAGTTGTTGCCAACATAGATTTCATTTGTTCCAGTTTACGTTTGGTGGCTGGTGTGTTTTGGCGGACTTTTATCAATTGAACGAAGTTTATTGTATTCATCACGAAGCTGAACAATCTTCTCACAAACTCTACTCTCTGTCACCATCGGAATATTTGCTTTTCGTAGAAAGCAGTAACTTGTTTCAGCACAATTTTGGCAGTTGTAAATCGAGAAGGTGCACAAGAGAACCTGGACGCTCACTGTGTGCCGCTACATTGCAGTAATACATCTTGCACCTCAAAACGTGTAAACAAGTTGGTAGTCGAAGAATTCCAGTAATTATAGCATCATCAAGATGCAGATAATGCCAAACAATTCAGTTTTTTAGAAGAGTTTGTGGTTTCTTTGTTCGCGAGACAGGAGACGCAGTAATAACTTGATATGCAACTGTTGAAGTGATGCCAGGGTCAGCCATCATTTTCTTTAAAAGATGTAAACATTTTATTGTTGTTTTTCATATCATTTCCATGTTCTGCTTTTATAGGTCGTGTGTATCAGAAATTAAAATAATATAAATAAAAAAATTAAAATGCTTGCCTTGGTCATCAATATGCGGTAAGGAAAAGTGTTGTTTTTGATAATAAAATGTGAGTTTTAAATTTTATTTTTAGCACAAGTGCTTATCAAAATCAATCATAGCTACCAAACATTATAAAACCAAAGACTATAAAACAATTTATATAGCGCTTCACTTTTTGTATGTAAGTCTGTAAGACTTTACAAGAAGGATAGTTTTATCTAGTTTTCGCAATTATGCAAACTTTGTTGAAAGTCCGGGGACCTCTAAATATTGTCAAATATTTTTTTTATTTTTTTACACAATGCTTTTTTTGATCAATGGATTAAATTTAAATAGCAGACAGATCAATTATTAAATTTTTTTTTTGGTGATGCACCCTAATGTATATATATATTGCAAAGAATAAAATTTTTAGGTAATAAATGAAATGTTTTCCCCCTGCAGGTTTCGTCAATTCGTTCATCGTAAAAATGTAATTTTTGTATTCCCTTTTTTCTTTAAAAAAAGAAACGGTGGTCGACTTATTATTAATGACTGCTATTAATTAAGTATGAATTTTTTTTTGTACAGCTGTCACATTAAAAACTAAAAAAAAACGTTTTGGCCTTAATTCTATCAATGTTAAAATCAAAACAAAGCATTACAAAAAAAAGTTTTTATAAAATGCACTGAAAAGTTAAAAAAAAATAATTACTTTATTATGCTATTTTGCAGCACAAAGGCACGATACAGCACCCATCGGGAAATGACCTCATAGAAGATTTTATTTATTTATAGCGACGTCATAAATTATTTTGTCCAGTAAAAAACAACAGGATGGCAAGAATAAAAAAAAGAATATCTAATGAAAAAAAAACATAAGGTCAAATTAAATTATAGCTTACAAAAGATTCACATTTTTTATCAGGCTTTAATTGGGCTGTTCTGATTTTTTTTTAAAGAGAAGTACAATGATGATCTAATGCAGTTTACGTTGCTATGTATCAGTCTCAACAATCTTGAAGTTGCTGATCAGTACGGCCAGTTTTTTAAAGTAGCAGAAACGGTAACATTAAATTCAATAATAAATAGATATAATGTATATATATATATATATATATATCTATGTATATATATATATATATTAGGGTGGCTCAAAAAAATTTTTTGTCAATTTTTCTAAATTTAAGGCCTGCATTGTGTTCTGCCAAAAAAAAAAGTGTTTTCTGAAAAAATGAATACAATCGTGAAATATTTAGGGGTTGCACAAAGGCAATGAAAACCTTGATTTGGTACTAAATAGTAATTTAATAGTTTATGTAATTGTTTATTTTTAAACATGAAATAACAACCTCAAAACAAATAAAATAATAGAATGCAACAAAGCAAAGTGTTTACTATTTATGGGCGTAATATTCACTGTGGTCTTCTTTGCATCCGGATATAATCGTTGGTGTTCTTGCACACCTGATGTAAGAAATTCTTCTGGTCTTTTTTTCTGCATAAAACTTCATTGAAATCCTGAATCAGTTTCACTCTTTTTTCGGCTGTGTCATTAACAACTTTCAAATTGGTTACAACCTTTTCTGCATGTTTTTATTCATTGTTGCTGCTCCATGTTTCAGAGGACATTGCCAGTAATGAATGTTGCAAACCAAGAATGGAGAAAAATGCCTTTGTATTGTTTGTAACAAAGAAGGTGATGGGCTGGTCTGCATAGAATCCTTGGAATCAAGAAGCTGAGCTCGATTTGTAGATTCGGGCTTTTCTTGCATATTTTTAAGCATCTGAACCTTTTGCTTGGGATTCATATTTTCATTAAAAAAAGCGAGGCCCACTGTAATTTCACTTAGATACCATCAATTTCGACTGAAAGCTTTTTTATTTGCTGCTTTTCCAATAACTGAATTAACTGTTACGGGTCCTTATATTGAAGATACTTGTAGAAGGTGTAATAAATCAGACAACACAAATCACGAAGTTAACTCCAGTGAAGTAACATCAAACAATCATTTAATACTTGAACATGAACTGACATAAAGGTAGAATCAGGAGAAGTACAATAGCAAACTGTAAATATGCATCCATCTACATAGACGCCCAAAGCTAGACTCTACTAATACATGCATCCGCATCCTATGATGCACAGAGCTCGACTGGTTATAAACAAACCATGTGCTCCCAACTGTCGGTATAATATACGTCATTTGACGTATACACCAAAGTTCCCAATATTTACACTCAAGATGGCGGAATGACGTCATAGATACTGCGGTGGGCAAAGCCTACCGAATTGCGTCATCAAACTTAGACTATATTATTTCTCCACACTTCTCTTCTCTACCTATGCATGATGTAATCATGTAAAACCCAATACTAATACCGACAAAAGGAAGCCACATGAAACAAAGTTCAATCATAGAACATATCCAAATCATCATAACAACAAAATTAATTATACAATGATTAATCAAATTAATAGTGCATGGAATTATAAATCAACACATGCAAACACTATAATAAATATCACCAATCACATATGTATAAACATATTGAATTACATTCAAATTTCTCATCATTTTTTTTCTCGTTTCGTCACTGATATTTATTATTTTATTTTTTTTTCTATGTGACTTGTTATTTTTATTTTCTTTCATGTCACTTGTATATCTTTTCTTTTCTATTATTTTTTTTCAGGTGACCCTTTTTTTTCATGTCACTAGTTATTCTTCATTGTTGTTTTTTTTTTCCAAGTGACTTCTCTTTTTTTTTTTCATCATAATCAACAAATATTATTAAACATATTATGTCATCATATACACATATACATGTAAACATGTCATCATATGAACATAATATACATGTAAACATACACATTATGGTGAACCAAATTTCTTACTGCCAGGACATAGTTTGGTTAAGAAAAAATATTAGAATCTCTCCAATTCCCATTAATATTGCTCGCCGTGGTTGGAATGAAACCATAGTTCGCTCTTCTACCCTGTTTATAAATCTTACAGTCATTCTTGCAACATCTCAACAAAAATGTCCTACATGAACAGTGGTAATGAGGGATAAATTCTGGCTCATTAAAATTTACTACATGTCTAACATGGGGATTTTTATGGGGATATCTACTGCAATTATTATAAGTTAGACATCTAACTGTGTTAAAATGGTTGTATCGACTCATAGGTGGGTCCTTCCATTCACGGTTTTCATTTCTTTTATTTTCTTTTCCATACGACCATCTATTTGTTTCTCTGGTTTGATCACCATTACGTCCAGATTTCTTGATTTGTACATCATAATACCTTCTTTGTTTCTTTTGACTTTCACTGGGTTCAATGTAGTTTTTGTCTCTTTGACAATATGAGTTAGAGTTCTTTCTTTCTTTCAGTATTATAATTCTTGAGGTTTGGGTGTTCATTGATTTAAGTTCTCCTCTATGACATTCAGTGGTAAATGGAACTGAATGTTTTATAATTGTACCTGTAGCATAAGATTTATGTTGGATTTCTTTATTTACGTATCTGCTTGCTTTATTATCCTGATTAATTAATTTTCCATCTCTATTTCTGGGTATGGTTCTCTTGGCTACTTTGATATAACTGGCGTCTTTATTTCCAACTGATAATTCTACTTTATCCAATCTGTTAATTTTATCCTTCAAACTTCCATTAATCTTTGTTTGAGAAGCTGTAACCACATCGACTGATTCTATTTTCTTAACAAGTTTATTTACAATCCTCTCTATTGCGTCTACCCTAATTGGTAGGTCTTCCAATGTAGTGTGAGTGTTTGACTTAGTACGTAGGTCATTTTCCCTGTCTAAAATCAATTTATTCAGTTCTGCCTGTATTTTTTCCTTCTCTGACTTGAGACGTTTATTTTCCAATTTTAATTTCTCATTTTCTTTACGTATGCTATCTCTATCATCCTCAGCCTGCATTATGTTGGCAACATTGTACCTTTGTTCCTCACCTATACTCTCAACTTCATTAAATCCTTCCATAAGTTTGTCATTGTCTATTAACACTGTCGATTTTTTCTTCTCTTCATCTTCTTTTTGTCTCTCTATAAATTTGTTTGAAAAAAATTCACCAGTAAAATTACCTAGCTTGGAGGATGGGGTCATTTTATCGCCCTCCACACTGACTCCAGGGGTAGCTGACATTCTGCTCCTCTCATGCTCCAGGCGCCTTCTTTTCTTCATGATTTCTGCCTTTCTCAGTTCCCGTTCTGTGGCTCTTTCTTCCCTCTCTTTCTGTTCCTTTTCCTTTCTTTCTTCCCTCTCTTTTTGTTCCTTTTCCATTCTTTCTTCCTCCTCTCTCTGTTCCTTTCTTTCTTCCTCCTCTCTCTGTTCCTTTTCTTCTACCCAGGTTTTCAATTCTAGGCCTGTAAGGCCAAGTGCTTTACCAGCTTCAACAATATTTAAAATTGATGACATGGCAGTAACCAAAACCAATTATAACTAATAAATGAAAATGTTTGATACTATATATCATACACAAAAAATATTCTATTATGTTATCAACATACGAGTAATAACAAAATAAATACAATATTCCTTTTCAAAAAACCAGCAAATTAAATGTTTTGGCTGCTCAGGGTGGACCCTATTTTAACCTCTACTGTATTAAATACAGAATTCCACCAAGAACAACAAACAAATAATTACACCAGATTTCAATATTCTAATAATAAATATATAAAAAAAATATGCCAACTTACATATTAAGAAGTACACAATAGTAAATTCTGTTCCTTGACTTCGATGGTTGATCCTCGGTGATCCCGGTCCGTGATGTTCGATGTTTTCCGATAGTGGGGTTGACTAACACACGGGTTGATCCTTGGTGATCCCTGTCCGTGATGTTCGATGATCCTTGGTTGATCCTCGGTGATCCTATGGTGGGGTCCTCTGACGATGAGGAGGTGATTCCCAGCCACACGGTAACGTCGGCCCCGTCAGTACACAGCAACTCTGGCCACTTTAAGCAGTAAAGTTGGCCACTTCAGCAACGGTAGGGTTGGCCTCTTCAGCAAACAGCAAGGTTGGCCTCTTCAGCAAACGGCAAGGTTGGCCACTTCAGCAAAACAGCAAGGTTGGCCTCTTCAGCAAACAGTAGGGTTGGCCTCTTCAGCAAACAGCAAGATTGGCCTCTTCAGCAAACAGTAACGTTGGCCACTTCAGCAAACAATAGGGTTGGCCACTTCAACAAATAGTAACGTTGGCCACTTCAGCAAACAATAGGGTTGGCCACTTCAGCAAACAGTAACGTTGGCCACTTCAGAAAACAATAGGGTTGGCCACTTCAGCAAACAGTAACGTTGGCCACTTCAGCAAACAATAGGGTGGCCACTTCAGCAAACAGTCACGTCGGCCACTTCAGCAAACAATAAGGTTGGCCACTTCAGTAAACAACAATGCTGGCCACTACAGAACACAGTTTTCACGGCGTACACCCAGGGTGGTGGCCGCCACGTAATTCACCGATGAATACTTAACCGGTAATTACAACGATTCTTAATGTACTCACTCCGCTGCTCCTGAATCCAGCTAAGTCAGTCAGTTCGACGTCGGAGGTGCCAAATATATGTTACGGGTCCTTATATTGAAGATACTTGTAGAAGGTGTAATAAATCAGACAACACAAATCACGAAGTTAACTCCAGTGAAGTAACATCAAACAATCATTTAATACTTGAACATGAACTGACATAAAGGTAGAATCAGGAGAAGTACAATAGCAAACTGTAAATATGCATCCATCTACATAGACGCCCAAAGCTAGACTCTACTAATACATGCATCCGCATCCTATGATGCACAGAGCTCGACTGGTTATAAACAAACCATGTGCTCCCAACAAAGTTCCCAATATTTACACTCAAGATGGCGGAATTACGCCATAGATACTGCGGTGGGCAAAGCCTACCGAATTGCGTCATCAAACTTAGGCTATATTATTTCTCCACATTAACGGAGTTATATTTTTCTAAATTCTTCAGAAATTGTAGGTCATTTGATTGCCCTTGATGGCTGTGAGTCCTGAAACAACAGTTTAGATATAAGTACTGGGAACAAAACAGAGGAACTGAAACAGTCCTTGTTCTTCAGAAGGCTTCAGCTTAAACTGCTTCTTAAACATCCACATCTTGCAGCAATAAATTATTCATGCCATCCAACGTGCTCTGTGTACAGCTCCTGGAGCATGGAAATCAATCCCAAGTGGTGGTGTTCCTCCAAGAAATATGACAGCCAGTTCTAAAAATTCTCTGTAATCAACTCGTGGGTGAGTAATTCGAAGATTTTCATTTGCAAACTGCAATGTGCTATCTTTGAAAAGGTCTTCTTCAGTCATCCCATCTGCAGTATCATAGGATCCCTTCTCCATAAAATGCCACTGCTCTTTAAATCGTTTGATAAGTGACCTAACAGGTCCAGATGAGGGCCCACTTATCGTCAATGCGGTGAACACTTTTTCCAGAACAATTTCCATCGAAATTCAACAGCCTACTTTAGGTCCCTTTTCCTAGACTTGGTCACATATGGTGGCGGCAAGCAAGACGAATAAGACTTTTTTCAAGCAGATTTTCAAATTAAAACAAATGCCCCTTTGCAATCCCCAGTGTTACTTGCTGTTATGTCAAAACTTAATGCTGCTACATTTTCACAAATTTCCCAGTCCTTCAGACATTCAACTACAGCTTGAGCTTGATTGTCACATGTCCCTGAAGCCAATGTTGGTACACCTAGCAAACACTCTATTAGCAGTCCTGTTAAAATCACTGGAAATCTTTCAACATTCTCCCTGGCTGTGAGATCTGGAAGCGATTTGCCATCTCAATGTACAGTTAATGGTAACTGTGGATTAAACAATTCTTTAACTTCAAGTGCTGTTTTTTTTCTTAATCTCAGCTCATATACGCTGTACAGTACTTCGACTTAATGTCATGTCACTATCATCATGACCAAGAGAATGAGCTGTCGCAGCTAGTAAATGGACTGATGTACGATCACTAACTTATGATCTATCTAATGTTGCAGCAACTTCTTTGGACAGAACAGACTTTGTTGGAGCAGTTTTTGCACATTTTCTTTGTTTCTGTGATGCACTAATCGAAAATTCTTCAGCGTGTTCATCTTCCTTAGTGACCCTTTAATCTGAACTGCTGTCAGACGAAAATTGCAATAACGTGCTGGACATTTGATAACTTTTAGAGTTTGCTGGTCATTTTTTCGTTTTTTGCAATAATCTCTCTGATCTCTCTTTTCTATGAACTTTCCGTTCATTATTAATATTAATGTCAATAAGTGCAAATAGACATTGAGTGCAATAAGGGCAACATTTGCAACCAACATGAATATTAAACAGTTACACATTATAAACATCAAAGAAAAAAACAGACTTTATTCAGGTTCATCAATATTCGGGATAAAATGTGGTAAATGGAGAACATATCTCGATATTCAGAGAGCTTGTGCAACCTCTAAATTTCATCTGAAAATTATGAAATTTTATATTTCTGAGTACTTTTTTTGTGGTAATCAAATGTTGGGTTTAAAATCAAAGAAAATAAAAAAAAAAATGTTTTCCTCTTTATTTTGGGTCACCCTAATATATATATAATTAGATGGGTATCTTATATATTTGAAACGTCTAATTAGTTTCAAGCTAATATTTTTATTCTATCTCAATTTTATATTTCTTATCTTTAATAAGAAAAAAAAATTAATTAATTGCACATTTTAACGCGTACTAAAATGTAGAAAACTATTTTGATAAAAAAGTTTTCATTTTTTTATTTATTTTTTTTTTTTACACAACTGAACAAATTGGTGTTTAGTCAGAAATTAAATTTACATGGTCGACTTATTATACAATTATAGGATGAAAACTCTCTAAAAAAAATCATGACTTATGCATTCAAGTTGAATCGTCTAGATTTCATTCGATATTTGGTGGATCAAGGACTAGATATTATAAATCACATCCAACAAGATAACCAAAGCCAAGTAAATATTTAGTTTTTTATTAATTAATTATCCTTACGGATACATTATTTATTAACACTTTTATTTTAGTCACTATCTTTTTCTTTTATACTGACTAATATGTTTATCTAGCATTGACTGGTACTAAACATTAGTTATCCTGCTAGACACAAACATGATATGCTTATGTATTTCGTGTAGTGTTGAAATCTCAGCACTACAAAAACATGCAGTGTTTAACGCGCTGATATGTTCTAATGAAAGCCAATTTACCTCTCAAACTTAAGAAATGTTCAATGCACATTAGCAAAAAAAAAAAAACGGTTGTAGCTTAAATAGTATTTATGTTAAGTCCGTGTTAGCATAAGAAAAAAATCATTTAGATCCTATAAGCCACTTATGGGACGGTTTTCAAGTACCCGTTTTTGATTTCCTCTAAAGATTAAAGTAATATTTTGAATGGCCGTGAAATGATCAATAATACTCACGAATGTTATTTTATTCCTATTAACAAATGAGTATATCTATGCTGAGAATTGCTGTAAAACACAAATACACAGATGCATGTATAATATGATTTATATACAACTTTGTAATATTTTTGCACAAATTGTTAGTCGCATTTATGTTGCTAGTATAACACAATCACTTTTTTAGTCGATAACAAATTTCAGCGATTTCAAAATCAAAAAGTTATACACAAGTAATCAAGCGAAGATGTATTATAAATTTAATTGCTGTGATAAGGATTACCTCTGTAATGAGTATAATTTTGAGATCAGCAGCTATGTCACGTGAACAATAAGTAAATAACTACGAAAGCATTTTAAGGGCTCTTTAATAATTTTCCAAACTATTGTACACAAATTAAACTTAAAGAAAAGTGCAGTAATGAGTAATTTTATATCAGTCATATATATATATATATATATATATATATATATATATATATATATATTTATATATATATATATATATATATATATATATATATATATATTAAATTAGTTAATTTGGATATGGCAAAAAATGAAATGTGTACTATAGAGCAAGACACCCTCCCAATTTTTCACATCTGCTAATAGTAATGTTTTGGTAAAGTTTTAGCTTTAAATTCCAACTACAAGACGGTGCTCTAGAGCAATATAATATCAAAAATTTACGAAATTCTAAAAAAATGAAGAAATATGCATTATGTTGAATGTTTTAAAATTACAACCAGCAATAGCTTTTGAATATCAACAGTTCAACACTCTTTGGCAAATTAACAATCTAGCTTATACATATGGCTATTGACATTTGTCACAATTAAAAGGTCAAATTGTGCTGTTCCATCATAAAAACTTAAAAAATTTAACCTACTCAAAATTAAGTCACGAAAGCATGCATTATCACACAATATTATTGTCATTCTGACATTAAGGCCTGAACAGCAGACATTTTGGTGATTTGTGTTGGAACAGACTTGTGGTTTGCTTCCACTACTTGCAAAAAAGAGTTGTTTTTTTCTTCTTCGTCTTTAGCAAGCAATGTGTTGTATTCTTCAACAGCTTCACCGCTCGCTCTGCAGTGTCGTTCACAACACGTAATGACTTGAATTTTGTCTGGCCATACCGATACTGTTCACGTGCAGTCCACTCTTGTGATATCAAATCAAGAAATGCAATGTAAATGTTATAACAACAAAGAAGGTTCCCAGTTGCAAAGTCACCTAAATATACATCTGGTTTCTTTAGAATTGATGGATCTCCACGCACTTTTCGTTTGCCATCTTCACTGGTGATTCCCTGCACAATTCCCATCTTCGCAGCTGCTGTCACATAATCTGAGAACAGGGTTAATCCAACAAGCTCGTCTGAAAGATACCACAGATGATTTTCAAGGACTTTTCTTGCATCTGAACTGATGTCAGGATCGATGATCTAGTAACTTCTGAGATCAGTCCACAGTCGTAAATCACTGGATGGAGCTTCAGTGGCACGAGGACCAGCTACCCAATTCTTGGTATAAATTAGTGCACCAAACTACAAAGCGCTCAACTTGGGATTCTTCTTTGTAAGCTTTAAATACAACTGTTTGGTTACGGAAGAGATTTATTTTCATGGCATAAATTCATTTTGCCATCCAGCGAGCACTATGTATTGGTCCTGGAGCCCTCCAGTTGATTGTACTTGGTGGATGTCCCATTACAATCAGAGTCAACTCAATAATCTCCATGTAATCATCTTTGACTTGTTCCTTTAAGGTGCTCTTTGGTCAGGACTGCAATGGCTGCAGGTGATTAATTGGAAGCTTCAGGTGTCACTTGGAATTCTGAAGAACTCTGCCTGGTGATGACACTTCAACAGCCTCTGAATCGCTTGAAAAGTGGGATATCTGGGGAGTTTGAAGGTCTAAAGCAGATAGTGAAAAACTTTGACAAGATGATCTCCATTATATGATGACGACAGGCTAACCAATGAAGTTCACGGCCTAGCCTGTTTTCAAGGCCAAAACATGCTCCATTTATTCTGCCGGCATTTACTGATATGTGTCAACGCACATAGTCTGAACCTTCTCAACTAGTTGCCACTCCACCAATAATTTGTGAACAGTATTTGCTTCATTCTCACTAGTTCCAGAGCTCACCGTTTGGTACACCTAACAGTTTGTCCATCCCATCACCTAAAACTATAACTGATAGCCTGTCAACTGAGCCCTCCCCAAATATTGCTGGAAGTATCTTTGCATTCAAATGGATTACTAATGGGCAGGTTGGCACAAAATTATCTTTCATTGCTTTAGAAATTTCATGCACTTGACTACGCTCGTCGATTAGTGCTACGTGAAATGGAAAGTGCTTTTGAATCGTAACAAAGGGCTGCCGCAATAGGAATAAGTAGTCAAACAGCTTCACGATCAGATGTTTTATTATGGTTAAAGGCACTTGTTACACTTGGATTGAACAATTGGTTTTGAGAGGTTTTCTTTGTATGAGTTATCTTGTCTTGCTGTTTACCTGATTTGCTAATTTTGGTCGGTATATACTCATCATCATATTTAGTTTCATCATCAAGAACACTGCTTGCAAATGCACAGTCATCATCAACAGGAAGTTAAGACATATAATAGTTAAACAGCAAACCTTAAGTAGGTAAAATATAACACAAAGAACATGATACAGTAAGAAAATATGAAAAATGTAAATTACATGAAAGTTCGGCAATTTTCGATGAAATTGTGAAAATCCATGGTCGTTGAGAATCACCTTGCAGTTGGCACAAGAGGCTGAATCTCTGCCCTAATTAAAGGTTCGCTATAAGGAGAAAAAGGTAGAGGGTGTCTTGCGCTGTAGGTGGAAGTTGAATTTTTTGGGCCACCCTAATATATATATATATATATATATTTGTAATTTTTCTTTAAGTTATTCGTAATTGGCTCTATGATGAGCGACAAGCGGACAAAAAATGTTTGGACTAGAGGTTTGCCTATCTAAAACATAATCCATGCTTGAGTACTTGGTCTAAACATGAAGCTGGCAGCCTATGTACTTGGGGATTCGTCCACAGTTTTAATGAAAGTAATTTAGCAGCACCATTTTTGCTTCCAGAATTTGTATTCGTTGTACCACAAATAATTACTCGAATACATGATTAGAGCTCGTATTCAGCTAGAACAGCCGTAATGGTTGTAAATATTGTCTCTCTTTTACATTAGTCAGAGACAATACGGCTAAACAAATTTCATTTTCAACGTTTATTCAATAAAACAAATTGTTTTTCTCCCTCAATTCTTCTTCCGTCAAAATGTATGCACCATTCACAATTTTTAAGCGGTTTTTAAACTGCAACTTTAAAAACGTTGCTTCTTTATATACTTCTGACTGCGAGGGAGATTCAATATTGGGAGAGATTATTTTTAAAACTTTACAATATTTATTTGTTGACAAATTTGCTTTCCTAACTAATTTCACTGCACAGTTTGCTGAAATTTAGCATTTATCGTTGTATCTTTCTTCATCATCTACGTCTTCTGTTAATTTTGTAGTTTCCTCAACATCCTCGTAACTGTTACTGTAAGGGTGTGTAATTTGTGTTCAGCTATTTGTGGAGACGACGTGGTAGCGTGCATACAACATTCAATTCAAGATAATTGACAAGACTGTTTGCCTATTCATATTTTTATTGTAGACGTAGACCTCAAATATAATAAACTATGCATCAAATATAACATTCAACTTCATAAGAACTATGACTAGATAAAGGGACATCTTCTAAGTTCAAAGTAATAATCTGACTGCCAAATAAAAGCACGTCTTACAAGCTCAAAGCTTAGGATATAACTCCATTGGTTCTAGAACAAATAAGTATCCAAGAAAATCTCTAAGTGACAAGTGACGTTCTTGTTTCGTCACATAACAACATCAAAAACTAGGATCTCCAGTTAATTCAAAACTGTGATCAAACACATGCACCAAAACAATATTAAAAACAATACCTTTACAGTTACCATCGCTATTACTACTGCCATCAATATTGAGATCTGAAGAATAACTGGTTGTAACTGATTTCTTGATTTTCTTGATGGATGAATTTTATTTTTGCACTTTCCTTATCAGCAACATAACCAACTTTGCCTCAAGATTATTGAGTTTCCGTTAGGGTTGGTTATGTCAAATTAAGTAGAAAATACATCTTTTATGTCTCCAGCATGTTTTTTAAAGATATTTTCGTTGAAGTGATATTTTTTCCATACACAGTAAGTCCAATCTTTTCAAAACATCAATAATTTCATATTTTAATGTCTTTCATCTATCTGCTTTTGAATTGCACTGTTTTGATAGAAACAAAAATTTACCGATAGTATCTTTTGACAATCTGTAGCGGTTATATAAAGATTATTCCACTACTTCAAACTCTTAACGTTTCCTTGTAGACTTCTGAAATGAATAAAGATTTCCTGACCATACTGCTCAATTCTTCTGTACAGAAAATGCTGAACTTTTATACTACATTTTGGTATCAACGTTTCCTTACAATTCTTCTGTAACAGGACAGAAATAACAAAATTAACTACAAACAGACGATTACAATTGAATGAAATTGAAATAAAAAATACAATATGCCCAAGCAGACTTTCCTACTTCCAAGCAGGCCCGTAGCGTGCGAGGGGGCCAGGGTTCCGTGCCCCCCTGCGTTTTGTCTGGCCCCCTCTGCTTATTTGTTCTACTCAGTAAATGTATTACCTGCCACCTGCTATTGCCTGGCCCCTCCTGTAGAATGCCTGGTCCCTGATTTAGAATTTTCACGCTACGAGGCTGCTTCCAAGCAAACCAATTGTGGCATTTACCAATCAACGGTATCATAAAATGTGACTGTTGTTTGGCAAAGTTGCAATGTACGCCTAAAACATTAATACAGTGCACTTTAAATTTAAAATTAACTTTAAAAAATGTGTTTTGTTCAGACATTCAGGTAAAAAAATACCCTATAAAGTTCTTGGATGTAATTAATGTAATTAATTTTTTGTTAATCCGCAAATCCTTTAAAGAAATAATTCTATTGGAAAACTCTTCTTATTGGTAAACACAAGATGGCATTGGCGGGGAAGGTTTTTTGAGTGAATAATAAAAGTATGATATATTTAGATCTATATATATATATATAACATATGTGTTTTTTATTTCTTATGTGTCATTAAGAAAAATAATATTAAACAACGAAATAAATAGTTGTTAAAAGAAAAAAAGTGAATATTTAATTAATTATGATAGAATATATTTACATTTTTTAAATAAATCAATAAATCAATTATTACAATTGCAATGACTTACAGAGAAGAACTGAAGCTGAACAGGAAATATACAGGGAGTATTGTGAAAATCGTACAACAGGTAATTCTCTTTTTTTCGTTTATGTATTAAAATATACCATGGTTAATAATTATTTTCTTTTATAGCACAGGTTGTTCACAAAGTACTAATTCAAATTTCAAAGAAAGAGTTTCAAGCAAATTTGCTTTTGTCTAGAAAACTTTATATGTTTCGATTTCATAATTTATATAAACGTCTAAAAGTAAATTAATTTAGCTTCAAATATTTTTTTTTTATTTACCTAACACATATTCTAGATAAATAAAGCTATGGGATAGCTTTCCACACTTTCCCTTAACTTAAGTAAATAATTGAAAAATAACAGAGAAATAAATAAAACTAGTCATATTTCCGGAGTAGCTAGCATACACTGCATATATATATATATATATATATATATATATATATATATATATATATATATTTATATATATTGTCATGGGTATATTATTTTGTTTAAATATTATTATTACACACACACACATATATATATATATTAGGGTGGGTCATAAAATTTATTTTTCTTGATACATCGTGGAAAAGTTGCATAATGTGCTAAGTATTCAATAAATAATTTGCAAAGGAATTTCTGGAGTCGTCTACATGCTGCAACATTTAGTTTTGTCTTACCCTACTGTGACTGTGTAGTAATATAATTTATACTTTAAATTGTGACCTACTGATTTTTAAACTTTGCATTTTGTTGTGTTTAAGATCTGTAGTATTCAACAACAATGAATTTGAAGTCAACAATAATTGGAATATATTGTAATTATACTATTTTAGATTCATATCTTGACTTATTCATCCATACGTGTACGACAAGATTGTATTTGAACAGCAACATATATTTGAACATTAAACATGACCACAAGGAGTTCAACTTAACACTCGATATTTGGTAACCCACATCCAATGGCTATAAGTCAGTTGCCCACTTCTGCTTACGCATTTTCGTGCGTATGATTATCAGCTGAAATTCGGAGAATGTTCCTCGGTGCGTGGAAGATCTTCATTAATTGGCAAGAAGGGAAGGATATCTATGATATTGCTGGTATACTTACTTTTGAGATCAATAGTGTAGTGAAGCGTGTTGAGAGGCTTGCTGCTAAAGTAAAGGAACTTAACAAATAGTCTACCTCGAAAAGATCGTCAACAACTTTTGAGTAAACCTTTCAAAGTTTGCAAAGTGTATTTGATATATGTTGCTGCAAGTGTTTTAATTCTGGTGCACGAGAAAGATCAGCATGTACTTGTAATTTGCCAATGAAAATACCAGGGCTAGAATGGAATTTTTGGGCAGATCAAAAAACAACACGGAAAATATATATACGGAAAATTAACAAAGAAATGACAATGAAGTTGCAGAATAAAGTTGACAGTGACCATGAACGATGTGGAGATGGATAATGAATTGAATTTGAGTCCTTGTGCTTCTTCTGATGTAAGCGGAATGCACGATGACTACGATGATAATGATAACGATGACGTTGTACGTAGTGATGCTAATGACGATATGCTGACAAGCAGTGACGAGGAAATGAAAGCAGTACGAAATACTTTACAATATCCTGAATTGTGTAGATATCTGGACAGGTGTAAAGTTAGTAAAAGAGATGCCTGCCTAATTACCAACTCTATGTTGAAAGATCTAAATATTCTGGCTGCTGAATCATGCGTAGATCCAAAAACTTCCCAGACAGAGAAAAGTTTGGAGACACGACAGAAAGAAATAAACAGACATTCGGATGATGTAAGACCATTTACATTTATGGGATTTGATGGCAAGCAGGATTTAACAGTGGTTAGGACAGGTACAGGATATAACAGGAGATCTATTAAAGAACAACATTATGTCGTAGTCTCCTATTCTGGTGGACAGTACGTAGATCATGTTGTGCCGGACAGTAGCAAATCAAATGATATTGCCAAAAAAACTTCTGTCAGTTATCATACACACCGAATCCATGGAAACCTTTTCAGCAATATTTTGTGATAGTACAATCATCAACACTGGTAAGACGAATTCCAGAGGTAGAACGACATGTTGGAAGACCACTGCAGTGGCTCATTTGTTTATTGCATACACATCAACTTCCTCTACGGAAATACATTTCTGTGGTTGACGGCGGACGCACAACAGGTCCAAGTACGTCAACCGGTAAAATCATGAGTTCCTTAGACTTTGATCCCAAAGATTTACCTCTCACGAATTTCAAAACAGTCCCAGGAAAAGTTGTTGATATTTCCGATGACGTGCAGAAAGATCTTAGTATTGATCAAAGTTATCTACTACGAAGTTGCTTAGCAGTTCAGAACGGAATCATTGGAACTGAAAACAAACAATTTCTTTAAAATTGTATGCCAGGAAATCTTAACCATGCGAGATGGTTAACAACGGCTAACCGAATCCTACGATTATATATGTCTTCATCTAATTGTACATCGTCTTTATACAGAGTTGTCAGATTCATTGTAAACTTTTATGCACCTTCATGGTTTTATATAAAGCGTCCTTCAGAATGTTATGATGGTGCTCATAATTTTTTCCGTCTTATGAAACTATGTTTTGAACTGGGTCTTGGTGATTGGGCAATCGTGAAGTCAGTTTTACAGAGCATTGCTTACTTCGCCCACCCTGAGAACATCCTCCTTGGCGGTAATCTTGATCAAAATCAATCTGTTAGAAAAATCGCACATGGGAAGATAGTTCATGCACAATACATTCCCAGAATAACATTCGACTTTTTGATAAACAGTCGATCGATTTCAATCCATCTGCATCGTCATACATATATATGATTTTTTGGGATACAACAACAGTGGCCCCACCACCACTCCTATCAATGGTTTCCATTAACGACCTAGATAACTTCTCTGCTTTGTCAGTACGTGGTATATTATGTCATTCTCAGCCCGTTAAACGAGTTGTGCGAGACGTATCAGCAACCACTTCTAGGGTTATTGGACATACCGCACGTCATGGAATGGTGTTGCAGTGTAAACGATCCAGGGATCATACCTTCTGTTGTATCGAAATCTATTTTCTTGTGTAGCGAGAACTATTTGCAAGTGGTAACTTTCTACACATGTCTAAGATATGCAACTGAAAAAAAATATGACCCACCCTATGACCCACCCTAATATATAAATATATATATATATATATATATATATATATATATATATATATATATACATATATATATATTAGAGTGCCACTCAAAAAAAAAAATCTGAGTTTTTATCCTGCCACCCCAAAAATGTTTTATTAATTTAATAAGAATAAAATTGGCAAACTTTTAATGTATTCTGATAATATTTATTGGCAGCTCAACAGTGTCAACATTTTACAATAATCAGTTTTTCGCGACATTACCATACGGAAATCGGTAATCCTCCTGTAACACAAAAAATAGAAAGTTATTTGAAGACATGTATTTCTGTAAAAGAGAACAAACAAATGTTTTGTACATAACACCAGAATAGTAACTTTCTGAATCTTCAGCTAATAAGCAGACTGAAAGATCACTTTTCCCTAATTACATGTCAAGTCCAAGTAATGATATTCTGGCTGCAGCTGGGACAGTTAAGTTGAACTTGTTACCATTAGGAAAGTCACGACGGTGTTTCTCTACTACTTGTAACAAAAACTGTTTCTGTTCCTCTGGATTGGTTGGTACTCCATTGAATGCTTCAATCAGGGCCACTCCACGCTTGGCTGCATCATTGACGACTTTCAAAAAATCGCAACTTTCTTCTGGCCAACAATGTAGCTGTTATCAGTGTCTGGATTTGTGGCCAGAAATCTTGTGGTATGTTCAAAGCTGTGAAAAGTTTCCTGGTGTGTTATGATACAAAATCAGAAAGTTTATTTTGTTGTAATGTTGGACAGAAGGATGATCTGTCATCTTGTCAAGTGCTGCAACCATGGCTAACCTAACTTCATTTCAGATGAAACATCATCGTCAACAAATGCAAAACCTACCAGAATTGCACTCAATTACCACAAGGGTCAAGAGAATTATTTTATTGCTGCTTTGGCAACGGTGTCATTTGTTTTTTTTTTTCAGTTCTCCAATTGTTGAAGTAGCTGCAAATCTGTACGTGGAGCAGATGTAGCACATGGTGATGTAAACTGCGAATTCAGGTAGACCTTAAGTATCAAAGTGTTGAAGTGACCCAGTAATGACAATTCAAGTGCAGTAAGTTAGAACTGAGAGCTCAAAATGAAAATCTTAAGGCTATATATTAGTTTTGCTAACCTCCGGGACCGGTGATAAGCTCCAGGAGCCAGAATCTTTCACACATTGAAACAGAGAAATTTTTAAAAATATTGAGTGACAACAACCTAACAATAGCACCAGACAAAATACGTGTAGGACTATGTAACTTTTATAGAAACTTTATTCCGAACTTTGCTGCAATTGTTGATCCTTTGGTAAGCCTGATAAAATAGAGAATGAAGGGCAATGTTGAATGAAATGAAACATGTCTAACAGCACTGGACCAAATAAAATCAATTTTCCAGTCACCATCCCAAAGTTTTTCTATTATTAGAAAGTGGAGCATTTCCGATGGAAATATAACCAAAGTAAAAAAAAATGGAAAGGATTAAATGTTTCTTGGGTGGCCCAGTACCATTGTGTCCGGCAACCAAGACATTGCGGACTACTGGCTTAAACCACTATAAACATGATTGGTGTAATAAAGCGTGTATTTATCATTTTAAACATTAAAAAGCTAAACTAAATCGAGGCCTATTTATTGATATGTTTATTTTTACTCCATTAAAAATTCAGGTGAAGACGATAATAAAATTGAAGAAACTCGAAATAATTGTTTCACTGAGGCAATTTTCCATAAGAATTTTGACTTAGCTTTTATCGTTTGGAGAAATATACAGGTAATCTTTCTATGATAAACAATGAAAAATCATATAATTAAATTTTCTTCATGAAAATTTAGATCATGGACGAATGATGTAATTTAATATATTTTTTTTCTATAATTCGTTTTAACCCAATGTTGTGGTCCCATAAAATACAAAATCTATAACTATCATATAAATAAGGATGTTAAAAACTATAATTTTAAATATCTAAGAAAAATATTTTTAAACTATTTTCTTACATGCATCTTTGCAAATAAATTATACAATTGTCACATTCATCGTAACAGTTTATGCACCAGCATGGTTTGAAATAAATAATAATCCTTCATGTAAAGACGGCGCTCGACATGTTCACAATACAATATTAAAATCACGCTACCTCACAGACGAGCTGAAGAAAGTTGTTGACCCGGTAATTCAACGCAACCCATTCTTTAGTCATCCAGAAAACATGTTGCTTGCTTTGCGTACCAACGAAAGATCAGATATACGCAAAAATAAATCCAAAAAGTAGAAACGCACGAGTTCTTTTAGATCAGTGGTTCCCAAACCTTTTTGACCCATGGAACCCTTTTTATAGTTATGAATAGTTGACAGGACAAACGCCAACACTTACAGCAGTACACAAGTCGAAAAGGTTTTTTATAATCTGTAATTAAGTCGTTGGAATTTAAACTTGACTGTAGGACAAAGTTTATTGGTATATAGTCAACGACGGGAAGCTTCTTGCTATGCACAAGTGACTTTTCGATTAAAGCCCCAAATCCTTTTGGACCATCGGTTGATCCATCTAGATATGACAACATATAAATGAAGTTTCGTAACGGTCTAATTGCTTGTCATTAACTTTACTAACTAACGCGATTATACAATGCGTAGAAAAACTAACTAATAATGATCTTTTGATTTAAAGAAGTAAAGATAACGTAATAGTGGCAGCAAAAAACTTGTCAATGCCTTGTAATGAAAATAACACATGATAGCAAATACATTATCGGTATCTTATAAATGGTTAGATTTTGAAGTTGGTTACGAAACCTCAAGACATTACTTAAATTAATTTGTATTTTTACCGAGTAGTTCATTGGACCACAGAGCAAGTTTTAATAACTATTCAAAGACTACCAATTAAAAAAAAACGGGTCATTTTCACTTCACCCTAATATATATTTAAACTACTTCTTTCTGGCTAATTTTCTATCGATATTAATGAATTTACAGGTCTTGCGATTTTCGCAAATATCATTACGTTCGTTAGGTACGAAAGATTAAAAAAAAAATATGACGATTCTTTTTTGGCAAGCATTTGTCAGGTTTACATTACATAAAGACCAGTATTATTTAAGAGGGGATATGCGATTAAAAAGCTTGTCATGATAAAGAATTATTTCCTTTTATGTTTTGAAATTAATTTCAATATTATTTCTATCACTGATATTATTCTATAGCAGACATGCCATTAATACAATAACACGTGGCATCATAATTTAATAATCTTGAATATAAATAATTTGAAAAGACTAATACCACATGGAAACATACCTACCAATGGTTATGCTGATCCTTATACTTATTGGAGTTGTCATTAGCTGAAATTAAAGGACTTAACTTAAGTAACACGTTAAGTGACAAATTGAGTATCTTCAGATAATGATTTACTAACATATAAAAAAATAATTGACGATTTGTGAGGTACAACTGGTTTCTGAACGTATATCTGGATCTGTTTTTATTTATTTTATTAGTAGTGGAAAAGGGGATAATTAACACAACAAATTTGTCCATTTTGTTGAAGGAAAACAAAACAAAGCAAACAATTGAAGAAATCGCTATAGAATTATAATTATTTTTGAATTACCCCCCCCCCCCTTCTTCTTTGCTAAAAAACGAAAACGAAATATTTAATTAATTTAAGTTTAGCAATGAAGAATTACTTATATATATATATATATATATATATATATATATATATATATATATATATATATATATATATATATATATCATCATCATTACCTGTCACTCCCATCCGGGGTATGGGCCACCAATCTAAAGATCTCCAGCGAGCTTCTGTCCTGAGCAAATTCTCTCCAGCTGCTTCCGAAAGCTGAACCCCACCTATTGATGTTCTGCTTAGAATTCTCGCCACCAGGTGTTTCTTGTGCCGACGCTCTCTTTCTTTTTCCATGTGATTCCAACTCCAATGCTTGCACTAGTAATGTTGCTTGCTGGCTTTCGAAATGTGTGGCCTATCCATCCCCGCATCCTCTTCCTGACCCCCTCTTCTATTGAAGCTTGGCCAGTTCGTTCTAAAAGGCTGGCAAAGGTGATGGTGTCAGGCCATCGTATTTGAAGTACTTTCCTAAGGCAGCTGTTGATAAAGGTCTGGCCTCTCTTAGTGGTGGTCTTCGTAATCCTCCAGGTCTCAGCTCCATATAATAGGACTGACTTTACATTGGTATTAAACAAGCGAATTTCGGTGTTCAGAGACAGCTCTTTGGACCCATAATTATTTCATTGAATTTTTAACATATCGATGATTATAATATTTGTCTTCTAGTAGATACAACTGTGTTTAATTTTTCTAAAATTCTATTTGTCCTAAAACTTTTTTTTTGTTTAAGTGTTAATTTTTGCTCAAAAAGAAAGCGAATGGCTAATACAAAGAATAACCTTAGATAGTTTAAAGAGAAATATGTTATTCTATAATGAGATAACCTTGATTAACATAGCTAAACTATTCTCTCCCAGCACCCTACTATCGCTGCACTGTATGCCATTGAAATGATAACCAAAATGAAATTCCTGGCAGCTGAAGACGAAATGGAAAAGCTAAATAAACAAATCAAGTACAATATACTTTTTGTGTTTAATTTTATATTAACGTAGATGAAAAACTGAACATCTGCAACTAATCTATCTAATAGATTTGAATTTGTTGTATATATGTGAGAAGTTGTATAGAGTTAACGTTAAATTTATTATAAATTTCTTGAAAGATATTTAACAAAAATTTTCATAAATAAGTAGGCAGCTAAATGTAGATAATTAAACTGTTTAAATGAATAATCTGTACAAATGAAAATATATCTATCTAAAAATATTTTTCTTCTTCTTTAATTAAGCGATGTTATTGTATTACTAGCAAGGACAAGGTGTAACTGTTGCCGGCTGGGGTGGCTTTAGGCCACTGCAAACTTTGCGGCTGCAGTGGGCCCGCACTTTCATAATCCCGCGCAAACTCTAGGTGTAAATTATTAAATGAAATTAAAACATTATAACTTTAAACCATGGATAGTTCAGCGTGTTTAATATTTTACAGTATTTTTTTTAATGTCTATTACGGCGTTGTCTCATGTGATTACGACAAATAAATACGATTGTAAAATATTGTAGCTGCGTAGAGGCTTTATCTCTTAATGTTGGAATTTTTTTTTTTTCAAAGACTAGTTGAGATTGTACATTTTCTAGTAGAGCGAAATTAAACTTTTAGCGGGACCATTAAAAAGTTGAAGAGACAAGTAGTGAGAATTTCCCGGATCTAGTAGAATCACCCGAGAAGTTCAATACAGTGATAGAGTAACATCTTCGACGTGTTACCAATTCATGATCATTACCTAGGGATGTAGATTTATATCCAACTCATAGCTATAGTAGCTGATGAATGATATCCTTCAAGACATAAAAAATGCCAAGTACTTTTCAATGATATTAGGTTGTACTCCAGATATAAGTCACAGAGAGCAGATGCCATTAACTATCCGGCATGTATCAGATGGGGTTAATGTGAAAGTTGTACATGAACTTTTTATTAAGTTTCTTCATGTGGAAAGCACTCCTGGTCAGGACTAGTGAAGGAGCTTGAGAAGATTGAATAATTATTTGAAAAGGGTATGATAAAGGTGCGAACATGAAAGGCATCCATTATGGAGTTCAAAAACAGCTTTTAAACTTAACAACAGAACATATTTTACTCTATGCGCGTGTCCTAATTACAACCTCGTGGTATCATGGTGGTACCCTAATGCATTTTTTTTGGAATTATACAACGCGTGTACACTATCTTTTCAGCATCTATCCGTAAAACTTCTGTGCAAAACAAGGTGGGAATGTAGAGTTGAAAGTATCTAAGCAATTCGTTATCAATTGTCTGAAGAGACTAATGATGTGATAATTAAAAGTTAAGCAGAAACACTGTATGAAAAATTTAAGCAATATAAAATCAAAAGAAAAAGGTAGTATGATAAATCTGTGAAGAACTTCAAAACTTGAAATGAATAAATTGCTTCAACAGAATTGTGGGCACTGCAATTCAATCCGTGTAGCCGAGATTCGAATAGGTGAAATCAAACCATAATTTATTTATATTTCTTGTCAGCTTCAAAAGCCTTAAACGTGATGACGTACGACAGTTTACAGCGAGCCTCGAGCAGGCATTGACGTCAGCAACAGATCAATCAGCAAATATATGTGGGCGAGAATTAGCAGATAAATTACCAAATACTGCCTTAACCCGGTAGAAATTTCGGCTTATCTATACACTCTTTTCCCCAACTACGTTGTTGCACTCATAATATGTTAAACAATACCCGTAACTGTGGAATCTGATTAAAGAAGCTACTCGCTCCCAAAACTAATCAAGTATTACTTGAGATATCAACAAGTCACAAAGATAGATTGGATATTTTGGCAATTCTTATTTTTCTGCTTGATCTCTTTAAGAAACAGAATGATTAATATATACTATATAACTTCGCTACACGCAAGGCTTGTAAGGGTTATATTCGTATTTATAGAATGTGCTATATAATGGTACTGTGTTTATTGAATATAGTTAGCATAAAATTTCTTTACAAATAGACTACATAAAATATTTAAATTGCATTGATATATTTAACGTATATGCTCTTAGTCCAATAATTTATACAACTATATAACTCTATGTACGGTTGTGTCTACGAATATAATATAAAAAAAATCATTGAATTTTTCTCTAAGATTTAATAGCGGCAACACTCACGCCTTGCCCCTGATTCTTAGATGTGGTTGTTATTAATATAATGTAATACACATATTTTAAAAGGAGTTATGAGCTTCATGCTATACATACATTAAACAAAACATACGAGGCTTGGAGAAACACTTCAAACACAGAACAACAACATTCAGAGGATGAAATCTTCAGATTGCTAATGACTAAAAATAAACTTTGGAAGAAATTCTTTTGTATTGAGCTAGCCATAAAGAACAATTTGTGTCTTTTTTTGTCACAAGTATCATGTAAAATGTTCAATGAGAAAATCTGGAACAAAGGTCAAATTACTTTCAAAAATGATGAGGTACAGAATTTTGCAATCATTTTATATTTATATTTTATCTTTATTTCACAACAAACATCTTGAGAAAAATGAATGAATGGATTAATTGTATAGTTCATTATTTTTTGACTTTCCGTAAAATGCTGTGTTTTTCTATATTAATGATTACATTTTTACATTTGTATTCAACAGTGAATTTTTACAAAAAATCTTATAATAGCTTTCTTTTTTTTTAAATTTCAACCATCTATGAGTAAGATGTGTATACACATACACAAACAAAACACATATACAAACAGACACACACACGTATATATGCATATATATATATATATATATATATATATATATATATATATATATAATACCCGGCTTTGCCCGGGTTTAAAATAAGGTTTTCTGTTAACCTTCTGTTTTCTCCCTACCCCCCTCTCTCCCTTCCTCTCTCTCTCTCTCCCCCTCCCTCCCTACCACCCCCTTCTTCCTTTCTTTTTCCCCTCCCACCCTTTTTCCCTCCCCTCCCTCTCCCTCCTTCCCTAACTCTGCCATCTCTTTCTCTCCCCTCCCTCCTCTCTCCCCCTGTCCCTCCCCTCCCTCCCTCCTCCTCCCCTCCCTTCCTTCCCTCCTCCCTCTCTCCTCCCTGCCCCCTCCCTCACTTTATCTCTCACTCACTCCCATTTCTCCCATTCTTTCTCTCCCTCTCTCCTTCCCTCCCTTTTCTCTCCTTCCCTACCCCCTCTCTCCCACCTTCTTTCTCCCTCCCTCCCTCTATCATCTCCCTCTCTCTCTCTCTTCCTCCTTTCTCACCTCTCCTCTCTCCCCCTCCCCCTCTTTCTCCCTCCCTCATTCCCTCTCTCTCTCACTCCCTGCCCCCCTCTCTCTTTATCTCTCTCTCCCTACCTCTACCTCCCTCCCTTTCTCTTAGCTTCCCTCTCCCTCTCTCCCTCTCTCCCCCTTCGTCCCTCCCTCCCTCCAACCCCCCTTTCCTCTCTCACCCCTGCCCCCCCTCTCTCTCTCTTTCTTTATATATATATATATACACGTATATTATCATAGCTTTACACTTCTAAAATCCTTCTTCATTCCTTTACCTTCCTCAAACTGTATAAATCATGGAGCATTCCCTTTCTCCCTCCCTCCCTAACTCTCCCATCTCCCTCTCTCCCTCCCTCCTTATCTCTACCCCTGTCCTTCCCCTCCCTCCCCTTTCTCCTCCTTCCTTCCTTCCCCTCGTTCACTCTCTCTCCTCCCTCCCCTGCCCCCTCTCACTCTTTATCTCTCATCCCCCCCTTTTCTCCCATCGTCTCTCTCCCTTTCTCCTTCCCTCACTTATCTCTTCCTCCCTACCACCTCTCTCCATCCCTTCTTTTCTCCATCCCTCCCTCTCTCATCCCCCTCTCCCTCTCTCCCACCCTCTTTCTCACTCCCTCCCCTCTATCTCCCTCCCTACTCTCTCCCTCCCACCCTTCCTTTCTTTTTCCTTCCCTCCCTCTCTCTCTCCCTCTCTCCCTCCCTCTCTCATCTCCCTCTCTCTCCCCCTCTCCCTCTCTCCCTCTACCTGCCCCTCCCTCCTCCCTCCAACCATCCTCCCTCCAACCCTCCTTTCCTCTCTCTCCCCCTACCCCCTCTCTCTCGCTTTATCTCTCTCTCGCTCTCTCTCTCTCTCTCTCTCCCACTCTCTCTCTCTCTCTCTCTCTCTCTCTATATATATATATATATATATATATATATATATATATACATATTATTATGGCTTCACACTTCTTCTAAAATCCTTTTTCATTCCTTTACCTTCCTCAAACTGTACAAATCGGGAAGCATGAAAAAACATCAGCAATTCTTTACATCACAAAGACACGATACAGCACCAGCGCGCAAGTTCTATTCGATCATAGGGAAATGACGTCACAGAAGTTTTATTTATGGCGCCGTCGAGATTACTTTAAAAATAGTAAAAGATACTAAAATTAAAATAATTTATTACGATTAAACTACCCATCGAGATGAAACGAAACATGTCATATAAACTTCCTCATGTAATTATGTGTACGTGTACCAAATTTTACGTTATTTGGTTGTCTGGATCTTGAGTTATAAGGGAACAGACAGACAGACAGTCAATGCGTCTTATAAATATAGAGATACTAGTTGCAAGTACCCGGCTTTGCCCGGGTTTAAAGTAAGGTTCTCTGTTTACCTTCTGTTTTCTCCCTACCCCCGCTCTCCCTTCCTCTCTCTCCCTCCCTCTCACTTTCTCATTTTCCCTCCCTCCCTTTCTCCCTCTCTCCCTCTCCCTCCCTCTCTCCCATCTCCCTCTCTCTCCTCTCCCCCTCCTTCTCTCCCCCAGTCCTTCCTCCTCCCTCCTCCTTCCTCTCTCTCCCGCCCTGCCCCCTCTTTCTCTTTATTTCTTCCTCCCATTTCTCCCATCCTCTCCCTCTCTCCCTCCCTAACCCCTCTCTCCCTCCTTTCTCCCTCCTTCCCCTTTCCACCTCCCTCCCTCATTCCCTCTCTCCCCTCCCTTCCCCCCCTCGCTCTTTATCTCTCTCCCTCCCTCTCTCCCACCCTCTCTCTCCTCCCTCCCCTCTCTCTCTCCTCCCTACCCCCACTCTCTCCCTCCCTTCCTTTCTCTCACCCCCCCCCTGCTCCTTCCCCCCCCTGCTACCTCTCCCATCTCCCTCTCTCCCTCCTCCTTTTCTCCCCCTGTCCATCCCCCCCTCCCTCCTCTCTCCCCCTCCCTCCCTCCTCCTACCACCTTTCCTCTCTCCTCCCTGCACTCTCTCTCCCCTGCCCCCTCTCTCTCTCTTTATCTCTCTCTATATCTCTCTCCCTCTATCCCTCCCCCCTCTCTCTCTCTATATATATATATATATCCTTACTTATTATTATGGCTTCACACTTCTTCTAAATCCTTTATAGCAGCTTTACCTTCTCAAACTGTACAAATCAGAGAGCATGAAAAACATCAACAATTCTTTTGCATCACAAAGGCACAATACAGCACCAGCGCGCAAGTTCTATTCGATTATCGGGAAATGACGTCACAGAGGAATTTTATTTATGGCGCCGTCGAGATTACTTTAATATAGTAAAAATACTAAAATAAAAAAAAAAATTAATTACAATTAAACTACCCACTCGATCCCTTCCTCTCTCTCCCTCCCTCGATGAAACAGAAACCTGTCCTATAACCTTCCCAGTGTAATTATGTGTATCTGTAACAAATTTCACGTTATTTGTTTGTCTGGATCTTGAGTTATAAGGGAACAGACAGACATACAGACAGACAGACAGACAACAAATGCGTTTTATAAGTATAGAGATTTTTTTTTTCCTAACAGTGTAAAGGTCTTTGCAGCAGGTAAGAAACAGTTTTTTTAAGATTATCAATAATAATTGTAGAATGCTACTTAAATATATTTTTTGTTTAAATATATATATATATATATATATATATATATATATATATATATATATATATATATATATATATTTATTTATTTATTTAAACATTTACGTACATCTTTTTTTTCAGGCCGCGATTTTCCAATCCTCGTGTTGTTACAATTCTTAAAGCTGTAAGTGTAGTAAATCTTAATGCTTTCAATTGGCGGATGGTATAAGTTAACACTCAAAATAATAAAGAGCAGTTAGAATTGTTCTTAAATAACGAGATAGAATTAGTTTTTTTTTTCTTTTTCTCTGACCTTTGTTTTATTTCCCCATTCCATATATGAAAAAAAAAGAAAAAAAAAAACAAGCTTGATTATTAAAACAATAACTAATTTAGGTACTTTGGATACATCTAATTCTGTTTATAAATTGTTGCTTATTATAATTCAAATTATATATATATATATATATATATATATATATATATATATATATATATTAGGGCGTCCCAAAAAATGAAGTTTTGAAATGTTGATGTCTCACCCCAACGAATATGTCTGTATGGTAATAGTAGTTAGCCTGCAAAGTTTCAGTTCATTTGGACAATGTTTAGAGGTCCCCCAAAAAGAGGTTTAAAGTTCCAGATTTTGGTGTAAAATCATTCGCGGTCAAATCTAATACAGCGTTCATGTTGCAATATATGCGAAACTGATATATTAAGTAACAAATTGATGCTTAGTATTGTTTATAATATTAAATGAAACAAAATATATAAATCTTGAATGGTTTATATTTTTAAATTTAAGTAAAAATTATGAAAAACAAAGTTGTATTCATTTTGTCAAGTTAATTCTTAAAAGAATGTCAATCTGCTTGAAAAATTATAATAATAAGCAATGCAAATAAGTATTACTACTATTTATTTTGTACTTTGTACTGTAGGGTAGACAAGAACTTAAAAAAAGTTCTTCAAATTTAAATTTTAACCAGCTGTTCACGATTACACTCTACATAATTTTTCCGATGTTTTTTAACCACTTGGAGCAAAAATTGTTTCTGTTCTTCGTCCTTGTGATACTGTCATTGAAATTTTGTATCGATGCTACACCTCGCTCTGCAGAGTTATTGATACAAGCCAGATTCTTTACAAAATCTGCTGCAACTTTAAAAGATGGTGTATCTGACCATGCTTCAACAGAAACATCTAGAAAACTGGCATCAATGTTGTATGTTTCGAAAAATGTGGTAGAAGCACGCAAATCAACAACACTTTTTGGTAGTGTTTTTATGAGATGCGGTCCACGTTCTGATTGCATTGTCCGAACAAGGCCAGTTTTTTTCTTTGTCCGACAAAAGGGTTGAAAATAACGCAAGCGTCGACAGTTCCTGACTTAAGTACCACGAGTGACGCACCATCATTTTCAATCCAGTCGATCGAAGAACAGCATCATCATATTCGTATAAACACTGTATCATTAAGATATCATTCACAGGTGCATCTGCGGTGAGCCTGCATGAAAAACATGATTGAAAATAAACACATATGGTAAACCGATTAAAGCGCTGAATACCTTGTATTTTCGAGCTGTTAACTGAAAGATGGTTTCGTTGCATGCAAATAATAGTTCGATTTTCAATGCATAGATTGATTTTGCCATCCACCTTGCCTTTTGTAGGTCACCAGTACTGCGAATTCTGACATCAACCTCCAACCCAACCATTTGTGCAGAAATTCCAAATAATTATCACATGAATGACTGACCTCAAGTTGACATTTGATAAATTCTTTAATTGAATCAGACACGATCATCAAAGGGGCGGATCTGACTTCTGGTGTGTGGTTTAATTATGGCCATTTTTCTCGAAACCTCTTAAAAAACAAATCTCTGGTCCAGTGGATGGTCCAGGACAAACATTGAATGCATCGGAAAGGAGTACTTCCAACATGTGATGACGGCATGCCATTCATAATAGATTACGTCCTAGGGCTACTTCTAACAGAAGCCGTAGTGTCGAAGCACATGCCCATGACCATAGATTTGCACTTCCACGATTTGATATGATCATATACTGCATCAGCAGCTGCCCGTTCTGACCCGGATGCTAACTTGGGAACACCAAGAAGCTTTGTAGTGCCATCGACAAGTGATGACAGCAGGACAGGTAATCGATCGACGTTATTGGTAACCTCTCCGGTAACATCGGGCAACAGCTTACCATCCAAATGAACAATTGGTTTGAGGGAATATAGTCTTTTTTTATACGTGTTGCAGCTTGTTGACAACGAAGCTTGCGATGACGATGCATTGTGCTCTTGGAAAATACTGTGTCAGTTGTCGGAACACCAGCTTCGTTGAATGCCGATGCAAATATCATTGTCTATTTTCTAATGCTGGTGTTCGTTCTGTCCAGCACTGCAGCAACCTTTAATGATATGATGCTTCGTCTGCGATGTCGAGTTTCACAATTTGTATTGCTTGAGGATGCTGATTGGATGACAAATTCTTTATCAGATTCTGCATCGTCACTCGAATCCCGACTAATGGATGATGTCATTGAATTTGTGTCTGTGTCACTGTCAGAACCACCTACATCCAGTTACTGTTCTATGTCTGCTGCTGACTCTACCCTTGAACCTGATGGTAAACCATGGTGACGGCACGGTGATGTAGCATCTTTTGCTGCATAACCAACATCCCTGATAAATTGTTTCTGACGCTCAGCAACTCGTTTTTCTTTAGCTGCGAGCTTTTTGTCCACAGATCCAATTGATCCTTTTCTTGATTCTAATACTGGAATTTTAAAAGCTCTTGGGGGACCTCTAAATGTAGTTCAAATGAGCTACAACTTTACCAATTCACTCATTGTACCCAAGAGACACATTTCAGGGGGTGAGACACCAAAGATTAAAACATATATTTTCCTAGCATTTCTGGGACAACCTAATATATATATATATATATATATATATATATATATATATATATATGTAACAATAGCTTTAGATAGATCCATACAATTTAGAATAACTGGTTCAGTTGGTCAGTCAACATTGAAAACTCATGGGTCCAGGATACAGCCATATGTTTTGATCACTATAATTCCAGCGGTATCTTTGTTTAGGGTAGAATTAGGTTGCCATCACAGGTCTATGACCACCAGAGGTAGGTGACGATAGATGTAATTAGGCAGACAAAGGATTACTAGAGTGAGTTTTTACCCGCACCAATCGCTAGGCTGGAATAAGAGTCATTAATATGTAGATGAGTTAGAAAGGGTGTTGGGGGGGCAATCACAAGTTCTGGGGCTTTGGGGTCACGTGATTATTCACCATCACATAAATATGAGATGTAACTGAGATTTGGGCAGACCGAAAGAAGATCGACAGACCGACGATAGATACATCAGGACACCAGTTGTAGAGATAGTTACAGGAGAAGTTAGTGGAGAAATAATAGAGGCACAAGCTATCAAGTTATTGAGTTTTACAGTACACATGGTCTAATTTATTGAAATATCTCTGGATAATCCTTTCAAGGACCCAGGATACTAAGTGTTAAAGTATCTCTATATAATCCTTTCGGGGACATAGGATACTAAGTGAGTGTACGAAGCATTTTTTGTGAATACTGATGCACACAAGTTTATATTACATATGTTTTCTTGTTGTTTAATAAACATTATTGAATCGTGGAACTTTGCCTCATTAATTGGTGTGTTGTTTTAAGTTTATAAACCAGTTATAATATCGGCAGCTACATAGAATCAGTATAGTTATCTGAAGCAGCAGTGAGGAACCCAGGGCGTTAAATTGGAGCAGCATTACATCAACAAGCACATAACGTTCAAAAATATATAACGTTCAAAAATATATAACGTTACAATATATATATATATATATATATATATATATATATATATATATATTTGACCAGCGGTATGGGCTGAGTTAAACCGGCATATATCTGGGTAACAATATTAATATTAAAACTTTAAAGATTGATTTCTAGACGTTATCGACTACTTTTATTTGGATCTGTACAATTTGTGTTCAGATTTCTAGTTCTTTTTGACATATTGAAAAAAAAAGAGCTGCAGATTTTATTTTCTGTCATCCTTTGCTATACAAAAAGAAGTTAAAGATCATAAACATATCAAGATTTATCTTTTTTATGTATTATACTTATTAGTTACTGATTAAAAATATTTCTAATGATAAATCACTCAGTGATTTTATCCCATAGGACAAACCCCAAGCTGAAAATAAAAACTCCAGTGGACCAATTTCTCAGCGCCTACTTCTCCGTTCCTTTTTTATTTTTATATTTTCCTCCCACGTCTTTTTATAAAATATAAGAGATAATCTCTGGATTTAAAATTAAAAAAATAAACGTATTTTTAATTTATCTTTTTATTTTTCATATTGTATTTTTACGTATTATAAGAATGACATGTTAAATTTATTTAAAAATAAAACATTTTTTTTTTATTTATCTACAGATAAGTCATACAGTATTTCTTACTATGTATGCAGTGTGGTTAGTGTCTTTACTTGAAGTGAAAACTTTCCATTGGATAGAGTGGATTATTTGGTTGTGGATTTTATGCTTCATTTCGGAATTTTTATATCAGGTAATCGATTGAGCCCCTATATCTAAATTTCCAAACACTTGGTACCTATCCCAGAGTATATAACAAAAACATTTTTGAAGGTCAGGTATAGATAAGTTTTCTTTTTTACACAATAAATATCCGATTTTCAAAAAGCTATTGTTACTTTTGGAGTATATAAAATTTAAAGTTTCGTTTGTTTTAGCATAACTAGACTGCGTTGCAACTTTGAAAATGTTAAACACCATGGATTAACCTTAAGAATTGCATTGTTTTACTTTAAATGTATCATAATGATCAAACTTTAATTTTAAGTTGTTGTAAAAAATACCTTCTATTAAATCTAATGATGTAAAATTTAAATCAAGATAATTTTGAAAATAGCCTTAAAAATAAAAAAAAAAAAAATAGAAAACTTTAATTTGATAAAATATTGTCAAATTTTTAATAATCAATTTTACAAAACATGAAGCTTTTATAAAACTAGCTAACTTTTTTTAACTTTCAAGTAAAACAGATATGTAAAGTAATGTTTTTGTAATAGAAACTTCAAAAGTTGTTACCAAATAAGCGCTCTACTATAAGCCTGATGATACTTGGTTATATTGCTTGTGACAATCAATGGATTTTTTAAATTATCGTTAAATTCTCCCTTTATAACTCCCGTGATGTCTCCATTATCAATGCATTATTGGTTTTAATATAAAGAAGAAAGAAGTGCATCGCGAAAACTATTCCTTTAGTGGTGTATGGATTCTAAAAGATTTCATCTCACCATTCGAAAGACTTCTCACAAAAAACAACTACTTAAAAATGAAAAGAATAAAGGAAAACTTTTAAATATAACATTTAGTTTTTTAAATAAAGTATTTACCATCCATAAAATCCAAATAGGTCTACACTCTATGCCTGATACTGAAATAATGCAACCTGTTACACCTGCATGCCATTATTTCCATTAAAAAAATAGTTTAAAATATGAGAAGTAGCGTCAATGCTATAAAAAATATTTTACCATACACATTAATATTATATTTTCAAATCATAGAAAACAACAATATTAATAATTGCAAATTAGCAGCGCTCATATTTGTAAATATTATTGCTTATATCGATAACAATAGTCTTAAAGTCAATTTCACGAAAACATTATATGGTTAGCGAAAACATTCAATTTAAAAACACGATTAAGTTTTAATTACTATTTTTTTTTCTAAATAAATATCTCCAGCACCGCATTAAAAATCACAGTTACCATTATGTAATACGATGTGTATGCTGGTTCATCAAAATAGTCAACGTTTCTTAATAATGTTCAAACAACAATATATCCATCAGTTTAAGTAACTAAATGGTCTTGGACTCCCATATGAGGGTCGAAGTCCATTTATATCAAGTATGAGAATTGGTACCCTAAGAACCGATCTTTTTTGTTTTTGAGAATTATATAATATATGTGAATACGAAAAAGGATGATATTTTTATTATACTGTGAATATTGCCAAAAAGAAGGTGTACATTTGTTTCAGAAATGTTTTGGTTTTATAGCATTTTTTAGTCTTTTTTATTCTTTAAAGATTTTTAGAAACCCTCTGCGAAGAAATAAGTCCTGCTGGAGTCCTTTCAACATAATGGAGATTCCAGCTTTGGCTTTCTTTCTTATCTCATGGATTTTGAGAATGGTGGCTTTTGTACACCAGGACAATACAGACTTAATGGAATGGACCCGGATTTTATTCAGCATAGACTTCTCCATTTTTGCTTTAATGCTACTGGAGTTCAGTTACACTTGGAAAATTCTTGGCCCTAAAATCATTACTGTGGGGAAAATGGTAAGTTTATGGATACATACACACATAAACTCACACACACACACACACGCATATATATATATATATATATATATATATATATATGTGTAGATAAAAATATGAAATTTTTTGTCGTAGTTCCAAATTAGGAATACATATCTTAAAAGTTATATATATAATTGTAACACTATATTTTTGTATATAATGTTATGTACTTGTTGATGTAATGCTTCTCCAAGGTAACACTGTGTGTTCCTCACTGCTGCTTCAGATAACTATACTGGTTTTATGTAGCTGCCAATATCATAACTGGTTTATAATCTTAAGTAGCGTTCAGTCTCGTTGCACTCTCAAACAACACACCAATCAATGAGGCAAAGTTCCACGATTCAATTATATTTATTAGATAATAAGAAAACATATGTAATCTGAGCTTGTTGCAGCAGTATTCACAAAAATGCTTCGTACACAATATAACACGTAGTATTACAGGTTCCCCGAAAGGAATTATCTGACAATACTTTGACACTTAGTATCCTATGTCCCCGAAAGGATTATACAGACATACTTCAATAAAATAGACTTTGACTGTGTACTGTAAAACTCAATAACTTGATAGCTTGTGCCTCTATTATTTCTCCACTAACTTCTCCTTTGACTATCTCTACAACTGGTGTCCTGATGTCTCTATCGTCAGTCTGTCGAACTGTCGGTCTGTCGAAATTTCCGTTACCTCTGTTATTTATGTGTTGGTGAATTATCACGTGCCCCAAACGCCCAGAACTTTTGATTGGTTCCCTAACACCCTTTCTAACTCATCTACATATTAATGACTCTTATTCCAGCCTAGGGATTGGTGCGGCTAAAAACTCACTATGGGCTAGTATTCCTTTGTCTGCCTAATTACATCTATCGTCACCTTCCTCTGTGGGGTCATAACCTGTGGTGACAACCAATTTTACCCTAAACAAAGATCAACCGCTGGAATTCTAGTTATCAAAACATATGACTGTATCATGGACCCATGAGTTTGGACAGTGGTTCTAAAATTGTATAGACCTATCTAAAGCTATTGTTACAATAATACATATATCTTTATTTATCATGTTTACAAAATAGAAAAAAAAAATACCCAACGATTATCAACCTTCTTGTATGTGGCTTTATATTACAATATTTTACATTGAGACTGGGACTAATGACATTTCACATAGTAGTATTATTACTATTTTTTTTATCTTTTAATGAACACTACCTTTCTCGGGCCTTTGAATACCATGATAGTAAAGTCGGCAATATATTTTATTTGGTTATGATGGAGATATAAACTCTATTCAAACCATAACATTGAAATAAGTATTTTCATGTATTTTAATGCCGTCTTCAAATCTCTAATTTTGAATGAACAGTCAGAATCACCAAGAGTGCGTAAACGTATGTAGTCGGCGTTAATAGTGTACTGCGAGGTATAGCTACAAATTTAAATTACAAATACTATTTATAGTCTGAAATCCATAATAGTAATACCCGCTACATATAAATTAAAATTAAACGTTATAATAGTATCAGAATGATATAATAATACACTAAAATACTTCCTACATATAAAGCAGCTAAGCTTGTCTGGGTCTCGCGGTGTGTGGGGAATATGTTCTATAAATAAACTACCTCCAGAAATAAATAAACCAATAGTATTTGATAAAGTAATCACGTGACCAGCGAGGTCACGAAAACATAATTCAAAATGGCGTCTTTTGTTGAATCGATTCGATATTTCTTTTTCAAAAATCTACAGTTTTAAATAGTTTCTGTGGTTTTTTATTATGAAATGTAAAAGTCCTAAATATTAAAAAAATAATAATAATATATAATATCATTCAAATTATTTTAGTTTTTATTACAACAGATAACATTTTAATCAGACTAGGTCACTAGTATATATATTAGGGTGGTGCACAATTACATTGACATTTTTAAAAGTTTAAAATATGAATGTGGTACCTTTTTATTTTGTTCCTTTTATAATTATATTGAATCCTGCAAAATTTAAGGAAATTTCAATAACTTTTAGAGGTAGCTCATCGCCATTTTTTTAAATTTTTGTTTACATTATTTTCCTATTTTGATGTTACTGTAAATTTTTTAAAATGTGTTGTTTATTTTATTAATAAATAACTTTTAATTTGGATCAATTTAATTATAGTTAATTGCAATAGCTATTGTTTAGCATTTTATTAGCCTTTTATTCTTGTTCTTATGATTTTGTCTTGCTGATTTGTGTTATTTTCTTTTAATGATAATAATTTACTCCGGTTTCTATTGTTATATTTTGATTTCTTATTTTTAGCAACATCCTTTAATATGGATTCTCACTTATCTTTCACTTCGTTTTCAAAAAAAAAAAAATGAGACACGAGCTACTACTGACATTTTTCTTGTGGGGTCTGTTTCTCCAAATATTTTCGGAATAAGCTTCCAACATGTCGTTCTATCAGTATTTTTTCATCAACACAAAATAGAAAAGACAAATATTCGAGAAAGTGCTAGGTGTTTCATTCGAGAAAAATACCATTTGTGGAATATGGCAAGAATTCCTACAACTATTGAACGTAATGCAATTGAAAAACTTAAAAAAATATTTTTTTACAAATGGGCTAAAATAAAGAAAACATGAAACGAGCTTCGGCAGCACAAACAGCAAATGAAAATTTATTTTGTGAAGAAATTGATTACAATTTTGATATAGAACATGCTGATTCCATGAATGCTATTAGAGTTAAAGAAGATCGGTTATTTCTAATGGATCATCGAGGTGAACGTAAAGGATACATGGCCGGAGTTGACATGACATTGGCAAAAACAGAAGAACGTATCCAAAAAAAAAAAAGAAAAGAACTAGAAGAGTTCAGACGTTGTAAAGAAGAAAAGCGTAAGAAAGAAGCTGAAAATACCAGTCAAATTGATTTAATGCATCTACCTGACAAGTCTACATCTGGCACTGAAACCTCAGATAAAGAATTTATGGAACAAGGTAGTCAAAATGTTGCAAAGAGGCAATTTCAAAGTATGATTTCACATGAATTAGCATCTGCTCTTGACCGAACCAACGTCACGGATCGCAAAGCAACTTATATACTGGCAGATGCAGCAAAGGGTTTAGGTCATGACATTTCAGATTTTGCTATCAGTCGTGATACAATCCGGAGAGCTAGAATTACTAATCGAACAAAATTTGCTACACCCATCAAGTCTATATTCATGTTCCATTGACCGTTCATTTTGATGGCAAAAACTGGAAAAGATTCCGTTGATCGATTACCAGTTGTTGTCACAGTTTATAATGTTGATCATCTACTTGGCGACCCAAAATTAACACGTGGAACTGGTGAAGCAATAAGTGAAGCAGTCATAACAACTTTACTAGATTGGGATACTGAAGAACAAATTAAAGCAATGAGTTTTGATACAACAGCTGCAAACACTGCATCCAAAGCTGGCGCATGTACTTTAATTGAAAAAAGCTTGGTAAAGAATTATTACACTAGTCATGTCGTCATTATATGTATGAAATCGTCTTGAGTGACGTTTTTAAACATTCTCTTGGGCAATCATGTGGCCCTGAAATAGGATTATTTAAACGTTTTCGTGACATGTGGTCATTAATTGACAAAGAAGATTATGAAACAGATCTAAATGATAAAACGTGTTCTGACATTTTGACTTCTCGCATCATACTCAAATAAGATGCATTTATTTATTTGAAAACAATTCTTGAATCTGATGGACAATATCGAGATGACAACAAGGAATTATTGGAACTAACAATTTTGTTCCTTTGTGATGCTCCTCCTCGTGGAGATCATGTGATGGCTCCCGGAGCCATACACAGAGTTAGGTGGATGGCCAAAATTGTATATTCTATGGAAATATGGATGTTCAAGAGACAGTTCGAATTAACGGCAAAAAAGGAAAAATCACTTCGAGATATAAGCCTGTTTGCTAGTTTGGTGTACACCAAATTTTGGATATCGTGTCTCAATCCAACCCTGGCTCCGTCGAATGATCTCATGGTATCTTAGTGAAGAAATGGTAGCATTGACTTTTTTGATAATGAGATCAGCAATGAAACAAAAATAAAAATGGTTTCGGCTCTGCAACATGCTGGAGAGAATGAACCACAGAAACGAATAAAAATTGATTTAACTTCAATTGAAAATCTGCAACTAGAAAGTTTTGTAAAAGAGAATACTTTGATTTTTTTTAACATTTTGGAATTACCAACTTCATTTTTGACAACTGTTCCCCCAGACAATTGGACCAAAAATGAAGAATTTCAACAGGCTTTAAAATATGTAGAAAGTCTACGAGTTGTTAATGATACAGCCGAAAGAGAAATAAAACTAATTCAGGATTTTAACTGTTCAATTACCAAAAATGAAGAAGAAAAGCAATTCTTGCTGCAGGTAGCCTCTGAACGCAGGTCAAAGTTGCCTCTGCCACATAAATCTTTGTTGATCGATGGAACCAAGTTGTCGAAAAACAATAATTAATAAACTTTTTATTTCGATACAATACAATAAATTAGGAACATGAAACACTAACTATTATTTAGAATTTTTTGAACTATTATCAAGTTTTTTTTAAATACTTTTTCTTTACAATAGTGAATGCAAATATGTTATTATATACCAGAATGCTATAACTTTATTCTTTTATTATTTTATTATGTAAACAATAATTTAGTTTTTAAAAATAGACCATGGTTTTTTATTAATATACATTAAAAGTAAAAATATAATGTTGTATTTTTACATTATTAATAATTTTAGATTGCCCACTAATAACCCGAAAAATATAAAAACTTGAAGTTGATGAGCGACCTTTAAAATTTATACAATCATGTCCAAACTTCAAATTGTTTTTATTACACATAATGTCACAAAATGAAATGGTACCATCAGAGAAATACAAAAAAAATCCTTTTGCACCACCCTAATATATATATATATACTAGTTGCAAGTACCCGGCTTCGCCGGGTTTAAAATAAGGTTTTCTGTTTACCTTCTGTTTTCTCCCTACCCCCTCTCTCTCTTCCTCTCTCTCTCCCTCCCTCCCTCTCCCTCCCTCCCTTTCTCCCTCCCTCCTTCTCCCTCCCTCTCCCTCCCTCTCTCTCCCATTTCTCTCCCTCCGACCCTCCCTCTGCCATCTCCCCTCTCCCCTCCTTCTCTCCCCCCTGTCCATCCCCCCTGCCTCCTTCTCTCCCCCTTCCTCCTTCCCTCTCTCCCTCTTCCTCCCTCCCTCATTCCCTCTCTCCCTCCCTGCCCCCCTCACTCTTCATCTCTCTCCCTCCCTCTCTCCCACCCTCTCTCTCTCCCTCTCCCCCACCCTCTCTCCCTCCCTTCCCTCCCTCTCTCCCACCCTCTCTCCCTCCCTTCCCTCCCTCTCTCCCACCCTCTCTCTCTCCCTCTCCCCCACCCTCTCTCTCCCTCCCTTCCCTCTCTCCCTCCCGCCCCTCTCTCCCTTCCTTTCTCTTTCCTTCCCTTCCTTTCTCTCCCTCTCCCATCTCCCTTTCTCTCTCCTCCCTCTCCCATCTCCCCTTCTCCCCTCCTTCTCTCCCCCTGTCCATCCCCCTCCCCCTCCCTCCCTCTCTCCCCTTCCTCCCCCTCCCTCCCTCCTACCCTTCCTTTCCTCTCTCTCCCGCCTGCCCCCCTCTCTCTCTCTCCCTTTATCTCTCCCTCCCTCCCTCCCTCCCTCCCTCCCTCCCCCTCTCTCTCTCTCTCTCTCTCTATATATATATATATATATATATATTTCCATCTACCCTCCCCTCCTTTTCTCCCCCTTCCTCCCTTCCCTCTCCCTCCCTGCCCCCCTCTCTCTTATCTCTTCCTCCCATTTCTCCCATCCTCTTTCTCCCCACTCTCCTTCCCTCCCCTCTCTCTCTCTCCCTCCCTAACCCCTCTCTCTCCCTCCCTTCTTTCTCCCTCCCCCTCCCCCTCTCCACCTCTCTTCCTCTTCCTCCCTCCTCATTCCCTCTCTCCCTCCCTGCCCCCTCACTCTTCATCTCTCTCCCTCCCTCTCTCCCACCCTCTCTCTCCCTCTCCCCCCCCCCTCCCTCCCTCCCTCCCTCTCTCCTCCCTCCCTCTCTCCCTCCCTACCCCCTCTCTCCCTCCCTTCCTTTCTCTTTCCTTCCCTCCCTTTCTCTCCCTCTCCCATCTCCCTTTCTCTCTCCCCTCTCCCATCTCCCCCTCTCTCCCTCTTCTCTCCCCTTGTCCACCCCCTCCCTCCCTCTCTCTCCCTCCCTCCCTCCCTCCCTCCCCCTCCCTCCTACCCTCCTTTCCTCTCTCCCCCCTGCCCCCTCTCTCTCTCTTTATCTCTCCCTCCCTCCCCTCCCTTCCTCCCTTTCTCTCTCTCTCTCTCTCTCTCTATATATATATATATATATATATATATATATATATATATATATATATATATAAATATTTATTATTATGAGCTTCACACTTCTTCTAAAATCCTTCTTCATTCCTTTACCTTCCTCAAACTGTACAAATCAGAGAGCATGAAAAAACATCAACAATTCTTTGCATCACAAAGGCACAATACAGCACCAGCGCGCAAGTTCTATTCCATCATAAGGAAATGACGTCACAGAGGAATTTTATTTATGGCGCCGTCGAGATTACTTTAATAAAGTAAAATACTAAAATAAAAAAAAATTTAATTACAATTAAACTACCCATCGAGATGAAACGAAACCTGTCCTATAACCTTCCCCATGTAATTATGTGTATGTGTAACAAATTTCACGTTATCTGTTTTTCTGGATCTTGAGTAATAAGGGAACAGACAGACAGACAGACAGACAGACAGACAAAAAATGCGTCTTATAAGTATATATATATATATATATATATTTATATATCATTTGTATTTTCAGATACGGATTCTGCTCCCATTTCTTTTGTTTATTTTGCCCCTTTTTTTGGCCTTCGCTGTCACCTCGCAAGCTGTTTTGTATCCAAACTCAAAATCTGAGCCAGTGTTAGCCTGGAATATTTTCAAAAGACCATTTTGGTCTATTTTTGGAGAACTACTTCTAGATGATCTCGACATGTCAAGTAAGATTATTACATTTAATTCATTTATTGTGAAATAATACACGTGCAAATAAGTATTACTAAAAAAAAACAAAAAAAACTAAAAAGTATAAAAATTGCAAAGACGATTGAATGAAGAAAATATGGTATAAATTCAATATCTAATAAACTATAAAGTGTATCATATAATAATTTCATAAAGTAATATTTGTATCATACGTTACACTTTTTAAAAGTTTTTGAGATATTATTTGTTTGGTTTCGTAATTTTAATATGGCCATTTTCGTACAACGCATTGGCTACGAGACCAGGGAACGGGACTCCATATTTTTTTTTCCGGAATCCAACTATAGATGCGCATGAGCTCTAGCGCTCTAGAAGGACTAGATATTGCACCTAACCCTAACAATATCCCTAACCCCGGAACCCTTACCCTAATCCTAACCCTATTCCTAACCCTAACTCTAGCCCCGAAAAAAAATATGCATCTATAGCTGGTCCCGTAGCCACTTCGTTTTTACAGTAATAGGTTATTGTTATAGTTTTGATTCTCCAAAGAATTTAGCTCTCTTTTTCTATTTTTTTTATAAAGTAGCAGGAAGTTATTTTGTAACACTGTGGATGGGAATATACGTTGTCATTGTAAACATCTTGCTAATCAACTTGTTAATTGCACTATTCAAGTAAGTAAATAATGTTGAATCTTTTGAAAAAAAAGAACATTTAGTCTAAACACAATGTTGATTTATTGAAATAATATCTGATATCCTAGTGAATTGCTTATGATTGTATGTGCAGTTGTTTACGTAATCATATGATTATTAATATCCGCTATTTAATCCACGCTACAATTTTTTTTAAAAGTATAATTATATTGCTTTTGTTCTAATTTTTATGTTTTTTATGGCAATGCTCTAGAACGTTTTTGTTACACCTCGCAGGATTTCTTACTTTAAAGCATTTAACTTAATATTTAGAAAAACGTGCAAATAAGAGTACATGCAAATGTTTTTTCATCTTTTGTATGTATAATACTTCTTTTAAAATGTGTCAGATTTTTGAGATTCTCATGTTTCTTAACTTTTTGTAAGAACGAATATTTATATACAAATTACGAAAATTCTGTAGCAGTATTACTGTGCTCTTTAACTAAATCTGACATAAAAATCTCTAGCACGGCAGTGGTGTCTATTTCCTTATGCATTTCCTAATAATTGATGTTTAAATAAATTACAAACATTTTCTGTTTTGTTTCGTATTATGTTGTGGTATAAATGTATAGAAATAACCATATTGCATTTGTATATGTGATTTATTCTTGGGCCTATGCTTTGCAGTTTATTCATGCACATATTCTCATTCATCATGAGAGTACCGTCAAACTATCTTTTGTCTAAAATTATTGTATACACTAGTTGTATCCTGCAAATACTTTGCATAAAGATAGACTATTGATACATATTTAAAAAAAATATGTTTTTAAGCAATGAATGAAATTTAATCCTAAAAAAACAAAACATGATGCCCTTGAGAGAAATCGAACCAGGGTAGCCAACATTAAATAAAATAATACAAGGTGCTTGGCCATTCAGCCACTACGTCACATTTGTATAACAATTTTATTGTATAATATTAAAGATTGCGCGATTATTTAGCACTTCCTCTTAAAATCTTTTTTTGTAATTAAAAAAATCAAAACCCTTTTAATTAAAATCAGTAATATTTTAATAGCTGACAACTTAATTGTAAAAAAATTAGCAAGATTTCATTTTTTTTATATATTAGATCGTCTTTTAAAAAGAACATTATTTACGAAATTAGTTACGGCATTTAGGGTGCTCTCAGGTATTAGACGTCACCCACTGTGTGGGTCAGTATCCGGCAGATGTGGCGGGTGATTAGGTTAGATGGCTAATGGCTTATCACATTATTACAAAGAATCAAAATATATGTTTTTTTAGTAATCTACATAACTAAATATTTCAAAGTAATACTGAATTCATTCTTCATTATTTTTCTCTACATATTAGTTTTTTTTTTTTTTCGTTTACATATTTAAGTGTCGATAAATTTGACTTCACAGTATGAATAATATTAGAAACTGAGTAGACTATGTGAAAAATAACAGTAACTCCAAAACTATATATATTACAAAAAGTTTTTAATCATATCCTTATATCAACATTAAAACTACATCTATCTCCTATAACACTAATTAACATCTCCGTACGAGGAACATATCCTTACTGTCTTAACACTTGGTAATCATTAAACTTTAGTTTATATGTTCATTTGTTCATTACACATGCACATGTTCTTGGTCTCATTCTATCATTAGTCAACCATTTACCATTCGTACTAGTGAGCAGCCGTTCCTACTCAACAATCTTAGACACTCGTGTCCTAACGCAAGCACACCCACACATAGACATTTGCACTGTGACAAAGATATACATTTATCTTGGGCACACATAGTAACCATAATTTAATGTTTCTTTAAATTAATTGAAAAAAATAGTAAAAAGCTATTAAAACAAAGGAATATATATATATATATATATATATATATATATATATATATATATATATATATAAATATATATATATATATATATATATATATATAAATAAATATATATGTATATATATATATGTATATCTTTATATATATAGAGAGAGAGATAGTAATCAATGTATTTCAAATTTTAAATACAGTTTTATTAAATGATATTGCAAACAAGAGTATTGGTTTGAATATAACATATACTAAAAGACTTATACAGATAAATAAAGAGGTATTAAAATAACAAGCAATTAAGCCTGTTCCATTCTGGACACAGGACGTGTTAGCGCATTTTCGTATTATGTATCAGTACGTATGCTATCTTTCAGTAAATATTTGTAAATTTTGGAAATGTTTATAAATTTAATTGTGTAATGCATATATCTGTAAAAAAAATTATAAAGACGTTTCTTTATATTTGAAAAAAAATTATTGTCTCTTAAATCTAACTACAAGTGGTTTGTGGTTACTGAAATAGGACTCATAATTGAAAACATTCTAAATTGTAGTCATTTAATCGTCCGAAAACTCCGTAATTGTTGAATAGCTCTGATACTTTTAATTAAATTCAGAACACACGCTTACTATTTCATTTGACGAGTTTCTTAATAAATCTTGGTGAAACTACGTGCTGCAGTATTTCGCACCAAATGAATGGGTTATTGAACGTACAAGGTGTATATATAATATATAAGCCCCTTAGGTTCCTGAAGCCCGGCCCTCAGAGGTCCTATCGCGAAATGAACTTTGATGTACACATGGCAGGCCAAGACCTACAAAATGATATATACATCATGGGTCTAGGACTTATAGTTGCTGTGAATATAGCGCTCCTTTGTTGAATATAGCCTGATAGTAAAAAAACGGTACTAAGGCCCCTTTTACGGCCATGAGAGGTCAGATCGCGAAATGGAAAAAACTCATTTCTTGGCAGGTCAAGACCTACAAAATGATATATACATCATGGGTCTAGGACTTTTGATTGTTGAGATCTAGGGTGATGACGGACGGACGGACAGACAGACAAAACGGGGACAATAGAGCATTTTTTTCGAAAATGCTCTAATAACATAAATCAGATACAATATTGAGATATAGTAACAAAAGTATATATATATATATATAAATGGAAAAAGGTTTCACGCCGCTTGGGTTAACTCCGAAAGTTCTTGACCAATTGCCTTAAAATGTACACACAAAATTGCAGTAAATTACTCGGCGTGTTGGTATATATATTTGATATAGACATAATATCTATTATATTTAAAAATAATATTTAAACGATCGGTTTTGTATAATTATTTCTTTACTTCACTTTACTTTTTTTAAAAACCACCGGAGGTAGATCAAAAGTCACAGAGTGCTATAAAACATATAGTCAGTCAATAAACCAATCCGCCGAGTAAAAACTTATATTTCATCATATTTCTTTTCAGTTAACAAAACGGTATCGTAAAATATTTCTTTTTACTTTAGTTTGTAAACTATTATTTCGACAGTATATTATTTTATTAATCAAACGGTATCGTCAAATTGTTCTGTTAACTTTAGATATTATTCTTTTGTAAAAGCCACAGGAAGTAGTTTTTCAACCTTATTGTATTGAGAGTGCAAATTAATATTTATTACGTCCGTATTATTTTTTTAATACAGAATTTATAGCTTTAAATGACAATTTGTGTATATATACACAAATAATGGTACAAAATAAAAATATTGTATATCTAAAATCATTTAATCAATAAACAACAAATTTAGAAAAAAAGATTTACTAAATATAACTTATTTTCTTTTTTATATAGTTTAAATGATTGATTTTTCTTTTTTTAAAATGTGTCTTTTTTTATAAATTGAATTAGAAACAAGGGCTTTCTCAATCGTACTATTACATTACATGGGGCTTAGCCACGGCAAAGCGTAGCCGGGTACAGCTAGTATATATATATATATATATATATATATATATATATATATATATATATGCTATACGTAATCTTTGAAAGATAATACTTATGTTCCCTTCACTATAAGTATATGTTCTCTAAAAAGATATTCACTTTTAAATAAGAAATCTATTATATTCTATCCTTTTATTTATATTGCAGTGCGGACATAAGCAATGTTGAAAAAAAATCAGAAGAGCTATGGAATTATCAAACTCTTGTTTTCACCTTTCAGCAGAGTAAAACAATCATCGTACCACCATTTTTTTTCCTATTAAATCCAAAATATTGTAGCGATCCAGTTGATTTTCGGCCTTTGTGTAAGTTAAGTAAATTATTAATGAAGCTTATGTGTTTTTTTTTTCAGTTTTTATATCTGTATTAAAAAAACAAGAATCCTATTTTCTGGTTTTATCTTGAAAAATAAATGTTTAAATATGTAAGTATTTCTTTTCAAATGAACGTGTAAAAAGGTAGCAGTAAAATAATGAAAAAAAATGTAATTTCATTTAGCAAAAGAAGAAAATTTCCGAGATGAGCGCATATTGGGAAGACTCAGATTTATTGAATCGGAACAAAAAAAAATATATCTAAATGAAATGGAATCTGAAAGGTTAGTTTTATAACAAACATTTTCAGTAAAATGTATTATGATAATATATGGCCTAGCTATTTACAAATTTAAAGACATTAATATTCTAGTGTAATTGTGATCTTTTTGTTCTATTTATATTTTTATAATTATTTTCTACTTAACAATTTAACTAGGACTTGTGTCTTATTTATCAAAAAGATTCTTCTATTTAATATGCTTAAATTTGAAATCAGGGGAAACAGCAGTATACACAGTTTCTCTGACTTGTAATAACGCAATACATATCACGTTTCTCGCTATATCAAGTGTTTTGTAGTGTTATATATATATATATATATATATATATATATATATATATATATTGTTACGGGTCCTTATAATGAAGATACTTGTAGAAGGTGTAATAAATCAGACAACACAAATCAAGAAGTTAACTCCAGTGAAGTAACATCAAACAAGCATTTAATTCTTGAACATGAACTGACATAAAGGTAAATCCAGGAGGAGTACAATAGCAAACTGTAAATATGCATCCATCTACATCGATGGCGAAAGCTAGACTCTACTAGAACATGCATCCGCATCCTATGATGCACCGAGCTCGACTGATATAAAACAAAGCATGTGCTCCCAACTGTCGGTATAATATACGTCATTTGTACCAAATGACGTATACACTAAAGCTCCCAATATTTACACTCAAGATGGCGGAATGACGCCATAGATACTGTGGTGGGCGGAGCCTACCAAATTGCGTCATTAAGCTTAGACTATATTATTTCTCCACATATATATATATAAGGGGTGACCCAAAACAATTTTTTGTACAATTTTTTAGAAACACTTTTTGTGTGTTTCCTTTGAATTCAAAACAGCACAGAACTAAATTCATGAATATATGAAGTTGTTATTGGCAAATACCGAGCGGTTGAGAAAACTTTTAAAGGATGAGGAAAGGCTCAATGTGCTTAAGAAGCTTACTTTGTTAGCTTCACATTATACATCTTTGACATCGCACACATCAATGCTCACACTATGATCAGAATTGAAGAAGACATGACTTTCTTGCATGACCAGCGATATAAACGCAAAATGGTAGTGGGAACTGACGACAAAACATTGGCAAAGAAGGAAGAATAATTTGCTTGAAAGACTTGCACAGAAAAAAGGAAAAGATGTTGCTGTAATCAATAAACATGCTGACCTCTCAGTACCAAGCAGCAGTGAGTGATCAGAGAAGGAAGACGACAACCAATTATTTCCAGTGCTTAAGAAATCGACATCAATTATGCCTGGACGACATTGCTAGAAATATATAGATGTTGTTATACATTGGTAGCCTCTGCTCTTGATTGCACTGATATAAAAGATAGACAGTTCAGATCCTTGCTGTGACGAGAGTTAATCATGCAGAAACAAAGAATATTGCTTTGTCAAAGTGGTAGTAAAAAAAAAACATCGATATATTAAAAAAAAGCTTCAAAGTTGATGGTCCACTGGTAGTCCATTTTGACTGGAAGTTACTTTCTGCAATAAATGATAATCCAGAGAAGGAATACCGTATCGCTATTCTCGTCTCTGTATTAGGTGTTGAGAAGATTTTTGGTGTGCTAAAAGTTAAACAAGGAACAGGGAAGCACGTTTCAGAGACGGTTGGAAATATTTTAATGATTGGCGATCGACAGAAAAGATATCTGCTATGTCGTTCGACACAACTGTGGCAAACCAAGGCCACATCAATGGAACATATGCTATTCTTGAAAAAGAAATTGAGTAAGAAGCTGTTTTGTTTACCGTGCATACATCATATACTTGGGTTGATATGTGCAAAATCTTCATTAAAAAACATTTGGTGGAAGAAGAACTGGATTGGATAGCCTGCTTTTTAACCGCTTTGAGACGTTTTGGCCAAATATAAGACAGGAAGAATTTAGTATATGCTACGCTACGGTGTTCGACTAGAGCAAAATCTCATGCTATTAAAAGAAAAATGTATCACGTTTTCTTCAAATATCATTCAATTGAAAGATATTCGCCACTTGAAGATTACAAAGAATTGCTTATAATAAATATTTTTTTTTCTGGGAGGAATCCCCTCCCCATTGGGGTACATTTTCATGTTCCAGGAGCTTATCACCATGCTAGGTGGATGTCTAACTAATCTACATAATGAAGATGTATCTCTTCCGTTATCAATTTAAGCTAAAAAATGAGAACAGGTACATTGCAGAAATCGGCTGCCTACTGAACGCCTCATGCTTAAGATCGCATCCCAGGCTCCTCCTGGTGACGCTACCTGCATGCCGGATGTTGGTACAACCCTTGTTGAAACCAATGCTGGGAAAGTAAATGATTTTCCATTACTGCACTGTACGGTTTTAGAGACGATTAGATCCTATCCGTGGGACGCTATATTGACCGTGATTACTTCTATCTAGCTGTATAAGCGGCAAGAGGAGTTCTTTCCTTAGGGAATTGGTCGATGGCTGGCGGAAGGAATGCGGCTAACGATGAAGTCTTTTATGCATCTCGCTACGACACTGTTCTTAGAAATCGGCTGCCTACTGAACGCTTAATGCTAAATATAGCATCCCGAGCTCGTCCTGGTGAAGCTACCTGCATGCCACATGTTCGTACAGCTCTGGTCGAAACCAATGCCGTGAAATCAAATTAATTCCCATCACTGCACTGTGCGGCTTTGGAGACGATTTGATCGGATCCGACGGACGCTATATTTGCCTATAATGATGCATCCGTTACCAGTTAGGATGACCAGACTAGCTCTTCGTTTGAGGTTCATGTCAGTTTCCCACAAACTCGATTAGTCGAATATCTTGCAGGACCGTTTAGGTCTCTCTTTGCCTACTGAGTCAGTGGACCACATTGGGGAAGGTACTTTGCCAGCTGCAAGCATTGTTATCTTGACTAACGCGCTGTTTGTTGTCCGAGCCGTAAAGGGAACGGGAGAATGGCCCGTGCTACTGGAAGTCAGTGTATCGGCTATACTGAGTCTTATGTCCAAACACAGTGTGGAGGTGACCCTCAAGTTGGAGCCCGGGCATGCGATCGTGCCTGGTTACGAAAGGGTCGACTTCCTTGCAAAGTCGATACACGCTCAAGCGCAGCCGTGGTGCAAGAAAGATCTCACTTCAGACAGCGTATGCCAAGATCAGGCGCTGTGAGCAATCTCAGTGGTTTTTATGAGTTGGGACAAAGGGGTGACGGCTGAAATGTCCGAAGTCAGATGGAGCGACCGTCCAAAACTGACTCATGGGGGAAGCTTATGAGAATTGAGCAGGCACTAATTGCCCAGTTCCGTAAATGGCGAGGTTGAAGCCCAATGTCGATACCCTTTGCGGACACTGCATGGAAATAGAGGAAATTGTAGCTAACGTGCTTTTCGAGTGTTTCGGTCTCGTGGACCACAGGTTGGACCAGTACAGCAGCTTGCTGGCCATAGGGCTTAATGGCAGTCTCCAGATGTTGAGAGACATAGCGATTTTGATCTCACGGTCTCTAAGTGACCAAGTCTCAGGCCGCAGTTTTACTGAGAGAGTTCTAAGAGAGAGAGAAAGAGAGAGAGAGAGAGAGAAAGAGAGAGAGAGAGAGAGAAAGAGAGAGAGAGAGAAAGTGAGAGAGAGAGAGAGGGAGAGAGAGGGAGAGAGAGAGAGAGAGAGAGAGAGATAAAAGGGCGTAAAAGTAAAGGAAACACCGCGTTTAAATTGAGTGACCTACTGCTTTCTTGCTAGACTTTTTAATAAAGGAATATACAATCTTTATTGGGTTGGGAAGTAAAGGATAGGGTTCCGTAGTGCAAGACTTGCAATCAATAAAATTATAGCAGAATATGACTTTTTTTTAGTTTAAAAACTTCCATTTCGAAAAATAATATAGTTGTTCCGCATTGTTGATGATAAAAAAAAAACGCTCACTACTTTACTTTTTAAACTGGTTTGAATAACTAATTCATTATAGATATATGTTAATGCTTAACAGATTAATGAAAACTATTTCGAAAATTCAATGACTGTTTTATTTTGCCATATTTTAATAAAATAAAATAACTAACTTATTTAAATACCATTAATTGTCTGAAATTTTATCGATTACAATTTGACATATAATTTTTTAATCATGCGTCTTTAGTTTTTTTCGTATCATTTTTCTACAACCACAGAATCTATTTTATACTTTAGATTTTTTAAAACAAATTTATAGAATCTAGACGCTGGCACGAAGCCATGGGTAATATATTTTAAACAGAAATCAGTAATCTTGATTCCGTCAAGTTAAAACATTTAGAAGTACGGACATCTATTGTGTATTTAGATTATAGATGTAACATTATTAAGGTTCTACATAATTTTCTTCTTATTTTCCCAATTTGTTTTTTTTTTTTACAATTTTAACACTAATCCATTTTTAGTTCTGATTACATCGTTGTTTGGGGAATGATGGTCATGACTGTCGAACGGATAGTCCCTGGTTTGAATCTCAGTAAGAGCCTTGTGAAAGTTTTCAAGTCCACCCAGCTTAAGCTGAATTTAAGTTTAGAGAATAAAGGCGGCTGGGCATTGTGCTAACGGTTTTATTGCCGATGTAGCTAAAGCAAATGAAGCCTATACTTCATCTGCGCGATGAACCCTTTTTGGGGCTTAAGGGAACATTAATTAACTAACATCGGTGTAAAGATGCTTTCGATGATTTAATACATTCACTTGAGGGATATATATAATAAATGTAAATATTGTGTAAACAATGAAATATTTAAAACGACATCAACCTTTATTAAAATATTGCCTTTTTTTTTCTTTAAGGTTAGGTACACACGTTATCATAAACTGCCCTCATACAGGTATAATATCGAATTCATTTACAATTTTTTTCATTTTAGCCGTAAATATGTATACATTTACTACTGTTTTGACTAAATTTTTAATATACATTCAAAATCATAAATAATATTTAATTATCCTGTTATTGTATAAAATGATATTCTCTTTTTGTTTAATAAGAAAACACATAAAAGTACAGCAGCATGTATAATTGTGGGTGTACTATAGAAATCAGGCTGTTAAGTTAATAAAAAAAATTCTTGTTTAAACAATATACGTTTTAATAAATGTATAAACTGTTGTTCAATCAACTAAACTTCTTATTTTGATGTAAAAAAATGTTTTTGTGCGCAATTGATTTCAAATGTTAAATTATTTTTATGAAAGAATAAAACAAAAAATCATTTCGCTTAAAAGGTTGATTACTGTATTAATAATATTTAATATGGGTTTTTAATGATTTGTTTCCCTCCTTTGTGATATTTTTTCTTTCCTTAAATAAATAAAAAAAATGTTTCAAGTCGAAGCTTTAAATTTCAAAATTATCTAACAAATACACATATGTTTAAGTACAAAGGAAAATATAATAACCTAATCCTACTAATAAAGCAGCTATCTTGTCTTCAGTGCGGGCAGCGGCGTGTGGGGAAGCCGTCACTATAAATAAACAACTTCCGTGAAAGCCGTCGATATAAATAATCTATGAAGTCATTTTCCGGAAGTCAGCTGTGCATATGGCATAAATAAATTAAACAATAATTCTGCACTTTGCATGTCCTCTATGACGTCATTTCCCGATGGTACACTTTTTTTATTAATTTAAATTTATACTATTTGTAAAAAAAAGCGCGACAAGTATTCAGCCAGTTTTAAACATTACATTGCTAAATATATGGTTTTGGTCTTGCTGTCGGTTTGCGTATAGTTTTTAAACGAATATTAAATGGGAAAGCCGTCGAAATAAATAAACAATCTCCGTGGAAAAAGAAACAAAAACAAACAATTATGCACTTGGGAAATCGGAAGTCGGTTGTGCTTATGACAGAATGGGAGCACCGTCGATATAAATAGAAAAATAATTCTTCACTTTCAATTCCGTGTTAATAATACTTCCTAATAATAAAGACGGTAAAACAAAGTTTGCGCACAATACATTTGCAGCGGATCAATTTCAAAATGCTCAAATGTCTTTGCTGGATGACTGCACGATCCCATCGAGCCATACTTTAGATGCAATTGATAGATCACAAAGAGATGTTGCTCAAACCGGCTATTTACTAAGTTTTTTTATTTTTATATACTTGGAATTACATGTTAATAGTTCCTATTGATTTTCATTTTAAACGTTTAGTTGCGAATGCAAGGGGCAACTACTCGTCCTACTAATAAAGTGCTAACATTAGCGTCCGTGCCGGAACGCTGCCGCTTTAAATACCGGTTTTCCTGTACTTGGGATATACTCTATGACGTCATTTCATGGAAGTCGGCTGCGCATGTGGCGAAATGAGAACGCTGTTGTTATGAATGAAAAAAAAAATATTCTGCACTTGGAATTCCGTGTTAAAGAAGCCAGTAAGACAAAATTTGCGCACAATACATTTACAGCGGATCAATTAGAAATGCTGAAATGTTATTTTCTGGATGAGTGCACTATTGAATCGAGCCATGCTTTAGATGAAATTAATAGATCACTAATAGATGTTGCTCAAACCGGCTATTTACTAAGTTTTTTTTTTTTTTTTTGTTTTTTTTTTGTGTATTTCTTTCATAAAAACTATCTATGTTTGTGAAAATAAAATTGCACAAGCACGTTAAATAGGGTAATTATTTGTTTATGACATGATTTATTCTCGTATTAAACATTTTATTGAGATCAAAAATTTAGTTGCAAATGCAACGGGCAACTACAAGTGCATCTATAAAATCTCTTATTAATAGTATTTTGTGCCTTTTAAACCTTCAAAGTATGTTTTTAATATTTTATCGAACACTGTTATTATGGATGGAAAAAATATTTCTAGATGAATTTTTAAAAGAAAGATTAACTTTTTATTTATAGGCAGTTTATGTAATTATTTTATATTTTTTAAAAGTGACATGATACTGTATCCATATCTTAAGGTTTTTCTGTAGAATGAACTTTTCTCTACATAATTATGATTTGATCTACTTAAAATTTCTTTTTAATATATTCAAGATAAAAAAACCTTTTGATTTTCAGTATACATTGATATAAAATATTGGTATAATGTACAATTTTGACACGTTATAGTTTACATTATTTAAAGAAAAGTCTTTTTACATCGTAAACATTTTTTTTATATATTAAACATAAAATACTTTATTTTTTTTTAGTTTTTTTTTAATAAATTACGATAGTTAGTATGTTATTTACTTAGAGAAGCTGGTATGAAATAGCGAAATATCTTTTTTTTTGGATTTCTATGGACAACACATTTTTCAGTTAATTGTATTTAGCTTTTATTATCTTGTAATACATTACTAGATATAAAAATATAGCATAATTATATTTCTAAGATACAATAAACAATAGAAAATCTAACTAATAGGCGCTATCAAAATCTCGAATATGTCAAAGCTGAAAATGTAAATTAACACATAATAAATATATGCCTTATTTAAACTAATAAAAAGAAAAAAAAACTTACAGTACATGCATAATACCATACACACTGCCAATGTATATCTCGGGTAGGACACATTAGCAATCTCTTCTATAGGGCACATTAGCAATTTCTACTATAGGGCACATTAGCAATCTCTTCTATAGGACACATTAGCAATCTCTTCTATAGGGCACATTAGCAATCTCTTCTATATGGCACATTAGCAATCTCTTCTATAGGGCACATTAGCAATCTCTTCTATAGGGCACATTAGCAATCTCTTCTATAGGGCACATTAGCAATCTCTTATCACTAATTGGGAGCCAAACACATATCACAAAAGCATACATTTATAAAGCCTTTGATGGCTGGAGATTAATTAAATTTTAAATAACTGCTCTTTATTTAAAAGAAGGTTAGTTGATTTTGATATATAAGATAAAGTATATTTTAATTAGAGCTGCTGATAAAGCTGCGTTAATTTGCAATTGACGCGTCAAAAAAAATGCGATTCAATTTTTTAGTGCAACACTTAAATGCGTTAATTTGACCGAAATGCTGAAAGTTGATCAAATCGATACATAACAGAATTTCACTCAACAATTTGAAGTTAAGGTTTGTTCACTTATTAAGTAGATCTACCACCTCCACCCTGTCACAATTTGCACACACTGACACCCAAAGTACGTCGTCAAAATTGCCAATTGTAATATAATTGAAGATGTTTTGTTATTACGCCCTTGGACAAGTGAACCACCTGCTTCCTTCCCGGTCGATGTAAAAAGAGAAAAGTTTCATTCAATAGTTTACATTATATATATATATATATATATATATATATATATATATATATATATATATATATATATATATATATATATTAGGGTGCCACTCCTAAAATAAATTGGTAATGTTATAAGAATAAAATTGGCAAAATTTGAATGTTTTCTGATAATATTTATTGGTAGCTCAACAGTGTCAAAGTTTTGCAATAATCAGTTTTTCGCGACATTACCTTACGGTGATAATAGCTTTTAGCTAATAAACATAAAGAGTAAATTCAACATACATCAGACTGAAAGATCACTATTCACTAATTACATGTCTTCAAGTCCAAGTAATGATATTCTAGCTGCGACTGGTACAGTTATGGTGGACTTGTTAGCATTAAGAAAGTCAAGACGGTGTTTCTCTACTACTTGTAACTTTATTGGTTAGTACGCCATTGAATACTTGACTCAGGGCCACTCCGCGCTTGGCTGCATCATTGACGACTTTCAAACTCGCAACTTTCTTCTGGTCAACAATGTAGTTGTTATCAGTGGCCCATGTGTCTGATTTCGTGGTCAGAAAATCTTGTGGTATGTTCAAAGCTGTGAAAAGTTTCCTGGTGTGCTGCGATACAAAATCAGAAAGTTAGATTTGTTGTAATGTTGGACAGAAGGCTATTCTGCGAGGATGATCTGTTGTTATCTTGTTAAGTGCTGCAATCATGACTAACTTCTTTTTTCAATGAAACATCATTGTCAAAAATACAAAACCTACCAGAATTTTACTCAAGTACCACAAGTGTCCAGATTATTATTTTATTGCTGCTTTGGCAACGGTGTCATTTGTTGTCTTGTAGTTCTCCAATTGTTGAAGTTGCTGCAAATCTCTACGGGGAGCAGATGTAGCAGCTGGTAATGTAAACCACGTATTCAGATAGACCTTAAGTATGAAGCTGTTGAAGTGACCCAGTGATGACAATTCACGTGCAGTAAGTTGGAACTGAGAACGCAAAATGAAATCTTACGGCTGTAAATCAGTTTTTCCATCCACTGGGCCGGTGATAAGCTCCAGGAGCCAGAATCTTTTCACTTTTGATCTGCACCACAAGCTGCACTTAGAAAAAGAAGTGACAGTTGCAGAAGCTCACGATAATCATCTCTGGGCTGAAACACTCTTAGCTGATGCTGAATGAAGTGAATGAGTACATCCCGAACTGGATTGAGAACCACTACAATATAATCTACATCCATTTCTTTTGCATACATCGATGTGTCAATTGAGCCTGAACATTCACGAAATCTCTGGAATAACTTGATATTTGGTCCACTAGATCAAACGCCTTTGCCACAATAAATTCCATTATGTGGCGCCTGCATGCTATGCTGATCAATTCTCTGCCAAGTTTCTTCTCCAGAAGAATGCAGGCACCTGCATTTATGCCAGTGTTACTGGTCGTAGTGTCGAAATACATGAACTTGACGATATCAGCAATGATCCTTTTCTTGAATACAATTAAACACGGCAGTTGCCTCGGCCTCTTCAGTTCCATTTGGCAATTTTGGTACTCTCAGCAACTTTATTGTACCATCACCGGAATCCAGAACAGCAAGACAATCAACTAACTCTTTTGATATTAATGCAGGCAACATTTTTCCATTCCAGTGCGCAGTTAATGGACAGTTTGGATGAAACAATGCATGAATATCTGTAGCTGCTGATTCACGATGTTTACGTCGACTACGTCTGACTGATTCCTTGTTAATCGCCAGGGCTGCAGTACTGTGATTCTGCTGATGTTGTAATTATGTAAACTGCGTTCCTGTCACTGTGTTTACTTCTGTCTATTGCAGCTGCCAAACCTGGACTCACAATATTGGTGGATCTGACGATCTTCAATGGTTTAGTAGACACTTCAGGTGGTTCGGGGAGTTCATCAGGATCATCGGGATCAAAACCATCGTTGCTTTTAGCCTCTGTGTCACTGTCATTGATGGCACTAAACTCCATCTTCTTTGCATCCGCTTAGCCTCTTTTTCCTTACGATATTCTTGCTCTAAGCGCCTTTTATGAGACATTTGTTCTTTCCGAGTTAGCACCATATCCACGGGACCCATGCAACCACGCCTCCCTTTCTCTCTTTGTGTTTCAAGAAATGTTATGTCTTCAGGTACCTGCATCTTAGTTAAAGCTTCAGCATATGGAACATCAAACAAATCAGTCAAACTTTCAGTAAATTGGTGCTCCTTCTCCTTTTGAGAATCTGTTCTGGATACATTTTTTTCTTATTCCAATCAATGCTGAATCGAGATCCTTTATCTTGGCAATTATGTTGCATTCTTTGCGAACTGGAATGCGTGCCTTATGACAGAACTTAATAACTTCTTTCATTGTCACTGTGGCACTAGCAGTAATATATATATTGCTCTGACATGCAAATATAAATAAGAAACAGAATATGTTTAAATAAGTAACATAAATTGCCACCAGTTTGCCTTGTATGTCAAATACAGGCATTTTCGCATATAATAAAAAAATCTAGTCAATTGAGCTACCTCTAAATATTACTGTATCTTCATGAAACTAGGTAAACTTACTTAACATAACAAAAGGAAAAAAAAATTAGGGGGCGGGACAATGAAACATAAAAAAAAATATATTTTCCCATTGTATTGCGTGGAACCCTAATGTATATATATATAAATATATATATATATATATATATATATATATATATAAATATATATATATATATATATGTATATATATATATATATATATATGCACACACACATATATGTATATATATATATATATATATATACAAATATATATATATATATATATATATATATATATGCATAAATATATATTGCAACGGTCTCTGGTTTATGTTACGAGATTTCAATTTAATTTACGCGTGGAAATGTAATGTTAGCTTAATGTCTGCCTCATTCACTTTGGTTGCTCACTCCTTAGACACAACTCAATAACAATTCGAACAAGATGTGTTGTCAACGCAACGATTTATTTACAAAGATTTACATGATAATGCAACAAGTCCATACAAGAAAACACTACTAACTATCTAAAGATTCAGCGACCGTTTCTAACTATGACTATTCCCTCCAGTACCTTACGCTCAGCTAACTCTCGTCACTAGATCTCTTACTATTCTCGCTGCTCTCGTAGCCAACTAATGTCCGAATCCAGTCTTATATATAGTTCTAGCTTCCCCACCTTAATTTCCCTAATTATGTCACAGTCTCTCCAGTATTGTCCCACCTTTTCCAATTTCTGCATAGAGCGCCTCCTGGTCGTCATAGTTGACTATCAAGACTACTGTCCGTCGTCGCCCCCTGGTCTACTTCTAAATCATCACACCTTTGCTGTTTACTATTGGATTGTTTTCTACCACCTTCCCTAAGTCGACTGTCACCTTGTCAACCATTGTTTGTATTAATCATACTTCTTATATATCTTCTTTTTTACAACGTCGAAGGGGATTGTCTCTAAATCGGACTTCAAATCTAGTGTATTCCCGAAAAGGCATTAAATCACCAAAGACTGTTGACAGTCTTGATCAAATGCGAAAAATTCGAATGGAACTATGCATCGTGAACAGATATAGAACAATTGCTTCTGATGTAAAAAGCAGAAAAGACACGATCGTACAATGTTTAGAAGTTTGAAGACATAATCGAAGTCCTGGAAACTATGATTTCACAGCGATGTTTAATGTAAGAGATGAGATAGGAGAGTGGTTGTGCCGAGAAGACAGGGAGTTCTATGATCTTCAGATTTCAACAAAAAAAAAGTTGTATATTGAAGATGATTCACTAAAGATTCACCCAAGAAAATGAAATTACTTAAAGGGAAAGTGCCAGTCACAGAAAGCTTTACTGAAGAAAGTGTTGAATCAAGTGTCTTACCAAATTCGGATACAGAAGATTCTGTGAGTAAAGAAGATTTTGTTAGCGAAGAACAGTGTTCAGTAGTGGTTAAGATAATGAGAAACCAATTAAGTCTAAAAGACAGAAATTTCTTCATTGCGCTTAGTGACTGCAGCAAAATTGAGTACAAGGAAGGTCCCAAAATTCGGGAACAGGAGTTTGCATATCTACTCCAATTTAAAGCGGTATTTACAAATGTTTAACGAAAGAAGGAGAAAAATTACAAAGTAATTTCAAGGAAAACTTTAAAATACTGTGCTTACAATTTGATAAAAAGACTATACAAAATAAAGCGTATGATGTTGTTGTTATAAAATATGAAAAAAGGGAGGCCAGACTCGCTGTTCTTTAGCTGGCAAATACAAAAGGGGAGACAATATTCAATGAAAAATATGTCTTCTTCTTTCTTTGGCTCTACAACTCATTTAGGGCCCTAGCTTGCCATACTACTCTTCTCCACTTTTCCCGGATGAAAACTGTGCTAAAAGTATAAAAATGATTGATTCTGACACAACTGCATCAACCACTTGAAGAAGAATTGGTGCAGTCACACTGTTACAGAAACACTTTCAATATGTTAGATTATAAAAAACTGTTTACATTTGATTATATCACCTCATTCTAGATTTAATATTGAACTATGTCATGAATGATCATTTTAGTACATCATCAACTTCACCAAACATCTGCTACTCGTTTGTTTTAACAATAGCAGAGAAGTATGAACAACTCAAAGCATCATTTGATAATGCTAGAGCACCACTAAAGAAACGAGAACAAGAATGCTGGCAAGATGACATTTCTTTAACATAATGCTACAGGATTTTCAAAACTAGAGTAAGCTAACCAAAAATAAATTTTCAATCACTTGTAAAAATTAGTAATGGGAGAAGGAACTCAAGAGCAATTTATTGTTTGTCATCATTCCTTCTGAAGAGAATCTGCAAACAGCTATGACACAGTGGCGTACCTAGGGGAGGGGTCGGTGGGTGCGGTCCGCACCGGGCGGCACTTTTTATTACTTTTTAGGGGGGGGGGGGCGGCAAAAATGTATAGATTAAATTGAAATACCTAAATGAGAGGGCGGCAAAATCGTCTTCCGCCCTGGGCGGCCGATACCCACGCTACGCCGCTGCTATGACAGCATATGATTTCATCAGTGGTACTTGGGCTGACATCTGGTTCACTGCCCAGTGTTTCAGTACTACTGACTTTGATAATTTATCATAAGCTTGTAAGCAGCATACAAATACTTTGAAGTCATTAAAGACATAATGGTCCTCAGATCCAACTTCTATACTAACAATGCGTTCTAATAATTGTGCAGAGCGTGCAATTAAAGTGATACATTGAAAAATTGAACATTATATTTCTTCTACTAATGCACAATTTAAATGTACGTTGTAACAATTATTAATATTATACTTACGTCACTTTTATTTGTAATGATGGAACCTTTATTGAAATATTTGAAAATTTGTATGTTATAAACTATTCGAGTCGATTGGAGGGTGAACTTATTAATACAAAACAAAAATACCCATATTTTCTTTATTTCATTATTTGTGATACAAAGCTCCACCAAACATGGTGTGGGGATATAGGGTTTAACACATACATATCTATATTTAGATCTCTCTCACACACACTTTCTCTCTCTCTCTCTCTCTCTCTCTCTCTCTCTCTCTCTCTCTCTATCTATCTATCTATCTCCCAAACGGCCTTGCAGGATATTCGACTAATCGAGTTCGTGGGAAACTGACATGAACCCCAAACGAATTGCTAGTCTGGCCATCCTTATTGGTAACGGATACATCATTATAGGCCAATATAGCGTCCCTCGAATAGTATCTAATCATCAAAGCCGCACAGTGCAGTGATGTGAAATCATCCGCTTTCCCAGCAATGGTTTTGACTAGGGTTGTACGCATCTGTGGTATGCAAGTGGCTTCACCAGGAGGAGCTCGGGATGCTATATTTAGCATTAGACGTTAAGTCGGCACCCCAATTTCTAAGGACAGTCTTGTAGCGTAATGCATAAAGACTTCATCGTTAGCCGCTTTCCTTACAACCAGCCATCGACCATTTCCCTAAAAACAGCTCGAAAGAAATAATCACGGCCCGCTCCGACAGATATGTGCAGAGAGTTAGCTTCCTGTCAAGTGTGACACACAGGTACCTCCAGCCTCAGTAGTACCTTAAGAATACTCAGAGAATAGAATTTAGAAATGATCATCCTATTGTTTCAAGGTCAAATATCTGATTTGCTAATATTAAACCTGACAGGTCCTGCGTTCACAAAAGAAAGTATGTAAATATTTCATTCTTTTTTTAAAGATTAATTTTTTTGTTTAAATGTCATTCTATTTATTTTCTTTTTAGAACTTGACAATGATAGCCGAAATAAGGTAATTGTAATTTTTTTTAGTACAAAATTCAAAATGTATATTGTAAGCCTACCAGCCGTTATAGCTGTGAAATGTATATAATATTTGCCTTGGTATTTTTCTATTCTTAATTATTAATTTTTTTTCAGTCAATGCACTAATTCTAGCGTAATATTAAAATACTGAAATAATAACATTTATTTATCAAAACATATAACAATATGTAAAGCAATTTTTTTCTGGCTTTTAAGTCTTATATTTCAACTTCTTATAACTAAAAAAAATATCGAAAAGCGGCGAAATTCATTCAGGTCCTGGTGATAGTCCTCAAGTCCACCCAGCTTTAAATGGGTACCTGAATTTAATTTGGGGGAGTAAAGGCGGCTGGGTGTTGTGCTAACCACACAACCCCTTCATATGCCGAGGTTATAGAAACAGATGAATTCTACACTTCATCTGCCCCGATGACCCGTTAGAGTTAAGGGAACTTTACTTACTTTACTACTTTACATGTGATACATATAGCCTCGAGTAGACCTGTCACTTTGTTTCACCAGCATCTAGCCGACTGAAGAAGTTAGAAAATGTTTGGTGACGCTTTCTCTGATCAGTCATTTGTCCGCATTAATCCAACAAGTTTCACTTCTTGAGTCTGGATGTCAGAAGCTCAACTTTGAAATCTATAAGACCAAAGCATCTGACAAGATCATTAACATCTTTTAGGTTAGGAAAGTGTGACTTTCTCTCCTCAGTCGCATTTTTGAAATTGCAATTTGTACATCCAATATCTTCCTCGCTGTTTGACTTGCTGCTATGTTATGAAAATGGCTGATCCCTGTTCGGGGAAGTGGAGCACACTCGTGATTGTATGGTACGTGGACAATGAAAGAAATAATTTCTGGATAAACAATATGGTGTGCATTCTTGCCAGTGAAATGTTTTGGTAGGATCCACCTTGCAGAAGTAGTAGTTGCTTGAAAGTACTTGAAAGTGGGATAGCAAACTTCACTTGTGAATACTTGTAACATTGCAGAAACAATTAATTGTATAACTTGAAAAGCAGGATATTTTACACATAATATTATACCATGTATGGTAATAGCATATTACAAATGTAACTATAATACATTGATATTTTTAAATATGTTGCCAATAGCAAAAATATCTAAATTATTGACATTCTTTAATATAAAACACTGCTATATAAGCGAACAGCAAATGTTTATCATACATTCAAGGATTTTTCTGGCAATATACGCATTTGAAATGAACTGCACATTACTTTTTTGATTCCCGACTGGCATACCAAAGTATGTTTTGTAGGTCTCGCATATCATATGACATGTTGTACTGATTTCTTTCTGGCTGTTTTTTTGATATATTGTCCTCAGAATTCATCTGCTGTATTCAAACAATTTTTAATGTTGTCTAAATCAATAATAGCTCTTTTAACTACGATTTATTATTCTCATACTAAGAAATACAACAAAGTGAAATTTTAGTTCGTTTCACCTGTACTTTTATAATTCTATGACTACTTTTGGACAGTTCTAGAAAGTTTTAAGTTAACTAAAAAAAATCTGGAAGACTACTCAGTATTGAATGCGAATCAAGAATTTAATTGAAAATAGACAATTCTACCTATTCAATAATATTCTAGAAGTTTTACGATACATATATGCGAATAAAGAATTTTCAAGAAAACATTAATAATATCAATGATATCATTTTCCTAATCACAGAAATAAAGTTTTTGTGGAAAAATAGCTATTTGCTGTTTGTTTTAGGCATAACGAATAAGGAAAACACACTTTGAATCCTGGAGCAAGAAAAGTAAAAATGTGTTAAATAGTGTAATCTGCGTATTGAAGTTAAATATATAATTTAAAATAACCACATAAATAATAAACTTTTTATTTTACTTCTCTTTCAGCTGCCAGGATTTCTCGATCAAGGTAAAACAGAAAAGCCAATATTAAAAGAAAGATATGGTTACTTAAATATTTACATTTTAAACAGACATTTAAAAACAGAGTTTCCGTACCTATGCATTTAAATTATTAGATTACATACCAAAAATACAATTGATTGGTTAGCTGGTTTGGTTGGTTGTTTGGTTTTGTTGGTTTGATTGGTTTATTTGGTTGGTTAGCACTGACGGGTAAAACGTAGTGTGTGACGTATGAAATATAGGTCATTTCTGTACATTAGGAATGTGGCATAAATCAGCACCTTATTAACCTGATTAATCGTATTTAAAAATCCAGTAGTTATATTGATTAGGAAGGGGTTTCACATTAAACATAGATTTCCCGGGCAGATGGTGCTAAACAAGGAAAACTGCTCCACAACAGCTCCACCTGCTACATTAAAATGTTGTGTACAAAGAAATAAATGATATTTAGCTGTTCATGCAATAAAAGGTAATTTCTTTGTTATTTATGTTCTCAAACATATTTAGGCTAAAATGAGTCCTTCATGTCCTTAGGGCCATTGCGAGTATATAGACTGATTGTTAACTCACTCACATATATTTGTCACTATTTTCAATTCCAACTGTGTGCATAATCTCCGGTCCGGGTACCGGGACTTTCATCTACTAGGCGTGTGTATTACTCGCCTTAAAGATGTTTAACGAAATACTAATCAATTATAAGGAGTCGTCTAATCATTGTATTAGTTAAATCGCATGGTTTTTTTTGTAGATTTCTTTTATAACGCATGGAGCAGCCAGTGTCAGCAGGCTTTTTATCTAGTATATATATATACATTTTTTGTGCATAGTTTCATTGATATATAACGTAAATCGAGATCCAATTTTAATATTATTGCTTGTCTTTTTCAGTACAAATTGAAAATGATCAAATCGTCACTGAAATCAAAAACCTGTCTTCAAATGTAAGTCTAAAATCATGTACTATTTGTAAAAAAAAATTGTTAAAATGAACGTTGCAATGAATGTTACTTAAATAATTTTAATGAACATTGTCAACATCTTTTTATTACTATACTTTAAGAAGTATAACTTTCTAAAGACGTGACATTAAGACTCTTTCACAAATACATTATTACATAGACTTATTGACATACAAATTACTATAGATCTGAGAAATATTATACATTAAAATATATATTGAAATAGTATTTTAATGAGACTTAATTCCATTCATCTTTTATAATCATTTTTGTATTATTAAGCACCATTCCACCAAGTATACTATCATTTATTAGTCAATGAAGATCAACATTTTTATTTAAAGCTTCTAATATAACATTAATTAGCAAAAGCACGTATATGCATTTAAAACGTTCTAATTTAATTAAATAAGGATGAAACAAAATATTGATTTCCAGACTCTTCCTTACTGCTCACGACACAAAAAAATAATAATAAATAATTCAACTCTACTTAAAAAGCAAATTTCCCTACTGATGCATAAGACGGTGGCTTCAAATAATCTTTCTCGTAAAGAAAAACAAATTTCAATCGTTCTTTTTTATTTTTGCAAACGAATTTGGCAATGACCAAAATTAAAAGAAGTAAATTTTTGCTTATATAACAAAACAATTTAAATGAAAATTTCAAATACACATCCGTGTTTATATAGTTATTTTAAACAAACAATATGTATGCCTTTAAAAAAACAATATTTTTTTTCAGATTGAAACCAAACTTTCAACAGGTAAATAAGATATACAAAATCTTTTTGAAATTGTGTACATACACATTCTTTTTGTTACTTTATTTCTATTTAATATCTAATATTAAAAAAAAAACTTGCTAAATCGAATACATTCCTGTAGTCTGTTATTCGTCAATAATAAATGCATTAAGATTAAAATATCCTAATATATATAAGAAAGTGGGATAAAAAAGTGTTTCGAGAAAGATTTTTGAATACATATTGTTAACAGATTCAAACTATTTATGTAGGTACTTTAGCACACGTTGATTCATTTTTTTTTGAAGAATACAAGATATATTCAATGCTACAAATGTTCCAATGTACATGTTGTAATAGTCCATGAAAAAACAGTCTATTGTGGTTTAAACAGCACCAATCGACCAATTATTTCTTCTTAGGTGTATCATTACGTTGTATATCTCTGATATTCATCTCATTGTTTATAAACTCTGCTTGTGACAACCGGTCTGTTAGTGACTGTTGTTCTCCTCTGGGCTACACTGTATTCTTCTTCACAGTTTCTTTGTATGTTTGATGTTTTCACTGTACTTTGAATCACAGTATGGTTCTAATTAATGAAAGTTTACCCAAGCTGGTTGCATCATTTTCACGCAAAAACTTTGAGTAGGTGATCGTTGAGTGGGTGTTCAGTGTTCAGGTAGCGAATGACACTATTTCATCAATCGTTTTCATGCATGGAAACAGCATTACACAGGTGTTGTACTAAAGTCTGATTCGCATGATTTATCTCACGTGTAGTAAATCTATCATGTTGGTGTTGGGGATTTACAAGTTGTAACATTTGTAAGGTTTTTAATAATACTATTTATTTAAAAACTCATGTGCATTTTTATGACAAACGGTCTGTTTCTCTGTTTTTAAGTGAACTCATACAATTAATAAGAAATTTTGCTCAGAAATATTTTTGCATTGATATAACTTTACCAACTCTGACTAGGACATTTTTAGGTTAAATTGAAACAAAAATCTGAAAAACTCAATAAATTGCACTTATAAAACAAATGTCGCTTGTTGCTCGACCATTTTAAACTATATACATTCTCTAATTATGTATAAAACTCTCACTAAATTAGACATGTAAAAAAAAATTAGATTATTTGATTATTAGTTGATTAATGCAATATTTAATCATAAACTTTTCAAATATACCGGCTATGCTAGTCAAGGCTAAACATCAGTCTTCTGTGCGTATACCTGACCAAATTGTACAATAAAATCATGTAATGGTAAAGTTTCAATAATGGTCTTAATAAAACAGATTATCATGCGTCATCCTCTTGGTGTGTAGCTCTTGTGTATCGTTTGGCTGAAACTGACACTGTAATCCGTTTACCTGTGCTCTTATTTTCTCTGCCATTTTGTTTTTTTTTTTTTACTTTTGCATAAATAGCAATTTTTTGTGAATTATTTCTTATTTTTAAAAATCAAGATCTTATTTTAATATTTTTATTGTTTTTTTCAGTAAAAAAAGGGAAAGAAGAAACAGACGCTGAAATCAACAAACTTTCTTCCGAAGTGAGACTAAAACTATGTACTTTATAAGAAAAATAGTGTTAAATAGCACATCGTAGTAAATGCTGTTAAAATATTTTAAATGAACTTGAACAACGTTATTTAATTACTTTACAGTGAGAAGTAGCACTTACTCTATACACAAATACACACTCAATTACAAACAACCCTACACACATCCACACATCTATAAAACTAAGAATCCAACCATCTTATGTACTTTTCTAATGACAGGAGATTGAGACATTTTTTAAATACATTTTTTTAGACTTATTGTCATACAAAATACTATGGATCTGATGAATATTATACGTAAAAGTTCTATTGATATAGTTTTTTTTTAAATAGACTTAAGTTCAATTCATTTTTTTTATAAATAATATTGTATTAGTAATAACCGTTCAACTAATTATACCATTATTCTTTAGTCAGTGCAGATCACAATTTTTATTGAAATTGTCTAATAAAACATTTACTAGCTAACACCTGTAAATGCATTTAAAAGATTTATAATTTAATTAACTAAGCATGCAAAAAAAGTATTGATTTCTAGACTCTTCCTTATTGTTCATGTCATAGAAAAAAAAATAAATAGGTCAACTCCAAATGAAAAGCAAATTTCCCCAGTGATTCATAAGACGGTGGCTTCAAATAACCTTTCCCGTAAAGAAAAACAATTTCTATCGTTCTTTTTTTTTTAAACAAATTTGGCAATGTCCAAAATTAATAGAAGTAAATTTTTGCAAAATAACAAAACCATTTAAATGAACATTTCAAATACACATCCGTTTATATATAGTTGTTTTAAAAAAAATATGTATGCCTTTAAAAAAACAATATATTTTTTTTCAGATTGAATCCAAACTGTCAAAAGGTAAATACGATATACAATACCGTTTTGAAAATTGTGAACACATTCTTTTTGTTACTTTGTTTCTGTTTAATATCTAATATTAAAAAAAAAAAAAAACTTGCTTATTCGAATGCATTCCTGTAGTCTGTTATTCGTCAATAATAATGCATTAAGATAAGAAAGTGGGATAAAAAAGTGTTTCGAGAAAGTTTAGTTTTGATTACATATTGTTAACAGATTCAAACTATTTATGTAGGTACTTTAGCACACGTTGATTCATTTTTTTTGAAGAATACAAGATATATTCAATGCTACAAATGTTCCAATGTACATGTTGTAATAGTCCATGAAAAACAGTCTATTGTGGTTTAAACAGGACCAATCGACCAATTATTTCTTCTTAGGTGTATCATTACGTTGTATATCTCTGATATTCATCTCATTGTTTATAAATTCTGCTTGTGACAACCGGTCTGTTAGTGACTGTTGTTCTCCTCTGGGCTACACTGTATTCTTCTTCACAGTTTCTTTGTATGTTTGATGTTTTCACTGTACTTTGAATCACAGTATGGTTCTAATTAATGAAAGTTTACCCAAGCTGGTTGCATCATTTTCACGCAAAAACTTTGAGTAGGTGATCGTTGAGTGGGTGTTCAGTGTTCAGGTAGCGAATGACACTATTTCATCAATCGTTTTCATGCATGGAAACAGCATTACACAGGTATTGTACTAAAGTCTCATTCGCATGATTCATCTGACGTGTAGTAAATCTATCATGTTGGTGTTGGGGATTTATGCAAATTATAACATTTGTAAGGTTTTTAATAATACTATTTATTTAAAAACTCATGTGCATTTTAAGAAAAACGGTCTGTTTCTCTGTTTTTAAGTGAACTCATACAATTAATAAGAAATTTTGCTCAGAAATATTTTTGCATTGATATAACTTTACCAACTCTGACTAGGACATTTTTAGGTTAAATTGAAACAAAAATCTGAGAAACTCAATAAATTGCACTTCTAAAACAAATGTCGCTTGTTGCTCGACCATTTTAAACTATATACATTGTTTAATTATGTATAAAACTCTCACTAAATTAGACATGTAAAGAAAAATTAGATTATTAGTTGATTAATGCAATATTTAATCATAAACTTTTCAAATATACCGGCTATGCTAGTCATGGCTAAACATCAGTCTTCTGTGCGTATAACTGACCAAATTGTACGATAAAATCATGTAATGGTAAAGTTTCAATAATGGTCTTAATAAAACAGATTATCATGCGTCTTCCTCTCGGTGTGTAGCTCTTGTGTATCTTTTGGCTGAAACTGACACTGTGATCCGTTTACCTGTGCTCTTATCTTCTCTGCCATTTTATTTTTCTTTTTAACTTTTGCATAAATAGCAATTTTTTGTGAATTATTTCTTATTTTTTAAAAATCAAGATCTTATTTTAAAATTTTTATTGTTTTTTTTTTCATTAAAAAAAAGGAAAAGAAGAAACAGACGCTGAAATCAACAAACTTTCTTCCGAAGTGAGACTAAAACTATGTACTTTATATGAAAAATAGTGTTAAATTGCACATCGTATTAAATGCTGTTAAAATATTTTAAATGAACTTGAACAACGTTATTTAATTACTTTACAGTGAGAAGTAGCACTTACTCTATACACAAATACACACTCAATTACAAACAAACCTACACACATCCACATCTATAAAACTAAGAATCCAACCATCTTATGTACTTTTCTAATGACAGGAGATTGGGACATTTTTAAATACATTTTTAGACTTATTGTCATACAAAATACTATGGATCTGATGAATATTATACGTAAAAGTTCTATTGATATAGTTTTTTTTTTAAATAGACTTAAGTTCAATTCATTTTTTTTATAAATAATATTGTATTATTAATAACCGTTCAACTAATTATACCATTATTCTTTAGTCAGTGCAGATCACAATTTTTATTGAAATTGTCTAATAAAACATTTACTAGCTAACACCTGTAAATGCATTTAAAAGATTTATAATTTAATTAACTAAGCATGCAAAAAAAGTATTGATTTCTAGACTCTTCCTTATTGTTCATGTCATAGAAAAAAAAATAAATAGGTCAACTCCAAATGAAAAGCAAATTTCCCCAGTGATTCATAAGACGGTGGCTTCAAATAACCTTTCCCGTAAAGAAAAACAATTTCTATCGTTCTTTTTTTTTTAAACAAATTTGGCAATGTCCAAAATTAATAGAAGTAAATTTTTGCAAAATAACAAAACCATTTAAATGAACATTTCAAATACACATCCGTTTATATATAGTTGTTTTAAAAAAAATATGTATGCCTTTAAAAAAACAATATATTTTTTTTCAGATTGAATCCAAACTGTCAAAAGGTAAATACGATATACAATACCGTTTTGAAAATTGTGAACACATTCTTTTTGTTACTTTGTTTCTGTTTAATATCTAATATTAAAAAAAAAAAAAAACTTGCTTATTCGAATGCATTCCTGTAGTCTGTTATTCGTCAATAATAATGCATTAAGATAAGAAAGTGGGATAAAAAAGTGTTTCGAGAAAGTTTAGTTTTGATTACATATTGTTAACAGATTCAAACTATTTATGTAGGTACTTTAGCACACGTTGATTCATTTTTTTTTTTGAAGAATACAAGATATATTCAATGCTACAAATGTTCCAATGTACATGTTGTAATAGTCCATGAAAAACAGTCTATTGTGGTTTAAACAGGACCAATCGACCAATTATTTCTTCTTAGGTGTATCATTACGTTGTATATCTCTGATATTCATCTCATTGTTTATAAATTCTGCTTGTGACAACCGGTCTGTTAGTGACTGTTGTTCTCCTCTGGGCTACACTGTATTCTTCTTCACAGTTTCTTTGTATGTTTGATGTTTTCACTGTACTTTGAATCACAGTATGGTTCTAATTAATGAAAGTTTACCCAAGCTGGTTGCATCATTTTCACGCAAAAACTTTGAGTAGGTGATCGTTGAGTGGGTGTTCAGTGTTCAGGTAGCGAATGACACTATTTCATCAATCGTTTTCATGCATGGAAACAGCATTACACAGGTATTGTACTAAAGTCTCATTCGCATGATTCATCTGACGTGTAGTAAATCTATCATGTTGGTGTTGGGGATTTACAAATTATAACATTTGTAAGGTTTTTAATAATACTATTTATTTAAAAAACTCATGTGCATTTTTAAGAAAAACGGTCTGTTTCTCTGTTTTTAAGTGAACTCATACAATTAATAAGAAATTTTGCTCAGAAATATTTTTGCATTGATATAACTTTACCAACTCTGACTAGGACATTTTTAGGTTAAATTGAAACAAAAATCTGAGAAACTCAATAAATTGCACTTCTAAAACAAATGTCGCTTGTTGCTCGACCATTTTAAACTATATACATTGTTTAATTATGTATAAAACTCTCACTAAATTAGACATGTAAAGAAAAATTAGATTATTAGTTGATTAATGCAATATTTAATCATAAACTTTTCAAATATACCGGCTATGCTAGTCATGGCTAAACATCAGTCTTCTGTGCGTATAACTGACCAAATTGTACGATAAAATCATGTAATGGTAAAGTTTCAATAATGGTCTTAATAAAACAGATTATCATGCGTCTTCCTCTCGGTGTGTAGCTCTTGTGTATCTTTTGGCTGAAACTGACACTGTGATCCGTTTACCTGTGCTCTTATCTTCTCTGCCATTTTATTTTTCTTTTTAACTTTTGCATAAATAGCAATTTTTTGTGAATTATTTCTTATTTTTAAAAATCAAGATCTTATTTTAAAATTTTTATTGTTTTTTTTTCATTAAAAAAAGGAAAAGAAGAAACAGACGCTGAAATCAACAAACTTTCTTCCGAAGTGAGACTAAAACTATGTACTTTATATGAAAAATAGTGTTAAATTGCACATCGTATTAAATGCTGTTAAAATATTTTAAATGAACTTGAACAACGTTATTTAATTACTTTACAGTGAGAAGTAGCACTTAATCTATACACAAATACACACTCAATTACAAACAAACCTACACACATCCACACATCTATAAAACTAAGAATCCAACCATCTTATGTACTTTTCTAATGACAGGAGATTGAGACATTTTTTAAATACATTTTTTTAGACTTATTGTCATACAAAATACTATGGATCTGATGAATATTATACGTAAAAGTTCTATTGATATAGTTTTTTTTTAAATAGACTTAAGTTCAATTCATTTTTTTTATAAATAATATTGTATTATTAATAACCGTTCAACTAATTATACCATTATTCTTTAGTCAGTGCAGATCACAATTTTTATTGAAATTGTCTAATAAAACATTTACTAGCTAACACCTGTAAATGCATTTAAAAGATTTATAATTTAATTAACTAAGCATGCAAAAAAAGTATTGATTTCTAGACTCTTCCTTATTGTTCATGTCATAGAAAAAAAAATAAATAGGTCAACTCCAAATGAAAAGCAAATTTCCCCAGTGATTCATAAGACGGTGGCTTCAAATAACCTTTCCCGTAAAGAAAAACAATTTCTATCGTTCTTTTTTTTTTAAACAAATTTGGCAATGTCCAAAATTAATAGAAGTAAATTTTTGCAAAATAACAAAACCATTTAAATGAACATTTCAAATACACATCCGTTTATATATAGTTGTTTTAAAAAAAATATGTATGCCTTTAAAAAAACAATATATTTTTTTTCAGATTGAATCCAAACTGTCAAAAGGTAAATACGATATACAATACCGTTTTGAAAATTGTGAACACATTCTTTTTGTTACTTTGTTTCTCTGTTTAATATCTAATATTAAAAAAAAAAAAAAAAAAAACTTGCTTATTCGAATGCATTCCTGTAGTCTGTTATTCGTCAATAATAATGCATTAAGATAAGAAAGTGGGATAAAAAAGTGTTTCGAGAAAGTTTAGTTTTGATTACATATTGTTAACAGATTCAAACTATTTATGTAGGTACTTTAGCACACGTTGATTCATTTTTTTTTTGAAGAATACAAGATATATTCAATGCTACAAATGTTCCAATGTACATGTTGTAATAGTCCATGAAAAACAGTCTATTGTGGTTTAAACAGCACCAATCGACCAATTATTTCTTCTAGGTGTATCATTACGTTGTATATCTCTGATATTCATCTCATTGTTTATAAATTCTGCTTGTGACAACCGGTCTGTTAGTGACTGTTGTTCTCCTCTGGGCTACACTGTATTCTTCTTCACAGTTTCTTTGTATGTTTGATGTTTTCACTGTACTTTGAATCACAGTATGGTTCTAATTAATGAAAGTTTACCCAAGCTGGTTGCATCATTTTCACGCAAAAAACTTTGAGTAGGTGATCGTTGAGTGGGTGTTCAGTGTTCAGGTAGCGAATGACACTATTTCATCAATCGTTTTCATGCATGGAAACAGCATTACACAGGTATTGTACTAAAGTCTCATTCGCATGATTCATCTGACGTGTAGTAAATCTATCATGTTGGTGTTGGGGATTTACAAATTATAACATTTGTAAGGTTTTTAATAATACTATTTATTTAAAAAACTCATGTGCATTTTTAAGAAAAACGGTCTGTTTCTCTGTTTTTAAGTGAACTCATACAATTAATAAGAAATTTTGCTCAGAAATATTTTTGCATTGATATAACTTTACCAACTCTGACTAGGACATTTTTAGGTTAAATTGAAACAAAAATCTGAGAAACTCAATAAATTGCACTTCTAAAACAAATGTCGCTTGTTGCTCGACCATTTTAAACTATATACATTGTTTAATTATGTATAAAACTCTCACTAAATTAGACATGTAAAGAAAAATTAGATTATTAGTTGATTAATGCAATATTTAATCATAAACTTTTCAAATATACCGGCTATGCTAGTCATGGCTAAACATCAGTCTTCTGTGCGTATAACTGACCAAATTGTACGATAAAATCATGTAATGGTAAAGTTTCAATAATGGTCTTAATAAAACAGATTATCATGCGTCTTCCTCTCGGTGTGTAGCTCTTGTGTATCTTTTGGCTGAAACTGACACTGTGATCCGTTTACCTGTGCTCTTATCTTCTCTGCCATTTTATTTTTCTTTTTAACTTTTGCATAAATAGCAATTTTTTGTGAATTATTTCTTATTTTTAAAAATCAAGATCTTATTTTAAAATTTTTATTGTTTTTTTTTCATTAAAAAAAGGAAAAGAAGAAACAGACGCTGAAATCAACAAACTTTCTTCCGAAGTGAGACTAAAACTATGTACTTTATATGAAAAATAGTGTTAAATTGCACATCGTATTAAATGCTGTTAAAATATTTTAAATGAACTTGAACAACGTTATTTAATTACTTTACAGTGAGAAGTAGCACTTAATCTATACACAAATACACACTCAATTACAAACAACCCTACACACATCCACACATCTATAAAACTAAGAATCCAACCATCTTATGTACTTTTCTAATGACAGGAGATTAAGATATTTTTCAAATAAATTTTTTTAGACTTATTGTCATACAAAATACTATGGATCTGATGAATATTATACGTAAAAGTTCTATTGATATAGTTTTTTTTTAAATAGACTTAAGTTCAATTCATTTTTTTTATAAATAATATTGTATTATTAATAACCGTTCAACTAATTATACCATTATTCTTTAGTCAGTGCAGATCACAATTTTTATTGAAATTGTCTAATAAAACATTTACTAGCTAACACCTGTAAATGCATTTAAAAGATTTATAATTTAATTAAATAAGCATGCAAAAAAAGTATTGATTTCTAGACTCTTCCTTATTGTTCATGTCATAGAAAAAAAAATAAATAGGTCAACTCCAAATGAAAAGCAAATTTCCCTAGTGATTCATAAGACGGTGGCTTCAAATAACCTTTCCCGTAAAGAAAAACAATTTCTATCGTTCTTTTTTTTTAAACAAATTTGGCAATGTCCAAAATTAATAGAAGTAAATTTTTGCAAAATAACAAAACCATTTAAATGAACATTTCAAATACACATCCGTTTATATATAGTTGTTTTAAAAAAAATATGTATGCCTTTAAAAAAACAATATATTTTTTTTCAGATTGAATCCAAACTGTCAACAGGTAACTACGATATACAATACCGTTTTGAAAATTGTGAACAGACACATTCCTTTTGTTATTCGAATGCATTCCTGTAATCTGTTATTCGTCAATAATAAATGCATTAAGATTAAAATATCCTAATATATATGTATAAGAAAGTGGGATAAAAAAGTGTTTCGAGAAAGTTTAGTTTTGATTACATATTGTTAATCTTCTCTGCCATTTTATTTTTTTTTTTAACTTTTGCATAAATAGCAATTTTTGGTGCATTATTTCTTATTTTTAAAAATCAAGATCTTATTTTAATATTTTTATTGTTTTTTTCAGTAAAAAACGGGAAAGAAGAAACCGACGCTAAAATCAAAAAACTTTCTTCCGAAGTGAGGCTAAAATTATGTACTTTATATGAAAAATATTGTTCAATTGAAATAAAAGCTGTTGAAATTTTTAATGAACATAATAACGTTATTTAATTACCTAACAGTGAGAAGTAGCACTTACTCCACACACAAATACACTCAATAACATGCAACGATACACTCATCTATAGAACTGAGAATCCAACCATGTTATGTACATTTATCTAATGACAGGAGATTAAGACAATTTTCAAATACATTTTTATTCAGACTTATTGCCAAACAAATAACTATGGATCTGAGGAATATTATACGTAAAACATCTATTGAAATAGTATTTTTTATGAGACTGAAACTACATTCACGTTTTTTAACCAATCTTGTATAGTTAGAACCGTTTCACTAAGTTTACAACATTTTTGTCGAAATTTTCTTAAAAAAACCTTTACTGGCAAAAGCTTTTATATGCATTTGTCAACCTTTTTTAAGTTTAATGAACTAAGCATGCAAATAAAAGGTATTGATTTAATAAACATATTGCTCATGTCACAAAAAATATAATAAATAGCTCAACTCCACTTAAAAAGCAAATTTCCCTAGTGATGCCTATGACGGTGGTTACAAAAATCTTTCTTGTAAAGAAAAAACAATTTCTATCGTTCATTTTTTTTGCAAACATATTTGGCAATGTCCAAACTTAATGGTTTTATATTTTCGCTAATATAAAAAAACAACAACTTTAAAATGAACATTTTAAATACACATCCGCATATATATATAGTTGTTTTAAAAAAAAAAAACATGAATTCTTTTTTTTTTCAGATTCAATCCATACGTTCCGAAGGTAAATACAATATAAAATACCTTTTTAAAAAATGTGTATACATTAATTGTATGTGTTATTTTGTTTTTGTTTTAAATCTAATAACTTAAAAAGAACATTGCCAATTCGAATGACTTCTGTTAGTCTTTTATTCGCCAATAATAAATGCATAATGATTCAAATATCCTTATATATGTAAGAAAGTGAATAAAAAATGTGTTTCGAGAAAGTTTAGTTTTTAATATAAATTGTTAAGAGTTTTAAACTCTTTATGTAGGTACTTTACGAATTGCAAAGAATGTTTTGAATGCATTTATAGCAATTCATGGGTGCTGATTTCAAAACTGACAATGCTTTTGCTGAATTGGCTCTAGTTTCTGAGATATTGGACACCCTTGAGAATATGATTGTACTCTTTGCGTAAAACAAATGCAATAAGTTTGTGTCTGTTGTGTCTCATTGAAATTATTATATCTGAAGTTTTACAGTGCCATTTCTGAAGCATGAAGGCGGTTGGAAATATCTTATTTTGTTACGAACCGCCGAGATTATATATTTCGATGACGTCATGGCGTTATGACATCACCATGAAGTTGAGATCGTTTAACGAGTGCGTGGTCGCTAGAGAAGTTTGTAGAATATGTGTCTCTGTTTATCTCGCTGTAATTGGTGCGTAAATATTTTGTACTACGTCACATTGTATAGTTTCTAATTCGAAGATTGATTGTATTATATTACTTACAGTTTAATTTAACTATACCAAGTTATAACTTTTTCTATCTCGAAAATGCTGCAAAAATAATCCGAATGTATTATGTTACATCTTTGGAGAATACATGATTGAAAAGCAAAGAAGAAATATAACCGAATTTTGCAGCAGGCAAAGTTGGCTTATTTCGGTGTAAAGCTGGGAGACCAAGATAAGTCTTGGGTTCCCCATAAGGTCTGCAAAAACTGTCTGGAGAGTCTACGGCAGTGGACAAATGGTGAAAAGAAAAGTCTACGTTTCGGTGTACCAATGGTATGGCGAGAGCCGAAAGACCATTTTGGTGGTAGTTATCTGTGTATTGTGATTGTTAAAGGCTTCAATCGCCACAAGAAATCTAAGTGGGATTATCCTGATCTTGAATCTGCAAGGAGACCAATTCCACATAACACTCAAGTTCCTATACCAGTGTTTACTGGGTTATTAGAGCTTTTACCATCAGACTCCGACGAGGGGCAAGATCTGGAGTTTTTGGCAGGTGAATACAGTGGAAGGGATTATGAAGGAAGTTCTTCAAAACCTTAACCTTTCAGCCAAGAAGAACTCAATGACCTGATACGAGACCTAAATCTGTCCAAGCAAGCATCTGAGCTTTTAGCGTCCAGGCTCAATGAAAGAAATTTTCTCCAACCAGAAGTTAAAATAACATCTTATAGGAAAAGAGAAAAGTTTCTTCTTCCATATTTAAGCCAAGAGGAAGATCTTGTTTACTGTAATGACATCCATGGTCTCCTGCTCCAAATGGGACTACATAACTACCATTCTGAAGAATGGCGTCTTTTTATAAACAGTTCCATCAGAAGCTTGAAATGCGTTCTGTTACACAATGGTAACCGTTATGCATCTCTTCCCATTGCAATTCGCAAAAAATTAGTTTTGTTGAGCTGTGCTATCTTAAGAGTAGTAATTCTAACGTTTTGATGGTGGGGATTTCATTGTTATAATAATGTATTTTAATATTTGTACGGTTTTAACAATACTATTTTTTTTTAAAAAACTCATGTTCATTTCTTTGAAAGCCATTGTGTTTTTCTGTTTTTATGTAAAATCATAAAATAAGTTAGAAATTCGCTGAGAAAGATTTTTATATTGATATATTTTTAGCAACTCTAGCTAGGACAATTTTTGGAGAAAATAGGAACACAAAACTGAACACCTCAATGAATTTCTATCAAAAAATGTTGCTTGTTGCTCGACCATTTTAAACTATATCTTCTCTTTTTACGGTCAGAACCCTAACTAAATTAGACATGCAAAGAAACGTTAGTTTATTAGTTGATTAATGCAATATTATTCTTATAATTTACACAATATACCGGCTATATTAGTCAAGGCTAAACAGTAGTTTTCTGTGCGTATAACCGACTTAATTGTTCAAGAAAATATATAGTAGTAAGGTATCAATAATGATCGTAGTAAAACATCATATCATCCGTCTTCCTCTCAGAGTGTAGTTCTTATGTATCTTTTGAATGAAACTGATAATTGGATCAGTTTAAGTCTGCTTTTCTCTTCTCTGCTCTGCTCTGTTATATTTCTTTTTTTTATATTTATATTTATAGAAATTTTTGGTGCATAGATAGGTTTTTATTAAAAAAAATTGGAGTTCTCATTTTAATAATATTTATTGTTTTTTTCAGTACAAGATGGACAGGATAAAATCAACAAAGAAATCAGAAACCTTTCTTTTAATGTGAGGCTAAAATTCTGTACATTTTATGAAAAATATTATTAAATTTCACATCTTAATAAATGTTGTTTAAATATTTTTAATAAATATTTTTACGTTATTTAATTACTTTACAATGAGAACTAGCACGTACTCTGCACACACATAAACACTCAATTACATACAAACATACACACATGCACACATTTATAAAAATGAGAATCCGAAAATCTTCTGCACATTTCTAATGACGTGACATTAAGTATATTTTACAAATACATTTTTATATGCACTTATTGACATACAAATTATTATAGATCTGAGAAATAGTATACACAAAACATCTATTTATTTTTTTAATGAGACAAAAACTCCATTAATCTTTTATAACCAATCTTGAATTATTTAGAACCGTTCCATGAACATAATAACGTTATTTAATTACCTAACCGTGAGAAGTATACTAATATTCTTCAGTCAATGTAGATCACCAATTTTTAACGAAAGTTTTTAACACAATCTTTACAAATAACAGCTTTCATATGAATTTGTCAACCTTTCTAATTTAATTAGCGGACAGGTGGTCGTGTGGTGTAGAGCGCTCGACTGTCGACCAGAGGGTCCCGGGTTCGAATCTCAGTGAGAACCTTGGGATTTTTTCAGGTCCTGGTGAAAGTCCCCAAGTCCACACAGCTTTAAATGGGTACCTGACTTTAAGTTGGGGAAGTAAAGGCTGGGCGTTGTGCTAACCACACAACCCCTTCATATGCCGAGGTTATAGAAACAGATGAATTCTACACTTCATCTGCCCCGTTGGCCCGTTAGGGTTAAGGGAACTTTATTACTTCTAATTTAATTAACTTAGCATAAAAATAAAAAGTATTGAATTCTAGACTCTTCTTTATTGCAAACAAAAATAAAAAATAACTCAACTCGGCTTCAAAAGCCCTTTTTCCAAACGATTCCTCTGACGGTGCATTTAAATTGTACGATGTTTTGTATATTTATTGGAACATAATTAATGTCTCTTTATATTGAAATATAATTACTATTTTTTTCATAAACAGCTAAAAAAACTTTCAGCGACGAGGTAATGTTATTGGATTTTAAACACAAATTATTTATATATTTATATATATTAAATATTACTTTATGACATAATAAAAATAACAGTGATATATATATATATACATGTATATACATATATATATATATATATATATATATACTTTATTTGTTTAGTGAAACCCGAATCCATGTTGTTCATCATCCAGACATTTGGCATAAAAAAGGTAATGTAATAAATAGGTAAACAAAATATACAAAATAATGTCTAGGAAATTTGTGTATACAAAACACTATTTAAAAAAAAAATGTACAGTCTGTAAAATTCTTCTTATCCTTTAAAAAAAATTACATTTTTATAGTCTGATGAAAACTCAGGTACAGTTGAATGGGTCTATTCAGATGTAGTGCTGAAAATATTTTGAAGTAACCAAAGAGTACATAATGCAATATTTCAGAAAAATGTTCGCATTCTTCTTCAGTTTTCTATATGTTTGTGTCGAGCGTACATTAACTAAACAATGTGTGTTGTAAAAAGAATACGTATAAGTAATAAATTAATTTAGCATATATATGGCTAGCTGTGTATTTAATTTGCAGCGGTTTGTAAGTAGTATGAAGAATACTCTGGCACTGGATATAATCCGAAGGATCAGAGTCGAAATCTCCGTCAGCCAAATGACATATGCGGTCAGGAAGTTACGCATGAAGAAGGCATTGGGCAGTGATCAGAACAGTAACGAAAAAATTTCACACCTCGACGCGAATGGAAATGGAAATGTTCACCAGTTTATCAGCAACACGTGGATATATGTGGACATTTTACAAATGTGCCGGTACTTAAAAAAGGGGAAAAAGAAAAGAATGCGGAAAACTGCAGGCCTATGTCCCTCACCTCGTGTGTTGGGAAGGTAGCGGAACACGCGGATGATGTGGTACCTAGATGAACAAGGGCTGATATCCCCGAAGCAAGATAGTTTTAGGCAAGGGAAGAGTTCGATGTATCAAGTCAACGCTTTAAATTGCCGACGACTTTCAGAAATCGGTTGATAATAGGGGTAGATATCAAACAGGCTTACAATAGAGTCTGGCGGTCGGTTTTTTAGTTGAAGCTAAAGCTGCTGGGTGTCGCCCTGAAATGTATGGCTGGTTACACAGTTTCCACACCGATCGGAAAATCATGAAACGCGTTGGGGACGGTGTGTCGAGGAAACAAACTCTTAAACTGGGTCTTCCACAGGGTTCCGCTCTAAGCTGTACTTTGTTCCCTAGCTTTTATAAATGTTCTGTCGCAATATTTGGGATGCAAAAGCCTACTGTATGCCGACAATTTGGCAATCCGTAAGACCTGAAAAAGTGCCCCCTCCTAGAGATGGCAGTCCAGAAGACCTAACTATTGTCGGATGTGGTGCTTAGAGGGTAAACAGAAGGTAATGTTCTTGCCATGGAGCCAAGACTCATGCACCTGGGAAACACACTTGGCAGGAAGTTAACACTCTGCACACATCTGTCGAATGTTGCTCATTGGACTTCCGATAGAAAAAATATTGTCATTAAGCTGGCGAGTACGTCCTGAGTGGCACGAGCGATTTTTCTAAGGACAATGTACATTAGTGCAATAAGGTCCCATATATATTACAGCCAGTTAGTGCAGGTCTGTGGGTCTCGATCGTCACTAGAGACCCTTGATGTACAAAACTACTCTCCGGCTTATCACAGACAATTTTCGAACGGCGCCAAAAGCAGCAGTCAAGATCGTGGCAAATCCACCGTTACTAGTGCATCATAGGAAGCGGCAAAGCTTACTGCCTGGCCGAGGTATGCACACCCCTGTTTTACATCAAAATTTTGAAAGCTAAGGATCCCCTAACATTAAGTATATGGCTTTGACGACAATTAGATCATACAGGAGGGATGCTATATTGGCCTATACTGATGCTTCTATAACCAGTAAGAACATCCAAATAAATACCTTAATTGTTGTCCTCTTCAGTTTCCCATGAACCAGTTTAGTCGAATATCTTACAGGGACATATGATTCACTCTGTGCGTACAAGGCAGAGAATGCAGACATAGTAGAGGCAGCGGCACACATTGGGTTAGGGACGTCCTCAAGATAGTACTTTGCTTGCTATATATATATAAGTGTAGCCATTAAATGCCTTGACTGCATTACTATTTCATTTAAAGTGAACATAATTGCCTGTCCTTAATAAGTACCTAATTTAACCACAAGTTGTTATCTACGGCTCTACATGTGTGTCGCTATGATAAAGAATGTTACCTTGTAATTTAATTATCACTAATACATTAAACAATCCTTTTTTTTTCTTGCAGCAACAAATTTATCTCTGATGGCTCCAGATACTGAGAGACCAGTCACCCAACAAGACAGTATGGAAAATATTTCAATATTCACTTTATTTTTACAACCTGTGGCTTACATGTCTTGATATTTATTGTATTACAGAAGAGTTACTTATTCAAGTATTCACTACAGCATGTCGTTACTTGCAAACACATAAACAAATTACCCTTAAAATATTAACTACAACATGCTTTTTGAGTGCCCCGGATCGGAAAACCACAGGGTCGACCATTCGGGTAGCTTGCTGGCCATTGACCTTTATGGCAGTTTTCACATATTGAGGGACACAAAGAGGTTGATACCACGGCTCCAAGAGACTCAGCGCGTAGTTATCACTGAGAGAGTTCGGAGAGGGAGAGAGAGAGAGATAGAGAGAGAGAGAGTGAGCTGTGAATCTCGAAATATGTAGGAGGGTGTGGGGAAGGGGTTAGATTTTATTTAATTCTATTCATCAAAAAGTTTAAATACAAAAAAAAAAAATATGTCAACACAATTTTTTATTTTTTTTTGTTATTAAAATATTTTAAATTTAAGATGAATCAATTTATGTATAGAAATGTAAATGACCAAATAAAATAAAGGTTGAACGCAATTTGCCAATCGTTAATTATAACATGGCTAAATTTAAACATCAATGTTTTTTTTTTAATTTTATTATAGAAATTATCTAAATATATGAAACAAGAGACTTTTGTCTTTTGTTATCAATTTATAAACATTACATATTTGTTCATATTAGCTGAATGAAAATAAAAGCTTAAATGATTATGCTTTTATCAAAAATACCTAGAAGATACAAATATTTATGTTAACTATGTTGAATAAAAAGGAGTTTGCCATTAGATTTCAATTATTTACTTTATTTCTGGCACTCACGATATGTTAATAATTATTTGTAATACTTAAGTGATTAGCATCAAAAACAATGGGCCAAACTGTTAAATAAGTAAAAATTAATTACTAGCTTTTTTAAAAATTCTAGCACATGTTGTGTAAGATTATGATTATTTTTGAAAAAAAAAACAGATCATAAATATATTTTTAAAAATTTAAACAATTAGAATTGATATAGAAAAAAGAAAATGTAATATTTCTTATAGTATAACTATTTTTAACAAACTGAAATACAGATAAAAAATTGAACAAAAAGCTTACTTTATTGAAATAAATATGTTTATACATGCCATCTAAATACCATTCGGCTTTTGTTTACTTAATAAAAAAAAAAAACATGTATCTTTTTCTTAGATAAGCTGAAACAAAATACTAAACAAAAGGAGACTAAAGAACAGAAAGAGAAACCTATTGGTAACTATAGAAAACAAATAAAAAAAGTCCTACGTGCCTTATATATATATATATATATATATATATATATATATATATATATATATATATATACATATATAGCCATTTAATGCTTTGACAGCATTACTATCTCATTTAAAGTGAGCATAATTGTTTGTGCCTAATAAGTACGTAATTTAACCATCAAAAACTTAAATCTATTTTATAACGTACTACATTATTTATTATATAAAATGATAACAATGCTTTAGAACTAAAAACATAGCAGTCATTTCGCGGCGTAGCATAGCCACCATATTAATATAATTACTGTAATTATTTTTAAATAACCAATCAAACAAAATATATTTTACCATTCTTTTTTAATCGCTCATTAGACATTGTGATATTTTTAAAAATATGTTATGTATATATAATTCTCTACGTCGCCCAACCATGCGGGACACCACGTACGCACGACAACTCTCTACCCTATTCCCGCCCCTCCCTCGCTCTCCAGGCATGCACAACAGTGGTCTGTCTCCTTGCTTTAGTCTTCGTCCATTGGGAGAGCTAAATAATTAAGCTATTTCAATTCAATACAATTTAATAATTGCTTAAAATTTTGTGACGTGGTGGCTGAATGGTTAAATACCATTTTTATTCTGGCTATCAAGGTTGGATTCCTCTCATTGACATTATGTTCATATATATATATATATATATATATTTAGTTTATCCTTTGATTTTTAGAGCATTTTCGAAAAAAAAATGCTCTATTGTCCGTTTTGTCTGTCTGTCTTCCATCTGTCCGTCATCACCCTAGATCTCAACAACCATAAGTCCTAGACCCATAATGTATATATCATTTTGTAGGTCTTGGCCTGCCATGTGTGCAGCAAAAGTCTATTTTGCGATCTGACCTCTGAGGGCCGAAAAAGAGGGGGCTTATTAAGTACAGTTTTTTACTATATAAGCTATATTAACAAAGGAGCGCCCTATATCTCAGCAACCATAAGTCCTAGACCCATGATGTTTATATCATTTTGTAGGTCTTGACCTGCCAAGTGTACATCAAAAGTCCATTACGCGAAAGGACCTCTCAGGGCTGAATATAAGATTTTCTTAGATACCGTTTTTGCTTATATTTTAAGTATAAATAATAAAAGCAAATAAAAAGGGGCGTAATCATTATTTATTTTTGTAACAGTTATTCAACATGATTTCTTCCCTCTCTATTTATCAAAACCCATACTGCGTACACGAAAATGCTCTAAAATGTCCTTTGTCCGAAACGAAAAAGACTTAAATTGCTTGTTTTAATAATTAAGTGATTAGCATAAAAAACAATGGGCCAAACTGTTAAATCAGTCAAAATTTATTAGTAGCTATTTTTTTTTTAAATATAGCCCATTTTGTGTAAGATTATGATTATTTTTGAAAACAAACAGATAATAAATATATATTTAAAAATTTAAACAAATAGGATTGCTATACAAAAATAAAATGTAATATTTCTTATAGTATAACTATTTTTTAACAAACTGAAATACAGAAAAAAGTTTGAACAAAAAGCTTACTTTATTGAAATAAATATGTTTATACATGCCATCTAAATACCATTCGGCTTTTGTTTACTTTAAAAAAGAAACAAACATATATCTTTTTCTCAGATAAGCCGAAACCAAATACTAAACAAAAGGAGACTAAAGCACAGACAGAGAAACCTATTGGTAACTATAAAAAACAATTAAAAAATGTCCTACGTGCCTTTAATATATATATATATATATATATATATATATATATATATATATATATATATATATATATATATATATATAGCCATTTAATGCTTTGACAGCATTACTATCTCATTTAAAGTGAGCATAATTGTTTGTGCCTAATAAGTACGTAATTTAACCATCAAAAACTTAAATCTATTTTATAACATTCTGCATTATTTATTATATAAAAATGATAACAATGCTTTAGAACTATAAACATAGCAGTCATTTCGCGGCGTAGCATAGCCACCATATCAATATAATTACTGTAATTATTTTTAAATAACCAATCAAACAAAATATATTTTACCATTCTTTTTTAATCGCTCATTAGACATTGTGATATTTTTAAAAATATGTTATGTATTTATAATTATCTTCGTCGCCCAACCATGCGGGACACCACGTACGCACGACAACTCTCTAGCCATATTCCCGCCCCTCCCTCGCTCTCCAGGCATGTGAAACAGTGGTCTGTCTCATTGCTCCAGTCTTCGTCCAGTGGGAGAGCTAAATAATTAAGCTATTTCAATTCAATACAATTTAATAATTACTTAAAATTTTGTGACGTGGTGGCTGAATGGTTAAATACAATTTTTATTCTGGCTATCAAGGTTGGATTCCTCTCATTGACATTATGTCATGCTCTAAAACGTCTCGTTATTACAGGCTTAATTATTGATTGTTTTAAACAACAGCTAATTAGATCTGTTTCAAGGACTCTTTAATATTTTTTTTCTTAAAATAATTTATCTTTTAGGATATTTTAAGGAAGAGAAACAACAACTAATTAGATTTTTAATTTTACATAACTTCAAAACTTAACGAAATTATTTTGCAAAGAAATCAGAAAGCAACGCGAGTGTGTAGCCTTGTTAACGCCGGCGTCCATAGCATTTTGATATTTTATGTATATTTATACACCATTTTTTAATTCTAAAATTGGAAATTATGACAGTAATACTTTATTCTTCAAACATATTTGTATTATTAAATGTGTTTTATTTTTGTTTGTTTTTTTACAATAATCAGTTGACATGCTAATATTAATGTATGTACAGCGTTCCCTCATTTTCGCGGTTAAATGGCTACATAATTTACCACGACTGGGGATTAAAATAATAGTTTCGTGGTAAGTGCACAAATAAAAACATGATTTCGACCAAATAAAACTGTATTTAGAGCATTTTCGAAAAAATGCTCTATTGTCACCGTTTTGTCTATCCGTCATCACCCTAGATCTCAACAACCATAAGTCCTAGACCCATGATGTAAATATCATTTTGTAGGTCTTGGCCTGCCATGTGTGCATCAAAGGTCCAATTCGCCGAATTCCGGTACTGTGTACTATATTTAGCACCAGTAATTTCCCTTGATTTAGACACGATTGTGACCTATTCGCCATACATATTTAATGTTTATTTATTAAAAAACTCATAAAATGAAATAGTAAGCTTGGGTTCTGAGAAGCGAACATACGTACTGATATATAAAACAAAAGTGCGCTAACACGTCCTGTGTCCAGAATGGAACAAGCTTATTTTACTTGTGTGCTATTGTCCGCGTTTTGTCTGTCTGTCCGTCATCCTAGATCTCAGCAACCATAAGTCCTAGATCCATGATGTATAAACTTATTTTGTAGTTCTTGGCCTACCATGTGTGCATCGAAAGTCTATTTTGCGATCTGACCTATGAGGGCTGGGCAACAGTTTTTTTTACCGTTTTTTACTATATAAGCTATATTAATAATTATGTCATTTTCATGGCCCCATACTACAACTTATACGCTGCGGTGGCGCACCAAATGAATGGGTTATTGAACGGAAGTGAAACAAGATTGGCAGACAACAACTTAAGTTTTCGAACTTTGTTGAAAGCTTCTTGCTTGCTTTGACGTATTCGAAAATTCCACAAACGCGACAAATCTATGCATATAGGCCAATATATATATATATATATATATATATATATATATATATATATATATATATATATATATATATATATATATATTAGGGTGCATCACCACAATAGAGGAAAAATTGATTGTTTGTTTTTGAGCTGGCTATGTTTCTAATTTGTTCTAATATCATTAATAATAACTTGTGTAAAATATTTTTCAAATCAGAGTTGATTTAGAGGTCCCCCTTCCCCCCCCCCCCCGCCCAAGAAATCAAAAAATGACATGTAAAGAAAAAAAAAGTTTATTCTAGCCTATATAAAAATTACATTAAAGTATTCAATTATTTATTACTGTTGCATTTAATTCAGTTTCACTTTGTTGCACGTTGGTAAGGTTTACGCATATTTGAGATGCTTTTGCGGTCCATTTCTACCACTTGAAGAATGTTTTGAAAATGTTCATCCGTTAGCGCTGCTTCAACAAAGTCAGATGCCAGTTTCACTCCTCTCTCGGCACACTCGTTAACAACGTTAATAGCAGCAACATTTTCTGCACTGGCAATGTAAGAACCTGTTTGGCACCAATCATCAACAGGCAGTTGGAGGAATCCTGTATCCATTTGAAGTCTGTATATAGCAAACCACGAGTCAACTCCAGCCAGATCACACAACCGAGTTTTAGAATCAATTGATTGGAATCGTGGTTTTGCCCAACCATTTCCAAATCGATTCTGTGGAGTTTGGAGGGCAACCACTGGTCGAAGCCTAAGCTGAGCATCTGCTAGAGCTCGTATTTCCAACACAGGTAATTCATTGCTGAATAGAGCTAGTGGGATCATTTAAGCAGTGAGGTACCAGAGATGCCTATTCAGGGCACGGATTGCTGACTTGGATATGTCTCTGTTGACATCGATGTAATCCAAAAGTCGCTTGTAGAGCTGTAGATCATTCCATGGTGCATCCACACTCTTTTTGCAAGTGAGCCACCACACGACATAAACATGCACGAATCTTTGGCAATTGATCACGTGTGGTAATAATACCTGGAGGCAATATATCAGCTTTGCCATCCATCGTGCTTTGTGCAGGGCACCTGGTCTTTTAAAGTTAGCCTCCTTATTTGTAGCTTTCAGGTAAACAAGGGACAGCTTAAGGAATTCGTGGTAGTCGTCTCGCAAGAATTCGGTTTGTTTACTAGAGTTGGCATGTGCCATTACCGCATCTCTCATTATCGTCAGTCGCTCTTGAGCCTTCAGATCATGATCAGCTAACGTAAACAGACTACAAACGTGAGACCAATCATGTGCCACCAACTCCCAATTACTTCGCAGCTTGTTGAACAAAGTTATATCCGGGGATTTGGAAAATTCTATTTTCATGTCTGCAAACACATGCGAGAAGAAAACTTCACCAATGTGATGGCGACAACCTGACCACAGAAGAGCACGTTGCAGCATATTTTGTATGGCAATGCAGGCAGCAGTCTGATGACCAGTGTTTGATCTTGTTTTGTCGAATGTCATATTAACGATACAATCATTACAATGCCACTCTTTTATTAGCTTCATGGTTAATTCTGCAATTATTTCACCAACGGGTTTCTTTGTTGCCTTGGCATAATTTGGCACTCCTAGAAGTTTCAATTGCTTTGCATCACCGACAGAACTGTTATGCGTTCTTCAGTGACACGATGATTTTTTTAGAGAAGGTGTCAGTTTGCCTTCCAAGTGGAGAGTGCAGAGTTTGGGTGGTTCCCAGGAGTCGTGGATCTTTGCAGATATCTCACTTACAACTTTGCGACGTGAACGATCTGCAGTGGCATAGGAAGAAGCCACCATTGATGCATCACCCCCAGACTCGCTAATAAGGCCCTGTGTGAAAGCTGCCTGCTGTGTTGGTGTAATCTTTAATCTTGTCGCTAGTGACACATGATTTGGTCGTCTTAAAACATCCGGAGGTACAAATACCAAAGCTCCTGTTGGCTTTCTTCGCTTTTGCAATGGCATTATATCATCCAAACAGTTATCAACAAACTCCATATTATCTTCAGATTTAGAAGTAGAATCATCGGGTACGTCACTTCTACCTTCGCTGGAAGGCACTGAAATCGTTGAACATGCTGCATTTTTTTCTCTTGCGCGTTTCTGACGTCCCAATGTTGCGACATCTCGTGAATTGCGTCGAGCGACTTTTTTGCAAGTGTTTTATCAAATGATCCAAAGCTGGAAGACATGTCTCCTTTCATAGACCTCAAGAATGCTAGATCTTCTGCATTCTTGATAATAGTCTCGACATTTGGTGGCCACAGTTGAAAAGTTGTTGCCAACATAGATTTCATTTGTTCCACTTTACGTTTGGTGGCTGGTGTGTTTCGGCGACTTTTATCAATTGAACGAAGTTTATTGTATTCATCAAGAAGCTGAACAATCTTCTCACAAGCTCTCCTCTCAGTCACCATTGGAATGTTTGCTTTTTTCGTAGAAAGCAGTAACTTTATTCAGAACAATTTTGGCAGTTGTAAATTGAGAAGGTGCACCAAGAGAACCTGGACGCTCACTGTGTGCTGCTACATTGCAGTGATACATCATGCACCTCAAAACTTGTAAACAAGTTGGTAGTTGAAGAATTCCAGTAATTATAGCATCATCAACTCAGATTGCAGTGCCAATGCCAAACAATTCAGTTTTCAGAAGAGTTTGTGGTTTCTTTGTTCGCGAGGCAGGAGACGCAGTAATAACTGGATATGCAACTTTTGAAGTGATGCCAGGATCAGCCCTCATTTCCTTAGAAGGTGTAAACATTTTATTGTTGTTTTTCATATCATATCCGTGTTCTGATTTTATAGGTCGTGTGTATCAGAAATTAAAAAAAAATATAAATAAAGAAATTAAAATGCTTGCCTTGGTCATCAATATTTGGTAAGGAAATGTGTTGTTTTTGCTAATAAAATGTGAATTTAAAATTTTATTTCTAGCACAACTGCTTATCAAATTCAATCAGAGCTACCAAACATTATAAAACTAAAGACTATAAAACAATTTATATAGCGCTTCACTTGTTTTATGTTATTCTGTAAGACTTTACAAGAAGGATGGTTTTATCTAGTTTTCGCTTAATTATGCAAACTTTGTTGAAGTCCGGGGGACCACTAAATATTGTAAAATATTTTTTTATTTTTTTACACAATGCTTTTTTTGATCGATGGAACAAATTTAAATAGCAGACAGATCAATTATTATTTTTTTTTGGTGATGCACCCTAGTATATATATATATATATATATATATATATATATATATATATATATATATATAATTTAATTATATTATTTAGTTGGTATCCATATATGTCAAAGTAAGTAAACAGTAATTTTAATAAAGAGAATACTAATTAGTGTAGCCATAGGATCAAGAGATGTGATACTATCTTTTATGGACATATACTGTAATAAATTAAACCCAAATATCTTTTTTTTAAATTCCAATTTAAATGAGATATCCAATTATATTTGTATATTTAAAAAAAAAACTATCCAATTATGTTTGTATATTTCAAATATACTATCCAATTATATTTGCACATTTTAAAAGAACTATCCAATTATATTTGTACATTTTTAATAAACTATCGAATTATATTTGCACATTTTTAAAGAACTATCCAATTATATTTGCACATTTTTAATAAACTATCCAATTATGTTTGTATATTTTTAATAAACTATCCAATTATGTGTGTACGTTTGCTAGATCCTAATGTTTCAAGACCACCAGGAAGTGGGCAAACAGAGGTGACAGAAAAAAAAGATGGTAGATCTCTACAGGAACAGATTACTGGTAATGATTTATATCTTATCGATATATGTTTTTTATATGTGATATTTTATATCTTTTTTTTCCCTAAACAATGTTATTAACTTTTAACATATTTGATATAATTACTCTGAGTCATTTAACAAAAAATTAAGGTTTTGTTAGTCCTCAAGTGCCATCGTGGAAGATGAAGTCAGGTACCCATTGAAAGACGGGACGGATGGTCGTGTGGTAAATTGCTCAAATGTTGACCTGAAGGTACCTGGATCGATCTCCGGTGAGGACCAAGGAAAATTTTCAGGCCTTGGCTCATGTTCCCGATATATCTCCCGTGGTGCATCCATGGCCTATGCACTATCGGCTGTGGTGGGGATAAAAGAAGGGTACCATAAAAACAGTCCTATTAGTGATTTAAAGGATCTAGGAGATTTCATCTCATCCTTACATACACCCAATGAAATAGAATCTAAACTCGTGCTCCTTCAAATAATAATCTCACGTGGACTGATTTTCCCACAGTAGAGCCGTATCCGACAAAATAGATATATTTCTGTATTTGTGACATAATGTGACAGCATACAGACTTGACTTCTCATTTTTTATTATAAAATGACAATATGATAAAATATAAAGGGATCTAAAATTTTGACTTTTTGTATCTATTTAAAATCAACATCAAAACACTGTATATATTTCCCCTGTTATACTTACCACAGTTATGTCACGCCCAACGTACCTTTGAATCTCTCTGTGTCTCAGTGTAGGGATGTGTACACTTTTGTGTCTTTATCTGAACATTGTCTTTGATTTCAGCATACAATAAGGATGGCTTGTGTCCTTAAATTATGTTTAACGTAATTTTTTAATTAAAAAACAAACAAACAATATTACGTAACTATCCTCAGATGCACTAAATTTTACGAAAGATATATGGGGCGCCATAGAGGCACACACTCAATTTATACAGCATTTAAAAGGTCGGCATTTTCTTTTTTAAATATATCCTTTAAGACAATGCAATTAACCTCGTGTGAATTAATAAAAAGTATAAAAATATATATATTCTTTTTCAAACAACATAGCTTTTATTACAGTTAGAATTGAAAAAAAAATAATTTAACATAATACAATTGTTATATACGGGTGTAAAGCAACACATAAAGTAATGCCCCATCAAATTTAATTTCAGAAATGTTGAACTCAGCAGGTCAAGATCAAGACAACGTACTTGCAGTAAAAAGTAAAAGTAAATTAATTAACAACATTTTTTTACCCCTGAACATTTTCATAAACCAACTTTTAAAAAAAATTATATACTATACATTAAACCAACGATGCTAAATCTTATTCACGACTAATAAGTTTACAGATTTAAATCTATATTGTTGATATTAGATGCAGAAGCTTCAACACCGGAATAAAGAAGGTATTCAAAGCTTTGTATTTCTTTCATAACATAAATATCTGTTCATCACGTATAGTTACCTAAACAATATGTGGAATATTTTGACATTAATGACTTAGATTGTTATCTAAACAAAGTGTAAACAAATGTAGAGTATTTTGACATAAAAGATTGTGTTGGTGTAATTCAATGACCTGGTCATTTATTGTGTAGGTGTAATTCAATGACCTGGTCAGTTATTGTTTAAGTGCAATACTCTAACGGGGATAAGTCACATTTTACCATAGCTTTTCTCCCTTATCTATTAATAACATTGATATATATTTTGTTATTTCCATCTTCCCTTCAATACTTAAACCGTGTGAATAAACAGACGTTTAAAAGAAATAAACGATGATTGAATTAGTAAATGACAAATTTACAAACACAATTTAAATTAGTTCTTGAAGTATTCCTACAACACATTATATACATACATATATATATATATATATATATATATATATATATATATATATATATATATATATATATATATATATATTAGGGTGGGGCAAAAACTAACAAATTTTGGAGTTAAGGTCTCAGACAAACCAAAATCAGTGATCCATATGAAAGTAAAAGCGTAGACAAAAACAGTTTTATTTTCTGTATACCCGTTTTCTACCAACTCTGTCTTTAAAAAAACGCAATTAAATGTGTTCTGAAAATATAACGCTGCTGAACAGAGTGAATTATTAACAATGTTAATGGTTCTTAAAATCAGACACAACATATTCAACAACAACAATCTGTAGTAAAATAAAAAAAACAAAGTTATTTGCAACAGTACGGCAGTTCAAATGTGAAATTAGTGCAGAAAGTCTGCCTTTGTTTCTATTGTTGGCATGTCCGATCTTAATTTATTCCTTTGAATAATAGCACCATGGCGTCTATCATATCCGTATACTTTGCCACAAACTGCTGTGACATCCTTGATGTTTCTTTCAACATCTTGCAAATGGCATGGAAATTGAGGTAGAATCACTTAGCCGTAACTGGCAATATCTTTTGCAGTGATGTCCTGCCGCAGTGGAGGTGAATCAAACTCGACCAGTTCTCAGTAAACCATACTAATGTACGACTCAGCTGAAAAGTTTATTTTAATTCTGTTCTTGTCCAAACAAAAAATCTTACACGTGTCACTTGAGTGAGTACTTCGAGCCAGCAACACTTTTTCTCATGCTAATTTTCTAATGTTTTCATCTTTGTCGCCAACAGCCGCCAACAAGATATTTTCTGGATGACAAAAGTAGCTGTTTTTTTGAAGCAATGGAGCCACGACAACTTGATCATTTGTGTCACGTTTTTGGTACAGTGAAATTATGAAGAAGAAGTTCTTGACTCCATCATGGCAGCTTGGGTGAGATTTGATGCAAAACCATGATGGAGCATAAAAATTCAGTATGAATTTCACAATTTGTTGAAGGTCAGCAGAAGGACTTTGTTCGGAGGCATACAACCTGAGTATTTGGTTAGCTTTATTTAACCATCTGCATGGCAGGTTGGGCAGTCTCTTAGTATGAGATGTAATTCTGACCAGCGCTGCAAGCACTTTAAATAAGCAAGCAAAATTTCAGTAAATACTGCTGATCTGTACTTAGATCTTTCATCACATCGTCTTCAACCTAAACAACAGAACCTGAAACTTAAGAAAATTCGATGATTGATTTTTGCTGGGTATCAAATTCCAGCATGCTTGCAATCTGTCGTTCTGAAGTCTTTGGAACTGTGGTCTTCCCATCAACGATTTCTATTAGCTTCCTGTCTAGGATCGTTTTATTCTAGACATTTGTTAGATAAGGTAGACGTGTTTCGTGGTATTGAATTATCTTCCAATGTTATTGTAATGTCATAGATATTTTTATATTACCTTCAAAATGTTATCTTTCAGCTTTACGATCACTCACAAATCACACAAACACTTTGATGGTCGTGGTTCATTTATTAATACAGAAATCCACAATACTCACAATGAATAATAACATATATACAGGTTTAGAAATATTAGAAAATCCATGATGTGAATAATCCATAATATCAGCAAAATACACGTATCTCTATAAACTGCATAATATTAAACTATAACTGTCCAACTCCTAACTTCACATTCACAAAGTTCAACACCTATTTATCATCTGCTGTTCTAGCACTAACTTCTGGTCATAGCAATAAAAAGTAGGTCCTCTCTCCTCAAGAGACCTGTGTACATTGCCTTCAGATTCTAATTATTTCCCTTTCTCCACCTGGACATTCACTCACTTCAATCTCACTATTTACTTCACAAACACACTGAGTTCATGCACAGCTCAGTCATACACACAACACACATAACACATCCCTGACACTTTCTTAAAGGCAATTCGTTGGCATGCAGTAAACAAACCAACCAGTTAAGTGGCCTTCGTAGCTGAAGTTCAAGTTGTCGGATTACACCATTATGTTTGCCAGTGTTTATTGGTGTTCCATCACAAACAACTGCTTGTAAAGTTAGTTCCGACTTGCTGCGTGTAACCACTGACATAATTTCTCTGGAAATGTCCTTGGACTTTCCTGATGCTGGAACAACATGTTCAACATAACTGCGGGTAGGAAATGTTACTAAGACGTAGTGCTCTTCTTTGACTTTGCGACAGGGTTGCCAGATTAAAAATGCACATAAATGCCAAATGGACACCACTTCAAAGCCAAATTGAATTCCAAAAAGCCTAATTTAAACAAACGCAATAAATTTGTTCAGTTTAAACCTTTTCATAATAAAATTAACAAGAATAAAAGTTTTTCATAAGTAAAAAATAATTCCAATAATAAAAAATGGTTTAAATTTATTTAAAAAAAATAAAGCAATAAAAATAAAATTTTTACAAAATCAAATTTTTACAAAATCAAATTTTTACAAAATCAAATTTTTACAAAATCAAATTTTTACAAAATCAAATTTTTACAAAATCAATTTTTTACAAAATCAAATGTTTTATCAGCAGTTAAAAAGTCCGAAGAGTTTTGTTTTTTTATGACTTCTGTAGATGATGACGTTGTTGATTCATCAAAATGCAGGTTACTATACATTGCTGATGTGAATAAGTCCAACATATCTTGGGTTATCACGAATTCACGACAACACTTTTCTCTGGCATATAGATGTGATCGTATTCTAACAACAGCATCCAACATAGGTAGTGACATACGATTCCTACTTTTCGTTTTTATGGATGTCACTATTGAAAATACACGCTCCACCGATGCATTACTTATGGGCAATGTCAAAGATGACAGACTGTACATAGCAAGTTGCTGAAAAGGCTTTTTATTGTCAGCATTTATGTATCTTGAAACGCCTGACCAAAACGCCACTGCATCATTAGGGATAGTGTTTTCAGGAAAAACATCTGTTTCTGACCATGCAACTTGAATCTCACGTGAGAAATAGCGCAGCGGAACGCTTCGCTTTGATTTGAGGATAGCTTAAATTCTTACTTTCAAAGACTGGTAATGCATATATAGTTCATTCATCAAAAAATTAGGATCAGCAGTATCGGCTTGAAAAGTTGAATTTAGTCTTTCAAATTCAGTTATTAAATGAGCCAGAAAAGAAAAATACAAATAGTTAATGTCATCTTTAAACATACTACTAATCATTCTTGCCTTATATCGAGCAGTGGCAGTATCGACTTGTTCTGCTACAACAAAGTAGGCTTTTAACTCCTCCCAGTTCAATAACAAATTATTAATGAGTTTACCTCTGACTAACCATCTGGTTGCTGACATTTTGGTAAAAGGCAAGGGCATTCCTTTCCTTTCTTCATTCGGATCCATTATTGAAAATAGTTTTTTGAAAGATTCTCGGCGAAGAGCACTTTTTTGAAACCAACTTGGAATTTCGGACAATAGAAATCCAAGATTTGCGGGCATTACTTCAAATGCATGCTGAACACAAAGTGCCAAACTGTGACACACACATTTCACAAGGATGCAGTTTGGTGATTCTTGTTTTAGTCTTGACCATACTGAATTATTTATTCCAACCATAGATGATGCACCATCACAGCCAAACCCAACACAATCAATTAATTCCAAACCAATTTCAGCTACACGATTTTTTACAATTTCAAAAATAACTTCACCAGTAGCTTCAACCACAGGCACCAAACCAACAAATGCAGTCATTATTTTATATTCTTCAACATTTGGATATCTTATGCAAATGAATACATTTTTCTCTGATGCAATATCTGTTGACTCATCGATTAATAGCGAATATTTTTTCCCACGAACCTCATTTTTTAACTCCTTCTCCAGTGATGGTGAAATTACTTGCTTTATTAGACATGAACATTTGGTTCGGTGTAGCTTTATTTTTTCCAGCTTGCTGCCTACTCCATTGCGAGCGATGATCTCACCAAAGTGATCCACAGCTATGATTGCGCTGTGGCAGGTAACTGCTACTGCAAGCTCTAATTCACTTTTTTTAACGTCATCGGTTATGGTTGGCAAGGGCTTTCGAATTGTCAAAGGTCGAGTGTATGAAGCTGCACCAACACGACTTAAATGGTCTGCTGACTTGGAGTGAACGGATAAAATAGAAGCTTTGGGCTGCAAGATTCTGCAACAAAACTTACAGAAAGCATTATCGGTGCCATCTACTGCCTTTTTAACCCATGGATACTGTTGTTCCCATGATGATTTGTATTTTCGGCCCGCTTCATAAGAAGTTTTTCATTTAGGCATCTTACTTTTTTTATATTAAATCCTGAATTAAGTCAAAAACAAAATACCATACAACATTGACTCGATAAACAAAATGAGAATGAAAGTTCCGCTTGTTGATAGGCGGCGATGCCCGGATTGCCCGCGATGGTGAAGTTAAAAGTAAAAGCGTGCAAATTTTCCAAAGCGCATAATATTTACGGGTCGGAAAAAAAAGCCAAATTAAAGCCAAAAAGCCAACCAATAATTTGACAGCCAAATGCTTTTTAAAAAAGCCAAATTAAAGCCAGAAAGCCAACCAATAATTTGACAGCCAAACGCTTTTTAAAAAAGCCAAATTTGACTAATTTGGCTTTCAAAAAGGCCAAATGGCAACCCTGCTTTGCGACGAGTAGACCCAGTATGCTTCTTCCTCCAAGTATCTCTTTGACGGCGCAGCTTGCTGGGGTGCAAAGCTTTTTTATTTTTTTTTTTTAAATGAGTGGTAGTGATTTTGTTGGGATTTTTTTTATAGGCCGACATAGCTATTTTTTGATATAGATGATTTAATTTAGTTAATTTTTTATGTTTTTCTTTTTGGGACAGTTTGCATATTTAATTTGATCGTTTTTAAATAGAAAATAACAAGTGAACATTCGTCTCTATAATTTTTTCATTAATTATATCGTCATTGGAAATTTTTTTACGGGGGCCTAGAAGCGGACATTTTAATACCAACGACTATTTATAGTAAAAATAAAATAAAAATTCAAAAAGCTTACATAATAAGATTAATGTAAACAGTTATCATTTAGCTGTACATTTATACCAAACATAAATATGATAACTATTCTAGATGTATTTTGTTAATATTAGTTGGCACTTTAGGGATTAATATTCATAAAATGTACTATAAGAACTGTATTTTTCAAAGTTGCGACCACTAGACATGAAAATAACACTTGAACATGAATTGTTAAATTGATCACTAGATGAGGGAACATCTATTTACAATTGTCTGATAGAGACAACAGCAGTTTGCCCCACCCTAATATATATATATATATATATATATATATATAGGCTTATATTTATATATATAAATATATATATATATTTATATATATATATATATATATATATATAAATATATATTAATGTGTGTTATATTGTTTTTGATAGTATAGATTAGTGCTTCTCAAAGAGGTGGGCCGCGGCCCCCTAGGGGGCCGTGTACTGTCCGGAGGGGGCCGGTAAATGTGACACATAAAATATAATTAACCTAAAGTATTGTATGTAAATAGTATTAATATATGTTGCATCCTTTCACACTTTCATTGTTAACATTAGAAAAAGCATGTATTGACTAGTAAAAGTTTGCATATAGAAGTTTAAAATTATAAATTTAAACAATCTTAAACCAAAAAAAAATAGGGGGGCCGCGACAAATTGTTTGACGTTCCAAGGGGGGCCGTGACTTCAAAAAGTTTGAGAAGCACTTGTATATTACAAATTAACAAACACAATTTAAATTAGTTCTTGAAGTATTCTTACAACACATTTTATAAGTTTATATATATATATATGTATTTGTCGAATCCCACTTGTGCTCTAATTAAATCAGACGACACAACTCCTTGTATTGTAAAAGAATTAACTGAACTTTTTAATGCATGATATATACAGATGAGAATATGATAATCCAATATAAACACTTGAGAAGATGAATCAATAAATCACATGTATAATTCAATACTTTATCACACACGATAAATACTAAGATCAATATTCGATGGGAGATGTGGCAATAAATCACAAGTAGCTGATATCACTTGTAAACAAGTACACGAGTCTATAACTATTATAACTTTCGACTGCACTGTCCACTTAGTCCGCGTGTTATACATAGTATCCCCTTCCTGGGTCCCTAGTCTCTCTATTGGGTGTGTGCCTCCGTCTATCTTACAACCGTTATAACTTCCCTATTTATAGGATATATCACCACAGCATATTGCATCATTGGTGTGATTGCATCATTGGTGTGATTGCATCAATGGGGTGATTGCATCATTGGTGTGATTGCATCATTGGGGTGATTGCATCATTGGGATGATTGCATCATTGGGGTGAATCTATCATTGGGGTGATTGCATCATGTATGCTTGACCCTGCAAGCACTTACCATACCATATAAGGAAATACGCCATGACCAACAGAGTGTGGTAGCAAGGGATGGAACGATACCAAATAAGGCAATAACATGAAACGTAAACAAAGCTTAATCACAAGGGATAGGACAGTATATATGTATATTAGGGTGATAACTATTTTCATTTTTTTTCGTAACGAAACTGAAACCCCTCACATTCGAGGAACAATTGTATGTAGATGACAGTAGCAACATTAATTTTTTTTTAACTGAAAAAAGTTCCCCCACCTTTTCATTTTTGTTTTCTCATATCGCGCAGTTTGACGCTCGGTTTCAATTTCACACTGAATTTTTATATGACTTTCTAGACTGCTTTTAAGCACATTCCAGTCATCTGTTTCCATTTGTTTATAAACAAGGCATTTACCATACTCATCTTCCCTCATCTTCTAAACAGAAGAGGTATCCAAGAATTCTATCTGTTGAAAAGCTAATCAATCTCACAGGGATGCCGATAAACCGTCAAATTCTTGGAAACTTCACTTTTCTGTTCAATATCCAGAAATGGCGACTGGATCGAATCAAAATTATGATTACTGATATAGAATTGCTTTGGAGGGAAATTCAAGACTTTCCACTATTATCCAGCACACTAATCAGAATGAAACTCAATGGTCTAATTGATTTATATGACAAAAACAAAAGAAACCATCTGATAACACTTTTTCTCAGTTATTTGATGTCACCAACGTTAATGGAGAATGGAAAAGCACAGAGAATAAAGAACTCTACCAGAGGCAAGTTAACAGTGGAGGAAAGATTGGTTATTCAATGGTCAAACAAGCCCCTTTGGAATCATTCCACCCAAGAAAACGAATCCGACTATCAAAAACTAAATCTCAGCCAGCTTTTCTCAATCACAACCTACAAAAACACATACAACTGTCTCACAACCTACACAAACACATAAAACTGTCTCAAAACCTACACAAACACAGACAACTGTCTCAAAACCTACACAAACAAACACAACTGTCTCAAAAACTACACAAACACATACAACTGTCTCAAAACCTACACAAACACATACAACTGTCTCAAAATCTTCGGATTCTGCAACCTCTGCTTCTTCACCTGAGTCGCCAACTATTTTTCAAACGTCATCTTCTGAATGCAAACCGAAATACCAAAGAGGAAGCATTAGAACGGCGGGTTTACTAGTACTGAAAAACATTTCCACACATAAAGCACATGACGTTCTTGCAACCATTGCTGAACAGGGTCATGATGTACCGGTTCCAAGTCAGGCGGGTGTCTGGAAACGAGTAATCTCTGAAGGACGGAAAATGAAAACTAAAATTGTTCAAAACCTTCAAAGCAAAGATCCCTATTGTCTCCAGTTTGATGGTGAAAGAGTGCAAGGGGAAGAGTATCAAGTAGGTTTGCTGAAAACGATGACAACCAAAATCAAACTCAGTATTCTCAAATGTGAGAGTGGTTCTGCCGTGGCCATTTACAATGAACTACATCAGCTAATTGATGAATATGATGCTTGAGATAATATTTGTATGTTAATTTGCAACACGACCGCAGAAAAACTGACCATTTGCACGGCATTGTAAAGCTCATACAGGATGATGTCTTGAGCAATGCCTTTCAGAAGCCACAATATATTGACTGTCAGCACCATGTACTCGACCTTCTTCTGAAACACGTCATGAATTTTCTTATTCAAGAGCCAACGAGCAAACCAGAACTCAACTATTCCTTCATTGGCAAATTAACACAAAACTATGCCACTCTTCAAGCTGATTACCGCTTCTTGCGACAAAAGATGTTAGCACAGGCGAGAACCCACGTTGGCCTCGCATCAGCTGGAATAAATTACCAAATTTACACCAGGCAAAGATGGAACTCACGTGCAATATTTACTGTTATAGCATTATTTCTGATACCAGAGTGGCGCAGCATTCTGCTTCTGCCTGCAACTTCATCTGCTGCGAAAACGGCAAATGCTTGGTTCGATTCGCAACACTACAATGAAGCGTCCTGCAATGAAATGTTTACCTCACTCATCAAGATAAAATACAAGAAGGCAATTAAGTGTTTAAAGACCCATTGGTCAGTCGAGAAGTCATTAATTAACGATGCCCAGATCTAACCAAATTGCTGAACGTGCTGTGAAACTGATGGCGGAACTTCATGCGAAATCGAGAAAAATTGAATTTTTGAATCTGAAGTTCATAGGATTGTAAATATGTTTTGAACATTTCTTGGTACATAATGTACATATTACTAACTGATCTGTATCTTATTTGTTAATAAAAGTTGATTAGTTATTATTAATACTCTTTGAATTTCCGTTAAAAAAACATGTCCTTTTTTTGAAAAAAAATAAATTTTTTTTTCACTTTTTTCTTCCAAAAAATGGGGAGATGTGGGGGAAATTTTTTTTCAAAAAATTAAAAAATGCAATTTATATTCTTAAATTGCACATAAAAGTTCCTCGATTAGTTCTGAAGTATTCCTACAAACATTTTATAGGTTTATGTTATCACCCTATATGTATATATATATATATATATATATATATATATATATATATTATGTATTGTAATGTAATATTATAGATGACTAGAATTTGTATCGAAGTCATAATAGCATGACTGAATAACACATGAACACAGTAGCTTATATAATATACTGCAGTTTGTCAGGCATCAAAGGGCACCAAACTAAAAATGGGCGCAGAAAGAGTGCTGTTTTTTAAATTGGTAGGGACGACGTTAAAAAAATGCAACTTTCGTTCCTTTAGGGCGTCACAATTGTTAATCTACGGCTCTACATGTGTGTCACTAGAACAAAGTATGTTACATTGAAATTTTCATCAGTATACATTAAACTATTCGTTTTTATTTCTTGCACCAACAAATGTATCTCTGATGGCTCAAGATACTGGAGATACCAGTCACCCTAATAAGACAGTATGGAAAACATTAAAATACTCTATTTCTTATTTACACCTTTGGCTTGCATGTGTTGATATCTATTGTATTACAGAACAGTTATTTTTTCAAGTATTCACTACAATGTGCAGTTATCATGCAAACATATAAACAAGCATTACCCTTAAAGTATTAACTACAACATGCAGTTACATGCGAACACATAAACAAATTACCCTTAAAGTATTAACTACAACAGGAAGTTGCATGCGAACACATAAACAAATTACCCTTAAAGTATTAACTACAACATGCAGTTACATCATACACATAAAACCAAATACACTTATAATATTCAATTAACATGCTGATTTATATAAAAACCTACACAACCAAATATCGAAGTGAATAAAGATGCTTGAGGGATAGCTTTTTTCATATGTATTAAAAACTCGATTGATAAATAACATTTTAAGTCTGTTATTGGTTAAGGGCTCCATAATTAGTGTTTATTGTTTACTTTGTGTCACGAGGTTTGTTAGTTGAATCATACGACATTTATTCAGTCTACAAATAGTAAAATATACATGTTAAAACAGTCCAGGCGAAACCAGAGTCTATTGTGCGTAAAACTGACCCAGTTGCAAGAGTTTACGTGTTATGTCGACATGTCGATAACGAACTCGCTGCTCAAAAATACCTGGCGTTCTATAGCGACTGTTCTTGTACTTACCTACTCTCTGTGTTTTCTCTGAAATCGTTTCACTGTGTGTGTTCTCTGTTTGTGCCAGATTGGTCTGTGATTGACCACCTGCTAATGGCGTCATCAGTTTCCCGCCAAAACCAAAGTGGGAGGTCACTGCGTGGGTGGGCAAATGTAGAAGGTGAATACCACTATTCAATCAATTGTGTCGGAGGCATCAGAAATACAATATGTATAAATTGCACATAAGTTGTGACCTCATTATTCATCTCGGGTGGTAAGGTGCTATATGGGGGAAAGTTATAACAATATGATGACAGCTTATTTGAATCGATGAATCTATTATTCTATCTAATCTATCTATCTAATGTATCTAATGTTTCTAGTCTATATATCTATGCATTTATATATCTATCTAATCTATCTATGTATTTATCCAATCTATCAATCTATCTATCTATCCATTTATCTCTCTCTCTATATAAATATATATATTTCAAATATATATCATATATCTTATCTATTTATCTCATCTATAAATAAATATTTATCTATCTATCTTATTTATCTTATCTATCTTATCTATCTATTTATATATCAATCTCTCAATCTATCCATTCTATATAACTATCTATCCATCTAACTAATCTATCTAATTATTCTGATATATCAAATCTATCTAATCTATGGAATCTTTTTTAATCTTTATACAAATTAATCTATCTAGCTTTATATCTAAATAATATATATATATATATATATATATATATATATATATATATATATATATACATATATATAAATCTAATACATAATCGTCTAGACTAGCGAGCATGCGAGCGAGCTTGTGTATAACTTCCGCGACTAAAAAAAAAACTGGGGAATCCCAAAATTGAGGTCCCATTCAAGGGGAGTTAACTCTTGCTTGGCTAAAAATAGTCTTGAGAATACCAAATAGAGCGCAAATTATGTTAAGTACTAAAGATGGTCAAAGTGATACAACTCAATTATAAGGTTTCACTCGCCGATCAGGGTACCGGGCCTTTGATCTAGTAATCTAGTATTATAAAAACATATATATCAGTGAATGTATGTGTATGCTTTGTTTTTCTCCATTAACAATGATGCGAGTGAATAATTAGGCATGTATTGTTTAGCTGCAAGTACTATATTTGTTATGCTACACTTAATCATTTTGTTGCTGATAATATTACAAATAAATAATACATTTTAAATATATCTTTTTAGACTATGCTATTATCTTCGTCTGAATTAATAAAAAGATAGAAAGATATATTCTTTACCAACCAACATAGCTTTTATTACAGTTAGAATTAAAAAAAAATAATTTAACATAATACAATTCTTATATACGGGTATAAAGCAACACAAAAAGTAATGTCCCACCACATTTAATTTCAGAAATGTTGAACTCAGCAGATCAAGATCAAGACAACGCACTTGCAGTAAAAAGTAAAAGTAAATTAATAAATTATTTCTTTTTACCTTGAATATTTTTCTAAACTTATATTTTTTAAATGGATATATAGTTGTCCAACGTAGTTAAGTTCTACTTACGATTAATTAGTTTACAGATTTTTATCTAATTTGTTAAAATCAGATGCAGAAGGTTCAACACAGGAAGAAATACACTTAAATAAAGAAGGTATTCAAAGCTTTCTATTTCTTTCATAACATAAATATATGTCTCATCACGTATAGTTACCTAAACAAATTGTAAACCAAATGTGGAATATTTTGACATAAATGACTTAGATTATGTTAGCCAAAATGTTTATTCAACTAGTAAGTTAAATAACTTGCTCAATTATTTTGTAGAGGTAATTCACTAACTTGGTAATTTAGTGTGTAGGTGTAATTCAATTAGTTGGTCATTTATTGTGTAAGTGTAATTCTCTAACAGGGATAAGTCACATTTTACCCGAGCTTTTTTCCCTTACCTATTAATAACATTGATATAGGTTTTGTTATTTCCATCTTCACTTCAATACATAAACCGTGTGAATAAACGGGCGTTTAAATGTAATTAACAATAATGGAATTAGTAAATTACAGATTAACAAACACAATTTAAATTAGTTCTTGAAGTATTCCTACAACACATTTTATAGGTTTATGTATATGTATATTTATATATATATATATATATATATATATATATATATATATATATATATATATATAAGTTATATTGTATGTAATATTATAGATGACTAGAATTTGTATCTAAAGTCATAATAGCATGACTGAATAACGCATGAACACAGTAATTTATATAATATACTGCGGATTGTCAGGCATCAAAGGGCACAAAACTAAGAATGGGCGCTGAAAGAGTGCTGTTTTTTGAATTGGTAGGACGACGTCAAAAATGTAACTTGCCCCAGTGAATCACAGTTGTTATCTACGGCTCTACATGTGTGTCACTAAAACAAAGAATATTACATTGAAATTTTCACGTATACATTAAAGAATCCTTTTTTTCTTGCAGCAACAATTTTATCTCTGATGGCTCCGGATACTGAGAGACCAGTCACCCAACAAGACAGTATGGAAAACATTTCAATACTCTCTTTCTTTTTACATTCTTTGGCTTACATGTCTTGATATTTATTGCATTACAGAAGAGTTACTTTTTCAAGTATTCACTACAATGTGCAGTTAAATGCAAACATATAAACAAATTACCCTTTAAAGCTATTAACTACAACATGCAGTTACATGCGAACACATAAACAAATTACCCTTAAAGTATTAACTACAACAGGAAGTTGCATGCGAACACATAAACAAATTACCCTTAAAGTATTAACTACAACATGCAGTTACATCATACACATAAAACCAAATACACTTATAATATTCAATTAACATGCTGATTTATATAAAAACCTACACAACCAAATATCGAAGTGAATAAAGATGCTTGAGGGATAGCTTTTTTCATATGTATTAAAAACTCGATTGATAAATAACATTTTAAGTCTGTTATTGGTTAAGGGCTCCATAATTAGTGTTTATTGTTTACTTTGTGTCACGAGGTTTGTTAGTTGAATCATACGACATTTATTCAGTCTACAAATAGTAAAATATACATGTTAAAACAGTCCAGGCGAAACCAGAGTCTATTGTGCGTAAAACTGACCCAGTTGCAAGAGTTTACGTGTTATGTCGACATGTCGATAACGAACTCGCTGCTCAAAATACCTGGCGTTCTATAGCGACTGTTCTTGTACTTACCTACTCTCTGTGTTTTCTCTGAAATCGTTTCACTGTGTGTGTTCTCTGTTTGTGCCAGATTGGTCTGTGATTGACCACCTGCTAATGGCGTCATCAGTTTCCCGCCAAAACCAAAGTGGGAGGTCACTGCGGGTGGGCAAATGTAGAAGGTGAATACCACTATTCAATCAATTGTGTCGGAGGCATCAGAAATACAATATGTATAAATTGCACATAAGTTGTGACCTCATTATTCATCTCGGGTGGTAAGGTGCTATATGGGGGAAAGTTATAACAATATGATGACAGCTTATTTGAATCGATGAATCTATTATTCTATCTAATCTATCTATCTAATGTATCTAATGTTTCTAGTCTATATATCTATGCATTTATATATCTATCTAATCTATCTATGTATTTATCCAATCTATCAATCTATCTATCTATCCATTTATCTCTCTCTCTATATAAATATATATATTTCAAATATATATCATCATATATCTTATCTATTTATCTCATCTATAAATAAATATTTATCTATCTATCTTATTTATCTTTTATCTATCTTATCTATCTATTTATATATCAATTCTCTCAATCTATCCATTCTATATAACTATCTATCCATCTAACTAATCTATCTAATTATTCTGATATATCAAATCTATCTAATCTATGGAATCTTTTTTAATCTTTATACAAATTAATCTATCTAGCTTTATATCTAAATAATATATATATATATATATATATATATATATATATACATATATATAAATCTAATACATAATCGTCTAGACTAGCGAGCATGCGAGCGAGCTTGTGTATAACTTCCGCGACTAAAAAAAAAACTGGGGAATCCCAAAGTCCCATTCAAGGGGAGTTAACTCTTGCTTGGCTAAAAATAGTCTTGAGAATACCAAATAGAGCGCAAATTATGTTAAGTACTAAAGATGGTCAAAGTGATACAACTCAATTATAAGGTTTCACTCGCCGATCAGGGTACCGGGCCTTTGATCTAGTAATCTAGTATTATAAAAACATATATATCAGTGAATGTATGTGTATGCTTTGTTTTTCTCCATTAACAATGATGCGAGTGAATAATTAGGCATGTATTGTTTAGCTGCAAGTACTATATTTGTTATGCTACACTTAATCATTTTGTTGCTGATAATATTACAAATAAATAATACATTTTAAATATATCTTTTTAGACTATGCTATTATCTTCGTCTGAATTAATAAAAAGATAGAAAGATATATTCTTTACCAACCAACATAGCTTTTATTACAGTTAGAATTAAAAAAAATAATTTAACATAATACAATTCTTATATACGGGTATAAAGCAACACAAAAAGTAATGTCCCACCACATTTAATTTCAGAAATGTTGAACTCAGCAGATCAAGATCAAGACAACGCACTTGCAGTAAAAAGTAAAAGTAAATTAATAAATTATTTCTTTTTACCTTGAATATTTTTCTAAACTTATATTTTTTAAATGGATATATAGTTGTCCAACGTAGTTAAGTTCTACTTACGATTAATTAGTTTACAGATTTTTATCTAATTTGTTAAAATCAGATGCAGAAGGTTCAACACAGGAAGAAATACACTTAAATAAAGAAGGTATTCAAAGCTTTCTATTTCTTTCATAACATAAATATATGTCTCATCACGTATAGTTACCTAAACAAATTGTAAACCAAATGTGGAATATTTTGACATAAATGACTTAGATTATGTTAGCCAAAATGTTTATTCAACTAGTAAGTTAAATAACTTGCTCAATTATTTTGTAGAGGTAATTCACTAACTTGGTAATTTAGTGTGTAGGTGTAATTCAATTAGTTGGTCATTTATTGTGTAAGTGTAATTCTCTAACAGGGATAAGTCACATTTTACCCGAGCTTTTTTCCCTTACCTATTAATAACATTGATATAGGTTTTGTTATTTCCATCTTTACTTCAATACATAAACCGTGTGAATAAACGGGCGTTTAAATGTAATTAACAATAATGGAATTAGTAAATTACAGATTAACAAACACAATTTAAATTAGTTCTTGAAGTATTCCTACAACACATTTTATAGGTTTATGTATATGTATATGTATATATATATATATATATATATATATATATATATATATATATATAAGTTATATTGTATGTAATATTATAGATGACTAGAATTTGTATCTAAAGTCATAATAGCATGACTGAATAACGCATGAACACAGTAATTTATATAATATACTGCGGATTGTCAGGCATCAAAGGGCACAAAACTAAGAATGGGCGCTGAAAGAGTGCTGTTTTTTGAATTGGTAGGACGACGTCAAAAATGTAACTTGCCCCAGTGAATCACAGTTGTTATCTACGGCTCTACATGTGTGTCACTAAAACAAAGAATATTACATTGAAATTTTCACGTATACATTAAAGAATCCTTTTTTTTTCTTGCAGCAACAATTTTATCTCTGATGGCTCCGGATACTGAGAGACCAGTCACCCAACAAGACAGTATGGAAAACATTTCAATACTCTCTTTCTTTTTACATTCTTTGGCTTACATGTCTTGATATTTATTGCATTACAGAAGAGTTACTTTTTCAAGTATTCACTACAATGTGCAGTTAAATGCAAACATATAAACAAATTACCCTTAAAGTATTAACTACAACATGCAGTTACATGCGAACACATAAACAAATTACCCTTAAAGTATTAACTACAACAGGAAGTTGCATGCGAACACATAAACAAATTACCCTTAAAGTATTAACTACAACATGCAGTTACATCATACACATAAAACCAAATACACTTATAATATTCAATTAACATGCTGATTTATATAAAAACCTACACAACCAAATATCGAAGTGAATAAAGATGCTTGAGGGATAGCTTTTTCATATGTATTAAAAACTCGATTGATAAATAACATTTTAAGTCTGTTATTGGTTAAGGGCTCCATAATTAGTGTTTATTGTTTACTTTGTGTCACGAGGTTTGTTAGTTGAATCATACGACATTTATTCAGTCTACAAATAGTAAAATATACATGTTAAAACAGTCCAGGCGAAACCAGAGTCTATTGTGCGTAAAACTGACCCAGTTGCAAGAGTTTACGTGTTATGTCGACATGTCGATAACGAACTCGCTGCTCAAAATACCTGGCGTTCTATAGCGACTGTTCTTGTACTTACCTACTCTCTGTGTTTTCTCTGGAAGTCGTCTCACTGTATTTGTTCTCTGCTTGTGCCTGATTGGTCTGTGACTGACCACCTGCTAATGGCGTCATCAGTTTCCCGCCAAAACCAAAGTGGGAGGTCACTGCGTGGGTGGGCAAATGTAGAAGGTGAATACCACTATTCAATCAATTGTGTCGGAGGCATCAGAAATACAATATGTATAAATTGCACATAAGTTGTGACCTCATTATTCATCTCGGGTGGTAAGGTGCTATATGGGGGAAAGTTATAACAATATGATGACAGCTTATTTGAATCGATGAATCTATTATTCTATCTAATCTATCTATCTAATGTATCTAATGTTTCTAGTCTATATATCTATGCATTTATATATCTATCTAATCTATCTATGTATTTATCCAATCTATCAATCTATCTATCTATCCATTTATCTCTCTCTCTATATAAATATATATATTTCAAATATATATCATATATCTTATCTATTTATCTCATCTATAAATAAATATTTATCTATCTATCTTATTTATCTTATCTATCTTATCTATCTATTTATATATCAATCTCTCAATCTATCCATTCTATATAACTATCTATCCATCTAACTAATCTATCTAATTATTCTGATATATCAAATCTATCTAATCTATGGAATCTTTTTTAATCTTTATACAAATTAATCTATCTAGCTTTATATCTAAATAATATATATATATATATATATATATATATATATACATATATATAAATCTAATACATAATCGTCTAGACTAGCGAGCATGCGAGCGAGCTTGTGTATAACTTCCGCGACTAAAAAAAAACTGGGGAATCCCAAAGTCCCATTCAAGGGGAGTTAACTCTTGCTTGGCTAAAAATAGTCTTGAGAATACCAAATAGAGCGCAAATTATGTTAAGTACTAAAGATGGTCAAAGTGATACAACTCAATTATAAGGTTTCACTCGCCGATCAGGGTACCGGGCCTTTGATCTAGTAATCTAGTATTATAAAAACATATATATCAGTGAATGTATGTGTATGCTTTGTTTTTCTCCATTAACAATGATGCGAGTGAATAATTAGGCATGTATTGTTTAGCTGCAAGTACTATATTTGTTATGCTACACTTAATCATTTTGTTGCTGATAATATTACAAATAAATAATACATTTTAAATATATCTTTTTAGACTATGCTATTATCTTCGTCTGAATTAATAAAAAGATAGAAAGATATATTCTTTACCAACCAACATAGCTTTTATTACAGTTAGAATTAAAAAAAAATAATTTAACATAATACAATTCTTATATACGGGTATAAAGCAACACAAAAAGTAATGTCCCACCACATTTAATTTCAGAAATGTTGAACTCAGCAGATCAAGATCAAGACAACGCACTTGCAGTAAAAAGTAAAAGTAAATTAATAAATTATTTCTTTTTACCTTGAATATTTTTCTAAACTTATATTTTTTAAATGGATATATAGTTGTCCAACGTAGTTAAGTTCTACTTACGATTAATTAGTTTACAGATTTTTATCTAATTTGTTAAAATCAGATGCAGAAGGTTCAACACAGGAAGAAATACACTTAAATAAAGAAGGTATTCAAAGCTTTCTATTTCTTTCATAACATAAATATATGTCTCATCACGTATAGTTACCTAAACAAATTGTAAACCAAATGTGGAATATTTTGACATAAATGACTTAGATTATGTTAGCCAAAATGTTTATTCAACTAGTAAGTTAAATAACTTGCTCAATTATTTTGTAGAGGTAATTCACTAACTTGGTAATTTAGTGTGTAGGTGTAATTCAATTAGTTGGTCATTTATTGTGTAAGTGTAATTCTCTAACAGGGATAAGTCACATTTTACCCGAGCTTTTTTCCCTTACCTATTAATAACATTGATATAGGTTTTGTTATTTCCATCTTCACTTCAATACATAAACCGTGTGAATAAACGGGCGTTTAAATGTAATTAACAATAATGGAATTAGTAAATTACAGATTAACAAACACAATTTAAATTAGTTCTTGAAGTATTCCTACAACACATTTTATAGGTTTATGTATATGTATATGTATATATATATATATATATATATATATATATATATATATATATATATATATAAGTTATATTGTATGTAATATTATAGATGACTAGAATTTGTATCTAAAGTCATAATAGCATGACTGAATAACGCATGAACACAGTAATTTATATAATATACTGCGGATTGTCAGGCATCAAAGGGCACAAAACTAAGAATGGGCGCTGAAAGAGTGCTGTTTTTGAATTGGTAGGACGACGTCAAAAATGTAACTTGCCCCAGTGAATCACAGTTGTTATCTACGGCTCTACATGTGTGTCACTAAAACAAAGAATATTACATTGAAATTTTCACGTATACATTAAAGAATCCTTTTTTTTCTTGCAGCAACAATTTTATCTCTGATGGCTCCGGATACTGAGAGACCAGTCACCCAACAAGACAGTATGGAAAACATTTCAATACTCTCTTTCTTTTTACATTCTTTGGCTTACATGTCTTGATATTTATTGCATTACAGAAGAGTTACTTTTTCAAGTATTCACTACAATGTGCAGTTAAATGCAAACATATAAACAAATTACCCTTAAAGTATTAACTACAACATGCAGTTACATGCGAACACATAAACAAATTACCCTTAAAGTATTAACTACAACAGGAAGTTGCATGCGAACACATAAACAAATTACCCTTAAAGTATTAACTACAACATGCAGTTACATCATACACATAAAACCAAATACACTTATAATATTCAATTAACATGCTGATTTATATAAAAACCTACACAACCAAATATCGAAGTGAATAAAGATGCTTGAGGGATAGCTTTTTTCATATGTATTAAAAACTCGATTGATAAATAACATTTTAAGTCTGTTATTGGTTAAGGGCTCCATAATTAGTGTTTATTGTTTACTTTGTGTCACGAGGTTTGTTAGTTGAATCATACGACATTTATTCAGTCTACAAATAGTAAAATATACATGTTAAAACAGTCCAGGCGAAACCAGAGTCTATTGTGCGTAAAACTGACCCAGTTGCAAGAGTTTACGTGTTATGTCGACATGTCGATAACGAACTCGCTGCTCAAAATACCTGGCGTTCTATAGCGACTGTTCTTGTACTTACCTACTCTCTGTGTTTTCTCTGAAATCGTTTCACTGTGTGTGTTCTCTGTTTGTGCCAGATTGGTCTGTGATTGACCACCTGCTAATGGCGTCATCAGTTTCCCGCCAAAACCAAAGTGGGAGGTCACTGCGTGGGTGGGCAAATGTAGAAGGTGAATACCACTATTCAATCAATTGTGTCGGAGGCATCAGAAATACAATATGTATAAATTGCACATAAGTTGTGACCTCATTATTCATCTCGGGTGGTAAGGTGCTATATGGGGGAAAGTTATAACAATATGATGACAGCTTATTTGAATCGATGAATCTATTATTCTATCTAATCTATCTATCTAATGTATCTAATGTTTCTAGTCTATATATCTATGCATTTATATATCTATCTAATCTATCTATGTATTTATCCAATCTATCAATCTATCTATCTATCCATTTATCTCTCTCTATATAAATATATATATTTCAAATATATATCATATATCTTATCTATTTATCTCATCTATAAATAAATATTTATCTATCTATCTTATTTATCTTATCTATCTTATCTATCTATTTATATATCAATCTCTCAATCTATCCATTCTATATAACTATCTATCCATCTAACTAATCTATCTAATTATTCTGATATATCAAATCTATCTAATCTATGGAATCTTTTTTAATCTTTATACAAATTAATCTATCTAGCTTTATATCTAAATAATATATATATATATATATATATATATATATATATATACATATATATAAATCTAATACATAATCGTCTAGACTAGCGAGCATGCGAGCGAGCTTGTGTATAACTTCCGCGACTAAAAAAAAACTGGGGAATCCCAAAGTCCCATTCAAGGGGAGTTAACTCTTGCTTGGCTAAAAATAGTCTTGAGAATACCAAATAGAGCGCAAATTATGTTAAGTACTAAAGATGGTCAAAGTGATACAACTCAATTATAAGGTTTCACTCGCCGATCAGGGTACCGGGCCTTTGATCTAGTAATCTAGTATTATAAAAACATATATATCAGTGAATGTATGTGTATGCTTTGTTTTTCTCCATTAACAATGATGCGAGTGAATAATTAGGCATGTATTGTTTAGCTGCAAGTACTATATTTGTTATGCTACACTTAATCATTTTGTTGCTGATAATATTACAAATAAATAATACATTTTAAATATATCTTTTTAGACTATGCTATTATCTTCGTCTGAATCAATCAAAAGATAGAAAGATATATTCTTTACCAACCAACATAGCTTTTATTACAGTTAGAATTAAAAAAAAATAATTTAACATAATACAATTCTTATATACGGGTATAAAGCAACACAAAAAGTAATGTCCCACCACATTTAATTTCAGAAATGTTGAACTCAGCAGATCAAGATCAAGACAACGCACTTGCAGTAAAAAGTAAAAGTAAATTAATAAATTATTTCTTTTTACCTTGAATATTTTTCTAAACTTATATTTTTTAAATGGATATATAGTTGTCCAACGTAGTTAAGTTCTACTTACGATTAATTAGTTTACAGATTTTTATCTAATTTGTTAAAATCAGATGCAGAAGGTTCAACACAGGAAGAAATACACTTAAATAAAGAAGGTATTCAAAGCTTTCTATTTCTTTCATAACATAAATATATGTCTCATCACGTATAGTTACCTAAACAAATTGTAAACCAAATGTGGAATATTTTGACATAAATGACTTAGATTATGTTAGCCAAAATGTTTATTCAACTAGTAAGTTAAATAACTTGCTCAATTATTTTGTAGAGGTAATTCACTAACTTGGTAATTTAGTGTGTAGGTGTAATTCAATTAGTTGGTCATTTATTGTGTAAGTGTAATTCTCTAACAGGGATAAGTCACATTTTACCCGAGCTTTTTTCCCTTACCTATTAATAACATTGATATAGGTTTTGTTATTTCCATCTTCACTTCAATACATAAACCGTGTGAATAAACGGGCGTTTAAATGTAATTAACAATAATGGAATTAGTAAATTACAGATTAACAAACACAATTTAAATTAGTTCTTGAAGTATTCCTACAACACATTTTATAGGTTTATGTATATGTATATGTATATATATATATATATATATATATATATATATATATATATAAGTTATATTGTATGTAATATTATAGATGACTAGAATTTGTATCTAAAGTCATAATAGCATGACTGAATAACGCATGAACACAGTAATTTATATAATATACTGCGGATTGTCAGGCATCAAAGGGCACAAAACTAAGAATGGGCGCTGAAAGAGTGCTGTTTTTTGAATTGGTAGGACGACGTCAAAAATGTAACTTGCCCCAGTGAATCACAATTGTTATCTACGGCTCTACATGTGTGTCACTAAAACAAAGAATATTACATTGAAATTTTCACGTATACATTAAAGAATCCTTTTTTTTTCTTGCAGCAACAATTTTATCTCTGATGGCTCCGGATACTGAGAGACCAGTCACCCAACAAGACAGTATGGAAAACATTTCAATACTCTCTTTCTTTTTACATTCTTTGGCTTACATGTCTTGATATTTATTGCATTACAGAAGAGTTACTTTTTCAAGTATTCACTACAATGTGCAGTTAAATGCAAACATATAAACAAATTACCCTTAAAGTATTAACTACAACATGCAGTTACATGCGAACACATAAACAAATTACTCTAAAGTATTAACTACAACATGCAGTTACATGCGAACACGTAAACAAATTACCCTTAAAGTATTAACTACAACATGCAGTTACATGCGAACACATAAAACCAAATACACGTATAATATTCAATTAACATGCTTATTTTTTAAAAAAAACATACAAAACCAAATATTGAAGTGAAAAAAGATGCTTGAGGTATAGCTTTTTTTCATATTTATTAGAAACTCGATTGATAAATAACGTTTTTAAGTCTGTTATTGGTTTAGGGCTCCTTTATTAGTGTTTATTGTTTACTTTGTGTCACGTGGGTTTGTTAGTTGCATAATACGACATTTATTCAGCCTAGAAATAGTAAAATGTACAGGTTAAAACAGTCCAGGCGAAACCAGCGTCTATTGTGCGTAAAACTGACCCAGTTGCACTAGTGTACGTGTTATGTCGACGTGTCGATAACGAACTCAATGCAGCAACATACCCGGCGTTCTATAGCGACTGTTCTTGTACTCTCCTGCTCTCTGTCCTGCTCTCTGTGTTTTCTCTGGAAATCGTTTCACTGTGTTCTCTGCTTGTTCCTGATTGGTCTGTGATTGACCACCTTCTAATGACGTCATCAGTTTCCCGCCAAAACCAAAGTTGGATGTCATTGCGTGGGTAGGAAAATGTTAATGACGAATACCACTATTTAATCAATCGTGTCAGGGAAAGGGGGGAGGGCATAAGAAAAACAATATGTTGGCGTTGTGCATATGTTTTGACCTCATTATTCATTTCGGGGGTAGGAGTGTTAGATGGTGGAAAGTAGAGTTTTAACAATATGATGACAGCTGATTGTCATCGATATATCTATATATCTAATGTATCTATCTATCTAAGCTATCTAATCTATCTATCTATCTATCTCTCTCTATATATGTATCTATATATCTATATATCCATTATCCTATCTATTCTATCTATCGAATCTATCTAATCTAATGCATCTACCTAATCTATCTATCTATTTACTTCTATATAAATATTATATATATATATATATATATATATATATATTGTATGTGTGTGCTTTGTTTTTTTCCATTAACAATGATGCGAGTGAATAATTATACATGTATTGTTTAGCTGCAAGTAATAAATTTGTTATGCTACATTTACGCATTTTTTCGCTAATATTATTACAAATAGATAATATTAATAATATATATATATATATATATATATACAGTGGATTCCGCTTAATTGGGACACCGCTTAGTTGGGACAGCCGCTTTTTTGGACAAATCTAAAAGAAACCAAACCAAGAAGCCAATAGTAAATTTGTATTTTTAATTGGGACAGCCGCTTAATTGGGACAAAACGCCTCGGTCCCGATGTGTCCCAATTAAGCGGAATCGACTGCATATATATATATATATATATATTTAGATATATATATATATTTATATATATATATATGATGCTTAATTTTTCCATTGGTTCTTATTTCCTAAGAATATTTATAATTATTTGTTAACAGTACATAGAATAAATGTAGAACCAGTAAATGGCAGTATGTCAAACTTGAGAGGTAAGTTTTAAAGATGACAACTTTAAATAGTCTTACTTTGACTTCATAGGATACTTGCTAATATTTCTGGAGGTGTTTTTACTATATTTTTTATTGTTTTTCAAGAAAAGAGGGAAATACAATAAAAATGTAACAAAAAATGAATAAATTATCAATTATTGGCAATTTGTAGCAAAATTCATATTCGAAAAAATAATTATTATTTTAGAAAACTTGACAACGACTCCTAATATGCAAATTGTACGTCTGGGACAACCATCTCTAGAAACTGAAGGTTTGATTAGTTTAATAACTAAAATGTTTCACATTGTGTTTAATTTCTAATATATATATATATTATTATTATTATTATTATTTAATTTTCATGTCTACATTTAAAGAGAGATTAACTACGATATTTAATTATTCATGTTTTATGAACCATAGGATCAACACTATCAAAGATCGACATATAAATCATCCACAAAAGAAACAAGGGAACAACAGAAAATTGTTTATTCAACTTTTTAATTTGTGTATATTGAAAATATCATGTAACGATTGAATAAGACATTTTAAATAATTGTAATTTATAGTTTCTATTTTTTTTTAATTTTGAAAGATATTAACACATTAATGTTTGGTATGTAATTTTATTTCATCTTTCGTTTTTTAAGGAAAATGTATGTCTCATTATTATGAATTTATTATTGCTTGGTGAAAGAATACATATGTAATAATAAATATATAATAGGATAAGTAATGATAGTGTTCAGTAGTGTAACATATTTTTATATATGTATAATTTATGGCATGTAAGGTTGTAACGTTTCAGTATACATTTAAAAATGTTCCATAGTTTCATTGTTTTAAAAAATGAGACTAATGAATGTTCTGGAGAAATGTTTCCCCATGACCAGGCTATTCTCGTGGAATCTGTTTATAATTTGAAAATAATTATCATCCCATATCCAAAGCATTAAAGAAGGTTGCGTATGCCGGCATTTTCATAATGACAACCTAATCGTCTGGTTTTCTATTTAATATCGGTTGACTAAAAATTTACTTGCCTTGAGATCAATGACACTGTCACATGGACGATTTTAGACCCTCCGCAGTCCAAGTCAATTAGTAACATTAAGTTACCCTGATTTGATGACTAAACATTGTATCCTTGCAGATACATTAAAAACAAAAAAAAATTGATAGTTTATTAAGGAATCTAGTTACCTTTCTTCTAAGCATTATGGTTGATAATTAAATTATACGTTAATTATATATATATATATATATATATATATATATATATATATATATATATATTAGGACTGTACCGGAATTAGATTCCGGTTCCTGTTAAGCCGGATTCTGGCAGTTTAAACAAATCCGGTTCCGATTCCAGTTCCGATTAAAGTGTGACGGATTTAAGCCGGATTTCTTTGTTGTTTGAAATTTTCCGCTACTTTTGATTCCGTGTTTTCTATAAACTATATTTAGCTATAAAAGTTTAACTTCTTTAAAGAGCAGAAAACGATCTATTTCTGGGTCTTTACAGTTTAAAAATAGGTCAATAATTTATTTTTCTGCAAATTGTTTAATTTAATGGATATTGTCACGATTTTGATAAAATTCCTCTCATATTTAGATAAATAACTTGAAGATACATTTTTAATTGAACATTAAATTGATATTGATTGAGATTTGAAATGCATTTTGTTTTGGGTTTTTATGTTAAATAGTCAGATAATGATTTAAAGGAAAGTATGAATGAAATAACAAGGTTTGGTGACGTCACTATGGAAAACTAAAGAAAAATAAATTATCGGGTTGTGCCACAGTATATATATATATATACATATATATATATATATATATATATATATATATATATATTGGAATTAATTTATTAATAAACATGTTTATTATACTTTCTAAGTTCTGTTACCCATTTCTTTGTTTGATTGTAATATAAATCAAGTTAAATTAAGTACAGCTTTATTAAAATAATTTTTTCAAATCAAAGAACCTGTTATTTTGACAGAGTTATCTTTCTTAACTCAAGATAGGGGAAGGAGTTTTAGTCACAGTCTTCAAGATCTAAATGGTTAATACTGTTTTTTGCTATCTAGAACTTAAAAACTTAATTTTTATTCTATGATTCATTCTTATGTCTTTTTTATGTTAGGCGAGAAATTACTAATTCGTTCGGAAGAGTTACTATATAATTCGGTAAAATTCGGTTCCTGTTCCGATTCCGGCAGGATTCAAATATTAGATCCGATTCCGGTTCCGATTCCTGCAGGATCTAAAAATTACAATCCGGTACAGCCCTAATATATATATATATATATTGTTGTGAACTTGCAAATCTCTCTAGGTAGGCTCTAAAGGACACGTGGATTCGTTAGTTGAGCAATAATTCACTGTCTACAATGTACAGGTTATAATAATATAATAGTCCAGGCTAAATCAAAACATGATGCGTACAACTAATCCAGTTGAAACGAGTCTACATGTTATCGCTAGCGATGTAGTGATAAAGAACTCGCAGCATCAACAGACCTGGTCTCTCGCTGTCCTTCGTTCAGCTCTCTCTGTTCGTCCGTTGTTCTTCACATCACAGTTCCTTTTATAGGCAGTCTCACCCACGCTAAATATATCGTTTTCCCGCCAAAGTAGAGGGTTAAGGTTATAGCGTGGGCGTGCAGGTGGCAAATAACACTATTGCATCACTTGTATAAAGACGGGGGGGGTGAATGACCGAATGAACAATGGGTAGGCGTACATAAGTGATTACATCATTCATCTCGGGGCAGGGGTCTGACCTGGGGGGGGGGGTGAAGCAGAGTTATAACAATATATATATATATATATATATATATGTATATATATATATTTATATGTGAGTTATAACAATATATATATATATATATATATATATATATATTTATATGTGTGTGTGTGTGTTTGTCTTTGTCATATTTGATAATGTTATTCCTGTATATAAGTAATTATCTGTGTGTAATATTTCCTGGCCCAACGCCTTAGTATGCTCCCCTAGTTTTCATAATTGTTATTTAACAAATTTTACGTAATTCACCTCTCAGTTAGGTCAAAACATCTGTTTGGAAAATTTTATGACGAGACATCACGAAATGACGTAACTGGTCTCTATTATTAATTCAGTGTCATACCAGGTAATCTATACAAATTATAAAAAAGCCGATGCGTTGACTGTAAAATTATATAATTATGTATTACTTTTACCTTTTATTTGTATAAATATATATATAAATAAAAAAGCGTGTCTAACAATCTATATCTATCTAAATAAAAAGCAACTTCAAGAACGACGACGCGCAGGACTATTTATAGAATAGCTGGGTTCAGAAAGGGGGGGGGTCTGATCCCAGACGCCAACTCGAGACATCGGAGGCTGGTGGATTGAGGCAGACACATGACGAATTGTCACAGACGGCAACTCGCTCAAATATGTCACAGCCTGCAACTCTATGTCAAGCTGGGTTCAGAAGGGAGAGGTGTTTGTGGAATTTCCAAAAACCGTCACAGCTAGCGCGTTGGTTTTTTTTTATTTCTTTTATAAAACCAGATTATTTTAATTTCTTTTATGACGTTTTGTCCTTTTATTTGGTAAAATATATTAAGCAATATGAGCACGATGGTGGTTGTATTATAGTTAATAATACTATTTCATGTCTAGACAGCTCCAGTAATTTTTAAAACAGTATTTTTTGGTCGTAATAATGTTTTCTAAATACGAAACCTAGTGTAGATGGTACGTATAAAGGTTGGCGGGGGTAAGCGCATTACCGGGCTGAGGACATCAGGTAAACATGCACGGCTAAAAGCGTAAACAAGAAAAAGAAAGGAAACCACGACAGTAACTACATTATGAAGGCTGTTATTATTTTCGTACTAACACAGTACATGGGTACAATGTATTTCGAAAATAAAAAAGGGGTACACATATGTCGAATGTTTGGGAAACACTGTCTTAGAAGACAGCTTTGATTTGCCCAAGACTTCCTAGTTACCTTCACACAAACAATTCAATAAGGCTGGGATTTTTTTATTTTTAAAGCTAGCCTACAAATATGAACAAACATAAGTAAAAAAAGGGAGAACAATGATTTAACTAAATGTAAGTTCGAGATTTTCGATTTTTTTTATCTTAATATCGGAGGCAGATTTAACGACATGCACACGGGACACGCACCATAAGCCCCTAAGTGAACAAATGTACACTTTTGTTATTCTTTTCCGTGTATGTATGAAACGGGCATGAAAAGACCGATCCGCCCTTGGGCCCGATTTCTAGTAGATAAAAATGGTGGATTCCTGTTAGTGTGTCTTGTAAAGCTATCCTCTAACCAAAGCGAATTTCGCGTATCTAGGTAGCTCGCGAAATTCGCCCCTCTTTCGCGGCAATGTATTTATATGGAGATGCTCAAACCGCGTAGAATTTCCGCGGCGGTGCAGAGAAATTTCGCGGCATCGCTTCTTTTAGTGTTTTTTCGCGTTTCGCGAGTGTAAACAATCCAAAATGGCTGCCTAGAAACATCGACTCAAATGAAAATCATGGTTAAAATTGATATAAATGTCTTAAAATTAAAAAAATAAGACTTACATTTATATATAGCAACTTGAATTATATCAGATTATACCAAAAAGTAAGTGTTTTTTTCACTTTTTACTTGTAAAATACCATAACTGTAGAAAATATATCATGAAAAGAAAATGTCTGCCGACGTCTTCAAATAAACAACAAGAAAATTTAAAAAAATCATTATATCCGGTCGGCTGACGCCTACGTTCGCTTCGCTTAGTTGTAGCGAGGGTTTTTGGCGCTTTGAAAAATCTCACGTGAGAAATAGCGCAGCGGAACGCTTCGCTTTGATTTGGGGACAGCTTAAAACTACAATAGATAATATACCAGGAACTATTAGTCAAACTGTCATACGTGAATAAAACAAATAGTTATAACCGGACTTCAGCCTAATATTTAATCTTCCAAAGTAAGTGATATATTCAAGGAAAAGAAAAAAGCTTGCTTGATAATATATTTATTAACAACTGTAACGGAAGATACATAATCGCTTCAAAGAAAAAAAAATGGATTAGTTATTCATAAAAATGCAACTGTTAGAAAAATAGTTAATGGCAACTCGGGGTTATGTTGATACTGAAAAAAAAGTAATGAGGAAACTGCCTTCTAGAGGTAATATTGTCCAGAAGCCGTCTAGAAGCCGTCACTGAGAGGCGCCTCGAAAGCTTGAGACTCTATCAGTTTATATGTTAGCTTAGACTTCGTCTGTAATAGCCCTCGAGATGAGACTCGCTTTGTTTCTCAGCAAGAGGGAACTGCAGTAAAGCAATATATCGAGCAAGTTACTTGAATGGTCCAATATATGTTTCGTCAAGCCCAGGGCATTGAGAAAAGATTTAGATCGCTATTACGGGGAGTCCCGCGATAAGAGCAATGCGGGATGGTATATTGCCTTAACTCCCGCACGTCTTGGAATCTCAGCCTCGACGAAGACACTCTACAGGGCGACGTTCACTTTATTTTACCAAAGTCTAGGCGCGCCAAAAAAATATATATGCGTTTTTTTGGACAGTATATAGGCCTTTAACAAGAAGCTATTATGCGTTATGTTGTAATATGCGTGCGCGATATCGACGAGTTGTAGTAAAGCTAAGTGTGAACTCTGGCCGTATATGCCGCTGTGAGAGAGAGAGAGAGAGAGAGAGAGTGAGAGAGAGAGAGAGAGAGCGAGAGAGACACAGAGAGAGAGAGATAGTCAGAGAGAGAGATAGACAGAGAGAGACAGAGAGAGAGAGACAGAGAGCGATAGACAGAGAGAGAGATAGACAGAGAGAGAGAGAGAGAGCGAGAGAGAGAGACAGAGATAGACAGAGAGAGCGAGAGCGAGAGAATGGACTCCTCTGGGAGTTTATCGCAAACTGCAGATGGTGCCTCTATGAGTCTATCCTTGCCAAGTGACGCACCCTTGAACATAATGTATGGCTTTCGAACTAAGAAAGAGGAACCACAGGGCGAGAGGTGAGAAGGAATATGGAGCGACCTTCTAAATCCGACCCATGGTGGAGGCTTCGGAGAGACGAACAGGCACTGATAGCTCAGTTCCGAACTGGGCAGAGAAAGAGACAGAGAGAGAGAGAGAGAGACAGAGAGAGACAGAGAGAGAGAGACAGAGAGAGACAGAGAGAGAGACAGAGAGAAAGGCAGAGAGAGAGAGGCATAGAGAGAGACAGAGAGAAATGTTGCAAGACAAATGAAAACAGCAATGTGCCATGCCTAATATTGATAAAATAATTCTTAATTCCCTTGCTGATAATGCAAGTTTACTTTCACATTTCTGTTGTCAAAAGAGATTTTAGATAACAGTTATTTTGTTAAAATAAATACAATAAAAAGCACCGCAGACATCTATGTTTCAATTCATATAAAAATGTCAATATGTCCGAGACCATATTTATTATGTCACTTCCGGTGCAACAACACGGGGGGAGTTAAACCAAGATAAAAGCTTATCTCTTTTTTTTTATTTAATACAACTATAAGAACTAGTCTTACATAAATTTTATTTTATTTAGTAGACAAAGTAATTTTACGCTGGAGAAATTTATTCTTATAAGTTACGCGTTACTCTGCAAGGAATTTTTTTTTTAATTTGTGGAGTAAAAACCTAATTAATATATTTTAGATGCAAAATGTAAACCTAGCCTGTAAAGAGAAAAAATACTTAATACAAGGTACATAATGTGTTACTAGAACTAAAATATCCATTTCAAGCATTACTTTGGGAGCAAATCAGCTCATGCATTATATAACACAACAAAGCACAACATTCCCACAGCTCATATCCATCAGTAGTTGAAAACACAATGTATCATTCTTTTTTCCTTCGGTCAAAGTGTGTTTTCGTAACCCGTTATGCCTAAAAGAAACAGCAAATAGCTATTGTTTCACAAAAACGTTGTTTCTGTTATCAGAAATTCGTCTGTTTTCTTGAAAATTCTTTACTCGTGTACTATACTGAGAATCCTTCTAGAATTCTAGAATATTCTGTTATGAAACTTTTAGATCATTCTAGGACTGTCAAGTAGAAGTCATACAAGTATAAAAGCACAGGTGACTCGAACCAACATTTCAGTTTATGTTATTGCTGAGTAAGAGAATAGCACATCGTAGTTAAAGAACAGTTATTGATTTAGATGGCATCCAGAGGTAGTTTGATACAGAATAGGCCAACAGTTTAACATATGCCGTTTATGAGAGAGGGTCACACTTCCCTAACTAGAAAGATGTCAACGATCTGATCAGAGACCTCGGTCACTTTCCAAGTCCAATACAGAGCTTTCCAAATCCAGACTGAAGGAGGGGAATTTGTTGGAGGAAGGTGTACAACACCTAATATATATATATTAGGGTGGAGCTTATTTTTAAAGTTGTGAAAAATAACCTTCTTACCCCCTCAGTTCATTTCTAATATAATTAAATAAATTCATGCAAAATGTCAGCTAGATTAATGCCTTTTTACTGGTTGCTCAAAAGCATGTTTGTTCGTACAGTTTTGTTTATTAAGGTTTGTCAGGTTTTATGGCAAAAACACTCAAAGATGAGACATTTATATAACAATTTTTTTTTATATTCATATTGATCTGATGGGCCATAATAATTTTGATGCTGTATCCGATGCACTGCAGGCCTATAAGCATGCTCAGCCAAGATGAACTGATGACGAACATTTGATGTTGTCAGCATTCTGTGCTTTTCAATTTTTTTCTTCCGAAGTTGGGGGAGGTGGGGGAACTTTTTTAAAAAAAAATAAAAAAATAAAAAATGCAATTTATTTTCTTAAATTACACATAAAGATTCCTCGATTACAAGTGGTTTCATAAAAAAAAAAAAATTGTTATCACCCTAATGTAGGTATTTCTCGATCACATTCTGTCGCCAGTCAACCACGGATTATCTCCCCTGACCGATCGTACCATAATCAGTATTCATCCATACAAACACAGTCACAATGTGACAATAGTTAATCATCATATTGACGTTTTTTTTTCTTTCGTTGTATAATTTCAAATAAAAAAAAAACGTTTAAACGATCTGTTAAACTAGTATTCGCAAAATATGGTCTATAATGTCTGCTTAAAAATTCGGAATATTTTAAAGGCCTAAATACACTATATACAAAATTGTTTTTTTTTTTTGTGTGCACAGGTACAAAGTGTGCTCTCTGAACCTGTTATGCCTAAAACAAACAGAAAGTAGCTATTGTTACAAAAAAATGATAATGATATTTTGAAATTCGTGTTTTCTAAAAAAATCTTTATTAGCCTTCTATACCTAGTAGTCGTCTAGAATATTCTTGAACTGCTAGAAGTGTCTGTTTTCAAGTAAATTCTTGATTTGCATTCAATACTGAGTTGTATTATAGCATACTAGCTGTACTTTGCAAAAAAAAAACTTTGCATAGAATTGTATAAAAGCACAGGTGACTCGAACCACCTATTCTCTGAGTAAGTGAGTAACAAATCGTAGTTAAAGAGCAATTATTGATGTATATTTCATCAAGGGTTTGATTGCACCCAGCAGATACATTTTTTTCTACTAGTGTGGACAATTTACAAACAAAAGAACCAGAATGTATTTTATGAAAGCATGTTGTTAGATGTGTGAGACCTACAAAGCATACATCGTTATGGCTGTCGGGGCACAAGTCATAGTTACCTCATTTCACATACAATTCACGTGAATATAGCAATAAAACTCTTTAAAACCATTTAAACATTTGCTGCTCGCTTATATAAAAATGCTTTATATTGTAGAATTTCATTATTTTAATAATTTAGACGTTGTATAGTTTAAGGAGTTGCTATAGAGAATTTTTTCACATATATTAATGTATTATAGCTAAATATGTCAAATGTTTTTTGCATAATTTTCTTGATAAATTAAATAATACCTTTGCAATAAAATGTGTTTATTTAAAAAAAAAAGAAAGAAAGCTGTGTGCAATACAGCAAGATTATCAAATGGTTTTAGTAATTGTGAAAGAGTTGGATAGAGCCGAATTGAACAAAGAGCAATAAGAACAGAAAATGAACATAGGTTACATAATTTCTACTCTGAAATACTGATATTTTTATGAGATGTTTTCCCATATTTAACTTACAGAGGCATTCTGCTAGAAGATTTATCTTAGAACTTAGTTACTGAATATAATATAATGCCGTAAAATGCACGCCGCAAACACATTATTGATTTTTCTTTTTCTAATATAAATATTCTTTGCACGTAGTCCATTTTAAGAAACCGTTCAGGTATTATATTACAAAATATCTTCAAAGAGTTATTCCTCTTCATAGAAGTATTTTGAAAAACTTTTTCACTAAAATTAAATGACACCTAGCCATTAAATCACAACAAATAAAATAATATGTATCTATACTTTTTATTAATCAGGTGTAATATTTGCGTTAAAGAACATATATAACAATCAAAAACTTTCTTCTAAAAAGAATGTGTACCATAACCGGACTCCCATGCACAATCATGCATTAAATACTACAGCAATGACCACGTAATGTTATTTATTTCTAGTGCATATACCACAGCAATGACCACGTAATGTCATTTATTTCTAGTACACATAATACAGTAATGTCCACGTAATGTTATTTATTTCTATTACAAATAATACTTTATAAATTATAACATTTAAATTTTATAGCGAAAAGTAATTTTATTGAAAATTGTTTTAGCGCTAATTGTACTACAGTTTTTATGCAATGCATGATTAATAATTTAAGTAAGATCTATGCATTATATGCATTAACATTACTTCATAATACAAACATCAGTCAGGTATAAATACTGAATTATTTTGACTTTAGTAGCATTAGGTGTCAAAAGTTAATAGCAGTAAAACAAAAAGTTAAAGTATTATATATAAATCACACAGATTAATTATGCATAATTATTTTTCACGGTAGGCCAACATGAATTGTGGTATCGATCTAAGTCTAACTCTAATACCGTCACGTCTACTTTGCACTTCGAGTAAGCTATTTCCTAGAATGATTACTGTTTTTTAAATTGCTTTACAAACTTTATTTCTTAGAATTAAACATAGAACGGGGGGGGGGGAAGTGCAGTCAGTCGATTCTTTAGATTTTAGAGGTGCTCTCTACCTTTCTTTTTTCTGAAAACTAAATGTAACTTTGTCAACTTTTTTATTTAATTTAAAACATTAGGTAGATTGCACGTATCATAGTTTAAGATCCGGAAAATATTTTGTACCAGTAATACTATATACATTTGGTTTTATGAATAGGCGCTGTATATTTTTTATATAAAGTAAATTTTATGTCAACACTACAACAATTGAAAAAAAAAAAAACAAGAGCTGAATAATAAATGGGGTCACCACTGGTTTTAAAAGCATTTTTTTCTAGCTGTCACGAACTTAGATCACTGGTGTTTGTATGTCTGGAGTATGATATAGTTTTGGGCATGAATTTTGATGAACCCAGCAATGTGTTTTTATAGGAGGAACAAATGATAACAAAAAGAAAAAAAAAATACATAGAATTAAATAGTATGTCCTCAAAAGGGCTATTAACTTTAATGGCTACCTGCAGTAAAAATGTAATATATGAAACCTTGCCCAATCATGTGCCACTTGCTGGCTCTCTAACCAAATGACTGAATAAACGTTAAGGATGGCCTCCAGACAGAAGATAAGTAAGTGTTCTTAAAAGAACTACTTCCTTCCAATGTTTTTGATCTTTGTCTCCGATCGTCGAGTCAGCGGCACGTGTTGAGAAAGGCACAGGTCGATATTTTAGGCACACTTAATTAGTGAGTGTGCATAATTAACTCCAGTAACTAGTTGCTTACTAACTAAACTCCATGTCACGGTCAAACTCAACAGTTGGCCAGTCCTACCTTACGCCTGGCCCCAATTCACACATGTGAGGTTTTAATTACTCATTAAACATTGTGATATATTTTAGTATCTTCTGTATAAATAATTCGCTACATCGCCCAACCATTCGGGACAAAACGCACGCACACCGACTCTCTAACTCTCTTCCCGCCCCCTCCCTCGCTCTCCAGACATGCGCAACAGTGGTCTGTCTCATTGCTCTTGTCTTCGTCAAGTGGGAAAGCAAAATAATTAAGCAATATACCTTTCAAAGTGTGTGACGTGGTGGCTAATTGGCAAAAGTTTTTTTTTTGTTGCTATTTTTATGCTGGCTATGCAGGATCGGTACCTTTCAGGGACATTGTTTTTTTTATGTTTACTTTTTTTTATTGTTATCCTTTTGTTTCTTTTTTAAATAAAAATTAACAGCCACTAATTAGATCTCTTTCAATGACTCTTTGACAATTAAAAAAAAATATCCTTTTAATTTAGTTCGTCTCCCTAACATATGTTTGTAGATGTGTCCATTCGTCCCCCTAACATATGTTTGTAGATGTGTCCATTCGTCCCCCTAACATATGTTTGTAGATGTGTCCATTCGTCCCCCTAACATATGTTTGTAGATGTGTCCGTTCGTCCCCCTAACATATGTTTGTAGATGTGTCCGTTCGTCCCCCTAACATATGTTTGTAGATGTGTCCATTCGTCCCCCTAACATATGTTTGTAGATGTGTCCATTCGTCCCCCTAACATATGTTTGTAGATGTGTCCGTTCGTCTCCCTAACATATGTTTGTAGATGTGTTCATTCGTCCCCCTAACATATGTTTGTAGATGTGTCCATTCGTCCCCCTAACATATGTTTGTAGATGTGTCCATTCGTCCCCCTAACATATGTTTGTAGATGTGTCCATTCGTCCCCCTAACATATGTTTGTAGATGTGTCCATTCGTCCCCCTAACATATGTTTGTAGATGTGTCCGTTCGTCCCCCTAACATATGTTTGTAGATGTGTCCATTCGTCCCCCTAACATATGTTTGTACATGTGTCCATTCGTCCCCCTAACATATGTTTGTAGATGTGTCTATTCGTCCCTTAACATATGTTTGTAGATGTGTCTATTCGTGCCTTAACATATGTTTGTAGATGTGTCCAAATCGTCTCCCTAACATATTGTTACGACTTTTCCCCCGGTGCGCACCGTGCATCGAGATATTGAACGTAATGACGCGGTAGAGAGAGTGACGTAACAGCCGGCAAGAAAGTGGCCATGTTGCAGTTGTTGTTTATTTAATTTTATAGATATTAGAAAGAACTCTTGGAACCCACGTCGGCCTGTGCGTTGTTTTGATTCCATAAACAGAATTTAAAGAGTTGTAACAATATGTTTGGAGATATTCTCATTAGATGTATCCTATGCAGGCCCGTATCCAGAGGGGGGCTAGGGGGGCTGAGCCCCCCCCCCGTGCATGACCTGAGCCCCCCCGTGCATGATTTGAGTTTTTTGACAAAATTTTAATAATAACGGCTATAAAACATCAATCATTTTGTTTAATAAATCAATAATAATAAAAACTTAGATGTTTATATTTTGGCAATCATTCAGGCTATTTATATATACTTACATATATAGCTTATATAATTTTTGGGCATAAAAGATTGAATCTTATTGAAGTTCACTTCTGGGTATTTTGGGCAGCATTGGCATTTGGTGCTTCAACAGCACTAACACGAATGCTCACCCCATATCGCAGATCAATGTTACAAAAGCGTCTAAGCAATCTTTTCCTGCTTGCATTTGAAAAAAGATTTAACAGACAATCTGAATGCTGAAGCATTTTTAGGTAAATTCAGTGCTAAACCCAGGCCCGTAGCCAGGTCAAAGTAAGCAGGGAGGCACCGATACCCAGCAAGGGGGCACCTTTACTTTTTCTTTATTTTTTCCTCTTTTTCTTCTTTTTTATTGGGGGGGGCACTCCACGCCTAGCGGGGGGCACGGACCCCCAGTGCCCCCCTTGGCTACGGGGCTGGCTAAACCACGAAGTTTGCAAATTTGAGACGTATAATAATATAAGTTCGCAATCAGTGCCGACGAGTGGGGGGGAGGGGGCAATGCCCAGGGGCCCGGCGAGTTTTAGGGACCCGGACTGAGCTGGCCAATCAACTTTTTAAAATATTAATATCAGCCCAGGGGCCCGAAATTTCTGTTCGCAACCTTGTAATAGTTTTATATATTGATATCTTCTGAGGACAACTAGCAACTTAAATAAGTTAATAAAATAACATTGGCTTCTGACTTCACTTTTATACATATGTATATTAAAATAATAAAGTACAAACTCCGTGATTTCTGAGTGATGTTATTTAATTTGCAAATTTAGTTTTTAGCAGAATTAATTTTATTTTAAATTGAATAATTGTGACTATTGTTGTTGATAGATCTGTTCTTTGTTTTCAGTATTTTATAAGAAATATCACACAAATAGCTAAGCTTTATTCATGCATCTTTGCCGTTCTTACCGGGTTGTACGTTAAACAAACAGTATAATAATATAAATCAGGTATCTATTATGTAACAATTGTGTAGCATAACTATTGGTCAATATATTTATAACAGGAATCAGAAATTGCTCAGCCTCAATAAATTTTTATCATTAAAACTCTTTACTATTTAAATTATTTTTAACAAAACTGCAACATGCCATGCATTATTGAAACGTAGTTAAAATTATATATTTCTAATTAATAGCTAAACAATCGGTACTAAAATGCAACATTCCAGATATGGAACTGCAAAAAATTTCTTGGGGAGGGGACTCACTGAGATCCCCTCACCAAACCCCTCCTCTCCGTTCGCAAGCTTTCGGCACTTCGCGCCTCCATTTTCGCCCCCCCCCGAACATTTCTTCTACCCCACCAGGGGCGGATTTAGGGGAGGGGCCGGGGGGCCATGCCCCCCACCCGTTATCGCAAGTTTAGGTAATACATCATTAAATTATCAAAATATTTTATGTTCTAAGACCAATTTTCAACAATGAAAGTAGTTCCCCCCCTCACGTCAAAGTTGTCTAGATCCGTCCCGATCATTTCTTCGGCACCCCCCACTCCCGAAAAAAATTTCTTCGCCCCCCCCCCCGAAAATGTCTTCGGCCCCCCCAATCCAATATTCCTGGCTACGGGCCTGATCCTATGACGTCAGTTATCATCACATTTGTGAGATTGTGATGATACCTTTTCTCAACGAAATATAGTAAGACTATATCTTCTGATAATTAGATGTGTATATTTGTTTGCAAATGTGTGTTTATCTGCTTACAATGTGATATTTTTCCGGTCAAGAAATGTGCAAAGGTGTCAGTGACGACAGTGTGTATCTCTTTCAATAGTGAAGTTTAAACGCAAGTGTCTGTTTGTCATTTTCTGAGTATGTTTATGTGGGTGTATCTCTGATTATTAACGCCCTAATATATAGTTACAAAGTAATAGACATTATATAAAAAAAATCTTTGCATTTAATTAAATATTTTTCTTTATTACTATTTTAATGAATCTATGTCGTCAAGGTTCGGAATAGGAATTGAGAATCGGAATTTATAATCTTCGTTTTATAAAAGAATTGGAATCGAATCGCCATGGTTTAAAATTACAAAATTATCCCATCACTAATTTCTGTATGAAACATCTCGCTTAATCGTAGATTTGAATCATGATTTATATAATGTTTTCGGGCGGACGCACGTAGATATTGTAAAATTATTACTGATATACACATTTTAATTTTTGAAAACTGCAAACATGTAAACAAGTGTTTATTACACAACTTTTCATGCTGATTCTAAATATGTTGTCCAAATTTTTTTACCATGTCAAGATTTTTCGCTGTTTGACAAAATGCATGTTGGATAAACTTCATTCATGCAGAAAACAATTGGAAGCTACAAAATTATTAACCAAAGCGCAATATAAAAGCAGACTTACATGCATTAATTACTTATCAATCTGTGAATTCTCTTTTCAGTGATTTTTGTTTATGAGCAGCATACAGATCATGACGTTTCAATGACTAGCAATAATCGGTAGTCATACTCACATACCATCGACCTTGGTATCGACTCCTCATTTCACAAAATGTCCTGATAAAACCTTTTAAATGCTTATCATTGTATTAACCAAGATTTGCAAAAAAAAGTCAACATGGGAGTCTAAAAAGTGCAACTTGACATTCATACGGCGACCCAAAGCCCGAAATTTGGCTACCATGTTCTTAACGATACTTTTGTAACTGTTTGACTTAAAGTTACCTTAAATATTTCTCCACTCCCTCTAACCATCTTCTTCTGGGTGTGACCTTTGGCCAAGTTTTATTGAGTGTTGCAGTCAACTTTATTTGTCTATATTTATCTGACAAATATAGAAATCCAGAGCCAGTAAGGTTCATATTCTTTATAACAGATTTCATTAACCCCAATTTTATATGAAGTGGTAAAAGGAGAACTCGGTATGTTTATACCAGAGGCTGTAACTTGACACTGTAACTTCGTGACCTGAATTCTTCTCTTTGTGGCCACTTTCTTGGCATAATTCTCAGAGTCTGATCTGCTATTCCAGAGGCAAAAACAACATGGAAATTGTGCATACCCTCCTTGGAGCCCTAATATGATGGCTATGATCTTTAAATCCCCACATATCAACCACTTGCGTTGGTCATAATTTAAAGAACTGAGCAACAGTTTCATGTCTTCATACGTCTTTATCAGTGTTACCGAGTGTGTCACTAGAAGTGATGATACTGTGTTTTCATTAAATAGAAGAAATGCTTTCATACTGCGTTTTAGTGAATCAATAAACAATCTCCACTGATTGGCAACGTAAGAAAGTCCCAGAGACCTTTAATATTATTACAGTATAACAAGTCTTCCATACTTGAAAAGAACTGTAAAAATTATGTTTCACAATGTATGTACACAGTTAAACTAGTTTCAGGTGTGAGAATGTTCCGTTCTTGTAAGCGGGATGCATGCAATTCAGCTGATAACTTTGAAAGGTTAAGATCTTCCTGAGTAAGAAGTTTTGGTGTGATTTCTACACTAAAACAGAATCATGAACATCGCTACTGTCTTCAGAACTTGAGCTGTCATCGGTTTCAATATCATCCAGCTGAGTAGAAGGAGTATGCACAGGAATGTCTCCACACTGTCCTACAGGGATGATGGTACAATAGGATATTGAATCTTGTGCCTGCTCCTCTTTTTGAATCTTGTGCCTGCTCTTCCTGTTGAATCCAACAACATTCGTTATTCGAAAATAGCAGTCTGTCAAATGATTTGAAAACTCACGCCAAATCATGGGCACACCATACTTTTAACTTTACCATTAGGCCACTTGCCAAGAGTTACTTTACAAAGTTTACAAATAACATGAGACACCCATGTTTTGTCCTGGTCCTCTATTTTACATTTAAAATACTCATGATAATATTCCTTTGTCAAGTGACATATTTTCTTATTCTCAGTGAGAGTGCAAAATCGTCCAAAACGACAAATCACAGACTTAAACTACCAAACATTGCAATAAAGAAGTAAAACAGTATTGCTTGATCTTTGCATTTAGTGGCACTAGAAAGGATCTTTTTTGCTCTAGTCACCGTCAAATTATGATAATGAGTACTAATTATAACTGTATATATATATATATATATATATATATATTACGGTGCCGCTTAAAAAAAAAATTCTGAGTTTTTATCCTGCCAACCCCAAAATGTGTTAGTAATGTTATAAGAATAAAATTGGCAAAATTTGAATGTTTTCTGATAATATTTATTGGTAGCTCAACAGTGTCAAAGTTTTTTAATAATCAGTTTTTCGCGACATTACCATACGGTAAATGGTAATCCTGCTGTAACACAAAAAAAAATCAAAAGTTATTTGAAGACACCTATTGCTGTAAAAGAGAACAAACAACTGTTTTGTACATAACACCAGAATAGTAACTTTCAGAACCTTCAGCTAATAAACATAAAGAGTCAATTCAACATATTTCAGACTTAAAGATCACTATCAACTAATTACATGTCTTCAAGTCCAAGTAATGATATTCTAGCTGCGGGTGGGACAGTTAGGGTGGACTTGTTAGCATTAGGAAAGTAACGAAGGTGTTTCGCTACTACTTGTAACAAAAACTGTTTCTGTTATTCTTGATTGTTTAGTACTTCATTGAATGCTTGACTCCGGGTCACTCCACGCTCGGCTGCATCATTGACGACTTTCAAGCTCGCAACTTTCTTCTGGCCAACAATGTAGTTGTTATAAATCAGAAAAGGAAAGTTTATTTTGTTGTAATGTTAGACAGAAGGCTATTCTGTTGTTATCTTGTTAAGTGCTGCAACCATGACTAGCTTCATTTCAGATGAAACATCATTGTCAAAAAAAAAAAAAAAACCCACCAGAATTTCACTCAAATAACACAAGTGTCCAGAGAATGATTTTATTGATGATTTGGCAACGGTGTCATTTGTTTCCTTGTAGTTCTCAAATTGTTGAAAAAGCTGCAAATCTCTACGGGAAGCAGATGTAGCACATGGCGATGTAAACCAAGAATTCAGGTAGACCTTAAGTATCAAGGTGTTGAAGTGACCCAGTGATGACAATTCACGTGCAGTAAGTTGGAACTGAGAACGCCAAATGCACATCTTAAGGCTGTAAATCAGTTTTGCTATCAACCGGACTTGGTGATAAGCTCCAGGAGCCAGAATCTTTTTATCTGCTCCACAAGCTGCACCTAGAAAAAGAAGTGACAGTTGCAGAAGCTCACGATAATCATCTATGGGCTGAAACACTGTTAGCTGATGCTGAATAAAGTGAATGGGTTCATCTCGAACTGGATTGAGAACCACTGCAATTAATCTACATCCATTCCACTTGCATACATTGATGTGTCAATTGAGCCCCAATATTGACGAAATCTCTGGAATAAATTGCTATTTGGTCCACTAGATGGCCCCATCAGTGAATAAAACACCTTTACCACAATGATTTTCATTATATGGCGCCTGCACGCTCAGCTGATCAATTCTCTGCCAAGTTTCTTCTCCAGAAGAATGCAGGTACCTGCATTTATGCCAGTGTTACTGGCTGTAGTGTCGAAACACATGAAAGTGATGTTATCAGCAATGTTCCATTCTTGAATAAGATTAAACACGGCAGTTGCCTCGGCAATTTTGGTACTCCCAGCAACTTCATTGTTCCATCACCGGATACATGAACAGGAAGACGATCAATTAACTCTTTGGGTGTTAATGCAGGCAACATTTTTCCATCCCAGTGCGCAGTTAATGGGCAGTTTTGATGAAACGATGCATGAATATATGTAGCTGCTGCTTCACGATGTTTACGTTGACTATGTCTGACTGATTCCAAGTTAATCGCCAGGGCTGCATTACTTTGGCCAAGTGATTCTGCTACAGCTGGAATTATGTAAACTTTGTTCTTGTCACTAATTTTACTTCTGTAAAATGCAGATACCATACCTGGACTCACAATATTGGTGGATCGGACAACCCTCACTGATTTAGTAGACACTTCAGGTGGTTCGGGGAGTTCATCAGGATCATCACCATCGGTGATCTTAGCCTCTTTGTCACTGTCATTGCTGAAATGTTAAATCTACTTAGCCTCCTTTTCCTTACGATATTCTTGCTCTAAGCGCCTTTTATGAGACCTTTGTTATTTCCGAGTTAGTACCATATCCACTGGACCCATGCAACCACGCCTCCCTTTCTCTCTTTGTGCTTCAAGAAATGTTATGTCTTCAGGTTCCTGCATCTTAGTGAAAGCTTCAGCATGTGCAACATCAAAAAAATCAATCAAACTTTCAGTAAATTGATGCCCCTTCTCCTTTTGTATCTGTTGTGCGGGATACTTTTTTTCTTATTCCAATCAATGCTGAATGGAGATACTTTATCTTGGCAATTATGTGGCATTCTTTGCGAACTGGAATGCGTGCCTTATGCCAGAACTGAACTACTTCTTTCATTGTCACTGTGACACCAGCAGTAATATATATTGCACTGACATGAAAATATAAATAAGTAACAGAAATTATATAAATAAATAACAGTAATTGCATATAATATAAAACTTCGACTCCTTTGAGCTACCTCTAAATATCACTGTATCTTCATGAAACTTGGTAAAAATACTTAACATAACAAAAGGAAAAAAAAATTAGGGGGTGGGACAATGAAACATTGAGTGGCACCCTAATATATATATATATATATATATATATATATATATATATATATATGTATGTATATATATATATGTGTGTGTGTGTGTGTGTAATATATATTTACCGAGTTTCTGAATTGTAAAATGTACAGACTAAAGATAAAGCATGAGAAGATATTTCTGTTGCAATTCAAAGTTTTTTTCAAAGTTAGTTACAGAGGCTCTATATATTGGTGTGTGGTCCGGATTCATAAGAGCACGCTTGGAATTCAGATCGCAAATGCAAAAACTCGACACCAAAGCCCAAAATCATTTGTAGCTATAAAAATAGCCTAGAAAGCTTCCATGTGTTTTCCCACAACATGAATATGTTGTATATATAACCTTGGTTTATATATATATATACACACACACACACACACACACACACACATATATATATATATATATATATATATGTGTGTGTGTGTGTGTGTGTCTATAAAGCAATTCAATTTAAGTATTGGTGCAGATAGAAGCGAGTATGTGAACCTTTAGTGCATACTTAATTTTTCAGATAACGTCATTCGATCTTATTCACCTAACTTAATTTTTTCCTTTCTAACATTTACCATGCCTGAGATTCGTGGAATCCTTCTTTATAGTGCATAACATTTGTGCACAGTTGTTGCTGTCAATGTTTGTGTGACGGTTCACTGCACTTGTCGTCATGTAAACACTTTCTCCTTTAATGTATGACACATAATAATATAGTCTACACAGAACACATATGCTTATGTCAAAGAAGCAAGAGTGCGAAAAGTAATTTCCATTTTAATGATTGTTTACTTTGTGAAGCGTGTAAACAAGAGTAATGCATATGGGTATGTCTAAATATCTAGTGATCATTTCACTCATTAAAAGACGTTGGCAGATTTCTGAATAACAAAGCTGTTCCAAGAAGCTAATGAAAAAGAAAAAAAAATTAGGATTGATGTCCTACAGACTTTGCACTAAATGCATTTTCTTTGTTTTCTTAGTTTTTTACTATATTTTATTCTTGATATGAAGCATTAACTTTAATAGATTTAGTATTTATTTTTAAAAAATGCAATTATTTTTCAATGCTGCAGGTAAACCGTGATATCGTTTAACCTTTCTAAATGGTCAAGGTTTTAAAGGCATATGGTAAAAAAAAAGCTTTGAAAATATATGTTATTTATTTCTAAAATGACATATTTATGTATCAATCTATTACTAAACTATCTATCTTTCTATACATTTTTGAAAAATACATATAAACATGTCATATAGATTTAAAAACCTAAACACAATACATTTAAGTTCAGCTTTTGTTTAAGTAGTTATAGTTAATAGAACACTCTGAATTCAAAAGATAAAATAACACCCATTCAATCATATCGGTCTCACGATCTCACTTTTCCAATTTCGCTTATTTCCACGAAATATCTAAAATTAGATTTATTGAAATATCCAAGAAAGTTTTCTTTTTCTTTTTTTTTGGTTCCCCCGTCTTTACTAGTTTAAACTCTTCTTTCATGAATGTTACGTCTATTTACTGCCGAGAGTTGTCCGAGTTGCTATTTTTCTTGCTAACCAAGTAAAGCAATAGATCACACAGGGAGACAAACGTGACATTAGTTCACATAATGGAAATATAAAAATGTAAGTTTAACTATCTTTAAAAAGTTTAATTCATTGTATATATATATATATATATATATATATATATATATATATATATATATATATAATATGTGTATTTGTAAACGTCGTAATGGTTACAATGTATGTCACTCAACATATTTAAATTTATTAGCAGATTGTGTGAGAATTCTGACAAATACCTTGGAACCACCGGAGATGCCTAGGTAGGATCATTTGTTTCGTAAGTGATGCTAACAAATCTTATATACAGTCGATTCCGCTTAATTGGGACACTTTGGGACCGAGGATTTTTGTCCCAATTAAGCGGCTGTCCCAATTAAACATACACATTTACTATTGGCTTCTTGGTTTGGTTTCTTTAAGATTTGTCCCAAAAAAGCGGCTGTCCCAACTAAGCGGTGTCCCAATTAAGCGGAATTCACTGTATTAAAAAAAAACACAATAAAAGAACAACAGCAGCCAAAACCGTTATATAACTTTAGTTATTGGGTTTATTTAGTATTTTCCCTTTTATATATAATAGCTTTTAAATTGAGCTACAATCATAGATGTTGATATGGCAATTTCTTAAAATATTTTTTTTTACAACTTTTGATAGTATTACTAGTGCTTATTCCCAAATTTTAAACTCAATTTTTTCGACCAGCTAGAATCATGTCAGAACAATAAAAATTGCTTATACATGTCTTCACTTTACATAAACTACACATAACACAAAGTAGGGTTCCCACTTCTCTTCTACTGTATAGTTTGAGATTTATCATAACCTCTTGATTGCCTTTCTCGTTTTTTTTATTACCTTTAAGATTTCTGGTATGTTACGAGGGCACAAAACTCGTTCCACATCATTGATAATGGCCTTATATATTATGGTTTGGCAGCATTGGTCCTTTGGAAGCTAAGCATTAAAATAAAATAGTTACAATGAATATTTCGTGTCATGTTGAAAGTTAACGCTATATCTCATATGGTGCCTTTATGACCATTGCACTATGGGATATGTTGTGGATAAAAGAAGGTAGCATATAATCTGTCCTTTTAGTGGTTTATATGATATAAGAGTTTTCATCTCGTCCTTTCAGGGATTCACAAACCTGGGCTTGAATATTTTTTGATTAAATGACTTCAATACAACAACGAAATGAGCCGGTGTTGGTGAGTTTAATGTTCTAGAATATTTTAGCGCTGGTTCATATATTTTTTAGTGCTTCATTATCATAGTGTGTTAAATTCTTTTTCTACGTTAATTTTTTTTTTTTTTGCAATTGATAATTTTTATCTTATAATTTAACTTATTTCATTTGACTTGTGTGATTTGATATTTTAGTGTGCATTGACGCATACTTTCGGCAAGGATACCGTATTGCTTAATCAGTGTAATAAGAAAAGTTTTGAGTTGTTTTAGGAAGGCTAGTAAGTTGAAGAGGTAAGCTAGCAAGTGGAAGAGGTAGGCTAGCAAGTTGAAGAGGTAAGCTATTAAGTGAAAGAGGTAAGCTAGCAAGTTGAATAGGTAGGCTAGCAAGTGGAAGAGGTAAGCTAGCAAGTTGAAGAGGTAAGCTAGCAAGTTGAAGAGGTAAGCTAGCAAGTTGAAGAGGTAAGCTAGCAAGTGGAAGAAGTAGGCTAGCATGGGAAGAGGTAAGCTAGCAAGTTGAAGAAGTAAGCTAGCAAGTAGAGAAGAAGTAAGCTTGAAAGAAACAAAAAACGAGTAAGATGAAGGCGACAATTAGATTTACACTGTCGATTTGCCTTTGGTACCGATAACATGTCTCGATAACATTAGTCAGCCGTTACAGTTGGCACAAATGAATACCCATAAAAAAAAAGATCTTCACAAAACAATCACACAATAAGTAAAACACACCAGGTAACAATTTACATTAATTGTGTAACTTTACGTTTTGTGCTAATTGAAAAAAAAAATAGCTTAAACTAACTTAAATTAGTTTTAGTTATTCGATCGTTTTTTTTACAATAAACATAAAATGAATCGAGCCATTTCGACAACTAAGTTCTGGGGGCCACTGACAAGTTCACATACCTGGGTTCCACCATCACCATCAGTTTGTCCCTGGATGACGAGATTGACAAGAGGCTTGCCAAAGCAACCAGCTTGATGGCCAGACTAAGCAAAGGTGTATGGTCCAACAACCAATTGACACTGAACACCAAGTTCAAAGTATACCAGGCATGTGTACTTAGCACTCTACTGTATGGCAGCGAAGCCCGGACTACCTACACCAAACAGGAAAATCGTCTCGAGAGCTTCCACCTTCACTGTATCCGACGCATCCTTGGCATCAGATGGCAAGACAAAATCACCAACACTGCCGTGCTCAAACAAGCCAGCTCACTGAGCATACATCTCCTTCTGTGCCAAAGACGTCTACGCTGGCTGGGTCATGTGCATCGAGTACAAGATGGTCGCATACCAAAGGATATCCTATATGGCGAGTTAGCCACGGGGCATTGTCCCGTTGGTCGCCCTCAACAACGCTCCAAGGATGTTTGCAAATGCGACCTCAAATTGACTGGCATCAGCCTAGACAATTGGGAACAGCTCGCCGACACCGGAGCGGGTGACGACAGGCTGTTCACTAATGCATCCTAGATGGAGAACAATTACGCATTCAACAGTTGGAAATCAAAAGACAAAGAAGGAAGATTACACAGAAGAAACAGGCCATTAACCCTACATCCAGCTTTAACTGTGGTCACTGCAGAAGAGTCTGTCAATCCACGATCGGTCTGCTAAGCCATTCCCAATTCTGCCATTAGAAACAAGATTGATGATTAATCTAGAGCGCTACCATCATCTTTCGATATGAACGGATGCCTACTAATATTATTTTCTGATGATGGAAGGGTTCTGTCCATTCAAATAACACAAAGTTGTATATTTGCTTAACAAAGTAAAATTATTATTGTTTTAAATTGTAGCAGAATAAATAATTACTTTAAAAAAAAGACAGAAATAAAAGTAAAACAAAAGCTATACTATTCATAAGTATTTTTTTTTTGTATGCACTAGGTAGAGATGTAATATACAAAAATGAAAAACAGTATTTATTAATGCTAACACGTTTAGTTTGAATGATCTTGCGAAAAGCATTTTAATAATACTGCGTTATAGAGCTTACGTCAATTGAATTTTTAAATGTTATGATTTTTTCATGTCTAAAAATGGGGCACACTTGTATATAATTACAAGGAAATATGTACGGAAATGCCCGATGGAAATAGACCTACTATGTGTCCCACTACTCTTTTCCCAGGCCCCCCACCCCCACCCCACCCCCACATTTTGGCACTTCCATACTACCCTCCATTTCCTAGTCCACCTCTCACCAATTTCGGTACCTACCAAACTTCTTACGTTCGCATTACCAGAACGTAAAATAACCGATTAGCAATATAAACCGTATCTTAGGGCTTGAAGGAAAGATGGGGCACCATAAAAATCGTTTTAGCCCAATTTCTTTTTTATCTATTGTCGTTTTTTCTATAATGAAAATAAATATTTGAGTACATAGTATATTTATATTGCTATCATCATCAACATACAATGGTCAAGTACTTTTATATTTACAACATGTTCAGTCATATCATAATGAAGCGTTATATCTCTACATTTGCAATATCTTACTAAAACTGAGTATAGACATTATAGTAAAATTGATGTTGGTGGTCACTTGGTGTTAAAAACAAATTTTCTATCACAAAGTGACAAAAGATGTGGTCTAATTTTGTCCTTGATGTATAATCTGCTTTCTTTGTGTTTTTTATACTATATGATTGCATTTATTCCTAGAATGTATCATGGTCTAAACATAATATAAATTTATTGTAACTGTCTTTCCTTTCTAGTTGTCTTCCACGAAATCAGGTAAGCATTTTTAAAAGTTTGAGTTAAATAAGCGTACATGCCTTTAATGATACAATTAAAATGCATGTTGTTATTAAAACATTTACTTAAAATGGTAACTGTAAATATTTATATGTCGATTTGTGTAAATTAAAATTAAAAACAAACAACAATGTGATTTAAAAGTCAACTACTTCTACTCTTGACCTAACAATAAAGAGTCATTTAGTTTTAAAGTATGTATCGATTATTGTTTTTTGTAATATTACTTTGATTAGATAGCCAATGAGAATATAATATTCTTTCAGGTGGACAGAGAACCTTTTACATCAAGAGATCCTTCTACATCAACAGATCCTTCTACATCAACAGATCTTTAAGCTTTCATTTCGTTCTCGATTTCCTTAGTAACTGTATAAGACGTCTGGCTTCGTCAACCATTTAACTCTTTTATGCTCCAGTTTTTCATAATCTACATTCTCGTATATTATAATTAAATATTTTTATTCAAATATTATCACAAGCATATTTAATTACTCTAACTCTTGTATATGATAAATACCCACCCCCCACCCCTTTTTTCAAGAAAATAACACAGTAAAAAAATAAAAATAAAACATATTGCTTATCGAAATGATGCAAAAAATGAATGTAATTTCTTCAAAAAAAAATTGCTATTAAATTCATAAATCAATTTTAGAATATGAAAAAAAAACATCCACTCTTAAAATATTATCATCCCTACTATAACAATAAAAAATCGCCGAAGTGAGGCTAAAATTATGTACTTTATATGAAAAATATTATTCGAGTTCAATTGCAATAAATGCTGTTTAAATTTTTATTGAACATAATGACGTTATTTAATTACCTAACAGTGAGAAGTAGCACTCCACACACAAATACATTCAATAACATGCAACGATACACTCATTCACACATCTATAAAACTGAGAATCCAACCATGTTATGTACATTTATCTAATGACAGGAGATTAAGACAATTTTCAAATACATTTTTATTCAGACTTATTGCCAAACAAATAACTATGGATCTGAGGAGTATTATACGTAAAACATCTATTGAAATAGTATTTTTAATGAGACTGAAACTACATTCATGTTTTTTAACCAATCTTGTATAGTTAGAACCGTTTCACTAAGTTTACGAAATTTTTGTTAAAATTTTCTTAAAAAAACCTTTACTGGCAAACGCTTTTATATGCATTTGTCAACCTTTTTTAGTTTAATGAACTAAGCATGCAAATAAAAAGTATTGATTTAATACACATATTGCTCATGTCACAAAAAATATAAAAAATAGCTCAACTCCACTTAAAAATCAAATTTCCCTAGTGATGCCTATGCCGGTGGTTACAAAAATCTTTCTTGTAAAGAAAAAACAATTTCTATCGTTCATTTTTTTTGCAAACATATTTGGCAATGTCCAAACTTAATGGTTTTATATTTTCGCTAATATAAAAAAAAACAACAACTTTAAAATGAACATTTTAAATACACATCCGTATATATATATATATATATATATATATATATATATAGTTGTTTTAAAAAAAAACATGAATTCTTTTTTTTCAGATTCAATCCATACGTTCCGAAGGTAAATACAATATAAAATTTCTTTTTAAAAAATGTGTATACATTAATTTTATTTGTTATTTTGCTTTTGTTATAAATCTAATAACTTAAAAAGAACATTGCCCATTCGAATGACTTCTGTTAGTCTGTTATTCGCCAATAATAAATGCATAATGATTCAAATATCCTTATATATGTAAGAAAGTGAATAAAAAATGTGTTTCGAGAAAGTTTAGTTTTTAATATAAACTGTTAAGAGTTTTAAACTCTTTATGTAGGTAGTTTACGAATTGCAAAGAATGTTTTGAATGCATTTATAGCAATTCTTGGGTGCTGATTTCAAAACTGCCAATGCTTTTGTTGAACTGGCTCTAGTTTCTGAGATATTGGACACCCTTGAAAATATGATTGTACTCTTTGCGAAAAAAAAAAAAGCAATAAGTTTGTGTCTGTTGTTTCTCATTGAAATTATTATATCTGAAGTTATACAGTGCCATTTCTGAAGCATGAAGGCGGTTGGAAATATTTTATTTTGTTACGAACCGCAGAGATTATATATTTCGATGACGTCATGGCGTTATGACATCACCATGAAGTTGAGATCGTTTAACGAGTGCGTGGTCGCTAGAGAAGTTTGTAGAATATGTGTCTCTGTTTATCTCGCTGTAATTGGTGCGTAAATATTTTGTACTACGTCACATTGTATAGTTTCTAATTCGAAGATTGGTTGGTTTATATTACTTACAGTTTAATTTAACTATACCAAGTTATAACTTGGTTTATTTTTTTCGATCTCGAAGATGCTGCAAAAATAATCCGAATGTATTATGTTACATCTTTGGAGAATACATGATTGAAAAGCAAAGAAGAAATATAACCGAATTTTGCAGCAGGCAAAGTTGGCTTATTTCAGTGTAAAGCTGGGAGACCAAGATAAGTCTTGGGTTCCCCATAAGGTCTGCAAAAACTGTGTGGAGAGCCTACGGCAGTGGACAAATGGTGAGAAGAAAAGTCTACGTTTCGGTGTACCGATGGTATGGCGAGAGCCGAAAGACCATTTTGGTGGTAGTTATTTTTGTATTGTGATTGTTAAAGGCTTCAATCGCCACAAGAAATCTAAGTGGGATTATCCTGATCTTGAATCTGCAAGGAGACCAATTCCACATAACACTCAAGTTCCTATACCAGTGTTCACTGGGTTATTAGAGCTTTTACCATCAGACTCCGACGAGGGGCAAGATCTGGAGTTTTTGGCAGGTGAATACAGTGGAAGCGATTATGAAGGAATTTCTTCAAAACCTCAACCTTTCAGCCAAGAAGAACTCAATGACCTGATACGAGACCTAAATCTGTCCAAGCAAGCATCTGAGCTTTAAAGCGTCCAAGCTCAATGAAAGAAATTTTCTCCAACCAGAAGTTAAAATAACATCTTATAGGAAAAGAGAAGAGTTTCTTCTTCCATATTTCAGCCAAGAGGAAGATCTTGTTTACTGTAATGACATCCATGGTCTTCTGCTCCAAATGGGACTACATAACTACCATTCTGAAGAATGGCGTCTTTTTATAAACAGTTCCATCAGAAGCTTGAAATGCGTTCTGTTACACAATGGTAACCGTTATGCATCTCTTTCCATTGCAATTCGCAAAAAATTAGTTTTGTTGAGCTGTGTTATCCTAAGAGTAGTAATTCTAATGTTTTGGTGGTGGGGAATTCATTGTTATAATAATGTATTTTATTATTTGTACAGTTTTAACAATACTAATTTTTTTAAAAGCTCATGTTCATTTCTTTAAAAGCCAATCTGTTTTTCTGTTTTTATGTAAAATCATAAAATAAGTAAGAAATTCGCTGAGAAAGATTTTTATATTAATATATTTTTAGCAACTCTAACTAGGACAATTTTTGGAGAAAATAGGAACAAAAAACTGAACACCTCAATGAATTTCTCTTATCAAAAAATGTTGCTTGTTGATCGACCATTTTAAACTATATCTTCTCTTTTTACGGTCAGAACCCTAACTAAATTAGACATGCAAAGAAACGTTAGTTTATTAGTTGATTAATGCAATATTAATCTTATAATTTACACAATATACCGGCTATATTAGTCAAGGCTAAACAGTAGTTTTCTGTGCGTATAACCGAATTAATTGTTCAAGAAAAATATATAGTAGTAAGGTATCAATAATGATCGTAGTAAAACATCATATCATGCGTCTTCCTATCAGAGTGTAGTTCTTATGTATTTTTTGAATGAAACTGACAATTGGATCAGTTTAAGTCTGCTTTTCTCTTCTCTACGCTGGTCTGTTATATTTGTTTTTTTATATTTATATTTATAGAAATTTTAGGTGCATAGATACGTTTTTTTTTAAAAAAATTGGAGTTCTAATTTTAATATTATTTATTGATTTTTTCAGTACAAGATGGACAGGATAAAAACAACAAAGAAATCAGAAACCTTTCTTTTAATGTGAGGCTAAAATTCTGTACATTTTATGAAAAATATTATTAAATTTCACATCTTAATATATGTTGTTTAAATATTTTTAATAAATATTATTACGTTATTTAATTACTTTACAATGAGAACTAGCACGTACTCTGCACACACATAAATATTCAAATACATACAAACATACACACATGCACACATTTATAAAAATGAGAATCCGAAATTCTTATGCACATTTCTAATGACGTGACATTAAGTATCTTTAAGAAATACATTTTTATATGCACTTATTGACATACAAATTACTATAGATCTGAGAAATATTATACAGAAAACATCTATTTATTTTTTTAATGAGACATAAACTCCATTAATCTTGTATAACCAATCTTGTATTATTTAGAACCGTTCCACTAAGTATACTAATATTCTTCAGTCAACCTTTCTAATTTAATTAGCGGACGGGTGGTCGTGTGGTGTAGAGCGCTCGACTGTCGACCAGAGGGTCCCGGCTTCAAATCTCAGTGAGAACCTTGTGATTTTTTCAGGTCCTGGTGAAAGTCCCCAAGTCCACCCAGCTTTAAATGGGTACCTGACTTTAAGTTGGGGAAGTAAAGGCGGCTGGGCGTTGTGCTAACCACACAACCCCTTCATATGCCGAGGTTATAGAAACAGATGAATTCTACACTTCATCTGCCCCGTTAGCCCGTTAGGGTTAAGGGAACTTTACTACTTCTAATTTAATTAACTTAGCATGCAAATAAAAAAGTGTTGAATTCTAGACTCTTCTTTATTGCAAACAAAAATAATAAATAACTCAACTCGGCTTCAAAAGCCCTTTTTCAAAACGATTCCTCTGACGGTGCATTTAAATTGTACGATGTTTTGTATATTTATTGGAACATAATTAAAAATGATTAATGTCTCTTTATATTGTAATATAGTTACTATTTTTATCCTAAACAGCTAAAACAACTTTCAGCGACGAGGTAATGTTATTTGATTTTTAACACAAATTATTTATATATATATATAAAATATTACTTTATGACATAATAAAAATAACAGTGATTGATATATATATATATATATATATATATATATACTTTATTTGTTTAGTAAAACCCGAATCCATATTGTTCATCATCCAGACACTTGGCATAAAAAAGGTATTGTAATAAGTAGGTAAACAAAATATACAAAATAATGTCTAGGAAATTTGTGTATACAAAACACTATTTAAAAAAAAATGTTCAGTCTGTAAAATTCTTCTTATCCTTTAAAAAAAATACATTTTTATAGTCTGAATAAGGAGGAAAATTCAGGTACAGTTGAATGGGTCTATTCAGATGTAGTGCTAAAAATATTTTGAAGTAACCAAAGAGTACATAATGCAATATTTCAGAAGAATGTTCGCATTCTTCTTCAGTTTTCTATATGTTTGTGTCGAGCGTACATTAACTAAACAATGTGTGTTGTAAAAAGAATACGTATAAGTAATAAATTAATTTAGCATATATATGGCCAGCTGTGTATTTAATTTGCAGTGGTTTGTAAGTAGTATGAAGAATACTCTGGCACTGGATATAATCCGAAGGATCAGAGTCGAAATCTCCGTCAGCCAATTGACATATGCGGTCAGGAAGTGACGCATGAAGAAGGCATTGGGCAGTGATCAGAACAGTAACGAAATAATTTCACACCTAGATGCGAATGGAAATGGAAATGTTCACCAGTTTATCAGCAACACGTGGATATATGTGGACATTACACAAAGGTGGAGGGAGACTGTCATAGTGCCGGTACTTAAAAAAGGGGAAAAATAAAAGAATGCGGACAACTGCAGGCCTATGTCCCTCACCTCGTGTGTTGGGAAGGTAGCGGAACACGCGGATGATGTGATACCTAGATGAACAAGGGCTGATATCTCCGAAGCAAGATAGCTTTAGGCAAGGGAAGAGTTTGATGTATCAAGTCACGCTTTAAATTGCCGACGACTTTCAGAAATCGGTTGATAATAGGGGTAGATATCAAACAGGCTTACACTAGAGTCTGGCGGTCGTTTTTTTTTAGTTGAAGCTAAAGCTGCTTGGTGTCGCCCTGAAATGTATGGCTGTGTAGAGTACGAAGGATTGGTGCAAATCTATTTTTATTAATCTTGAGTTTGCGCACCGCACTATGAAGTGTGTTGGGTGTAATATTTATGACGTATTGGTTGCTATTAGAGGTGACATGAATTTGTCTTTACTTGGAGACAAACTTTATTTGAGTTAGTTATATTTTGGTCGTGGTAGAAGTAAGTCACGTTTTAGATGCAGTGCTAATAAGTCAGACTTTGATCTAGAGCTATGAAGTTGTAGTGTTAATTGATAGTCTTTAATGACTTTAAAGAAGGTCAATTTGTATTTGACATAATGTCTTCAATAAGTGCATTTCATATAATATCTTCAATGTCTTTGTTATAATGAAATAAATAATGAATCATCAACATTGAGTTGAGTATTAATTCAAGAATTGTTTGTGTGCGGAATAAGAGAAACGCTACCACAGTAACGCCTCCAACATCATAACATCATTATCAAACCTAACAACCTTAACAATGGTGGCAAGCGGCGGCGAAATGAACCTGAGAATATAACCTTCACAATGGAGAACCCAGTAGAGAAAACCCGAAGCCTACCAGAGAGACTATCCTAACAGCGCAGGCAACCCGAAGTCTACCAGAGATACCAGACCAGTAGACCAGACCAGGGAACTGATCCAGTAAACCAGTCCAGTGAGCAAGTACAGTTGGTCGGACCAGTGTACCTATGACCAGTCTGCAGTCCTGACAACGCAGAATCAACACTGTTGTGTCATCTGCTCGAGATCATATCTCGGAGACATCTCTGACCGCGATAAATTTATTCTACGGTCCGGTTGAGTGTCTTATGTGTTCATACTTTGAATACATATGTTTATTGTTATTTCATCATCAAGTCAAGATAGCTGCTTGTTGTGTTCACATTCATTCAGTATTGAAATTTCCCACGGCAAAGGATCAAGGTCAGGGTTTGACACTTTCATTCATCTCATCCGGAACTACGGAGTAGGAGTCAAGGTCACAGATTCAAGATGGCTGCCTAGAAGTATTGTGGTGCCTTGATACAAACAGAGGACATCAAATTGTAACGTACTATTTTATTATTTTTATTTTTTTTCCCCATATAGTTAATATTCAGTGTCCACATCTGTTTATATGTCATAAAAGGGAGGAAGGAGTGGCGACCCAAATATAGGCTAGCTAATTTGGGGCTCTATTAGGGGTATGTTAGTAATTCATTTGGATCTATTGCACTTAATTGTGTCATTAGTAATTATTTAATAATATTTGGATCCACTTGAAATACTGATATCATTTAAATGTTTAGTTGTTTTTGAGTAGTTTGTTTATTTATTGTCCTATTTGTTTGTATATATTTCGTCGTAATTATTTTTAACTCAGTCTAGTGTCGTCTGTGTTTTGTTTACATACATTGTATTCTACTGTCTACTATCATCATCTTTTAGGAGGCTGATTCCGTTTTTGTTAGTCCTGTGGTGTCAAAATTAATAATATACATACATTTTTATAAATATTTTACATTTTATTATTATTTTGGACACTGAATCCCAAACCCATGTATACAAAAAAAAAAAAAAAATTTAAATATAACATATTTATTCATAGAGATATTAATGTATATATGATATTTTGCATGACAAATTTATATACCAGTGCCACACATTTATTATTATCACAACATTGCTAAGGTTTATTAAACTCATTAGAAATATTACATTAATTGGTTTAGCAAAATTTAAATATGGAGGTTAAAAATATAGAAGAAAATTTATGGGAAGCATATGAGAGGAGAGGTGAAAAATATGGTCTAACAGGAGAGAAACTCCTACAATTTATTAAAGAAAACATTGAAAAAGAAGAGAAATAAACTAAAGAAAGGTTAGACAGGGAAAAAAGAATAATTAATAGAGAAAGGGAAAGGGAACTTGCCAATCTAGAAAGGGAAAAGGGAACTTGCCAATCTAGAAAAGGAAAGGGAACTTGCCAATCTAGAAAAGGAAAGGGAACTTGCCAAATTAGAGAAGGAAAGGTTAGATAGAGAAAATGATAGGGAACTAACCAGGATAGAATTAGAGAATGAAAGGTTAGACAAAGATAGAGAAAATAATATGGAAATGGCCAGGATAGAATTAGAGAAAGAAAGACTTAGATTAGAGGCAGAGGTACAAATAAGAAAAATAGAACATGAACAAAACACAAGAACAACAACAACAAACCACACATATGATAATTCTATTCATCAAAAAGTTTGAATACAAAAAAAAAAAATGTCAACACAATTTTCTTTTTTTTTTGTTATTAAAATATTTTAAATTTAAGATGAATCAATTTATGTATAGAAATGTAAATGTCCAAATAAAATTAAGGTTGAACGCCATTTGCCAATCGTTAATTATAACATCGCTAAATTTAAACATCAATGTTTTTTTTTTAATTTTATTATAGAAATTATCTAAATATATAAAACAAGAGACTTTTGTCTTTTGTTATCAAATTATAAACATTACATATTTGTTCATAATAGCTGAATGAAAAAAAAAAAGCTTAAAGGATTATGCTTTTATCAAAATTACCTAGAAGATACAAATATTTATGTTAACTATGTTGAATAAAAAGAAGTTTGCCATTAGATTTCAATTATTTATTTTATTACGGGCACTCACGATATGTTAATAATTAGTTTTAATACTTAAGTGATTAGCATCAAAAACAATGGGCCAAACTGTTAAATCAGTAAAAATTATTTACTAGCTTTTTTAAAATTCTAGCACATTTGTGTAAGATTGTGATTATTTTTGAAAACAAACAGATCATAAATATATATTTAAAAATTTAAACAAATAGAATTGCTATACAAAAATAAAAATGTAATATTTCTTATAGTTTAACTATTTTTAACAAACTGAAATACAGATAAAAAATTGAACAAAAAGCTTACTTTATTGAAATAAATATGTTTATACATGCCATCTAAATACCATTCGGCTTTTGTTTACTTTAAAAAAGAAACAAACATATATCTTATTCTCAGATAAGCCGAAACAAAATACTAAACAAAAGGAGACTAAAGAACAGAAAGAGAAACCTATTGGTAACTATAGAAAACAATTAAAAATGTCCTACGTGCCTTATATATATATATATATATATATATATATATATATATATATATAAATGTATATAACCATTTAATGCTTTGACAGCATTACTATCTCATTTAAAGTGAGCATAATTGTTTGTGCCTAATAAGTACGTAATTTAACCATCAAAAACTTAAATCTATTTTAAAACATTCTACATTGTTTATTATGTAAAAATGACAACAATGCTTTAGAACTAAAAACATAGCAGTCATTTCGCGGCGTAGCATAGCCACCATATCAATATAATTACTGTAATTATTTTTAAATAACCAATCAAACAAAATATATTTTACCATTCTTTTTTAATCGCTCATTAGACATTGTGATATTTCTTTTAATATGTTATGTATATATAATTCTCTACATCGCCCAACCATGCGGGACACCACGTACGCACGACAACTCTCTAACCCTATTTCCGCCCCTCCCTCGCTCTCCAGGCATGCGCAACAGTGGTCTGTCTCATTGCTCCAGTCTTCGTCCAGTGGGAGAGCTAAATAAACTATCTCAATTCAATACAATTTAAAAATTGCTTAAATTTTGTGACGTGGGGGCTGAATGGTTAAATACCATTTTTATGCTGGCTATCCAGGTTGGATACCTCTCATTGACATTATGTTCATATATATATATATATATATATATATATATATATATATATATATATACTTATAAGACGCATTTGTTGTCTGTCTGTCTGTTCCCTTATAACTCAAGATCCAGAAAAACAAATAACATGAAATTTGGTACACGTACACATAATGACATGGGGAAGGTTATAGGACATGTTTCGTTTCATCTCGATGGGTAGTTTAATTCTAATTAATTATTATGATAAGAGATCGGTGGGAGACAGAAATATTTTACTGCATTTTTGTTTCTAAAGCAAAAGATGTGTAACTTCCGGAAACTCAAATTGTAATCATGGTCTGGTGAGATCAATAGTGGTAAAAACAATTCTCGGCTAAATTATTTTACTGCATTTTTGTTTCTAAAAGTGGGAATGGCAAATTGCATATCTATTTACCTATCGGTTTATGTATTCAGAAGATTAAAATTAAAGGTGCACATTAATAAACCGAAATACGTTAATTAAAATATTTCTGTGACATTATTAACATTATTAATACAATCTCAATGGGCAGTTTAATTGTAATTAATTATTTTACTATACTAAAGTATTCACGGTATGGTAAATCCTCTGTGACGTCATTTCCCGATTGTACATGAACTTGCGCGCGGGTGCTTCAAATGTTATTGTATTCAAATTGTATCATGCACAGGGCATTGATACTGTATTCGCGAACCAAGTGAATGAGTCATTGAACGGACGAAGAAGAAAGTGTTAGGGACGGAAAAAGAAATAAAGATTTGTTGTAATTTTTTTTTCATGCTGCAAGTACCTGGCTTTGCCCGGGTTTAAAATAAGGTTTTCTGTTTATTTAAGAAGCATAATTTGAAGTTTAATTGTTCAGAGAGAGAGAAAGAGGGAGGGGGGAAAGAGAGATAATGAGAGAGGGGTCAGGGAGGAGAGAGAGAGGGAAGGAGGGAGGAAGGGGAGATAGATGGGGAGAGAGAAAGAGGGAGGGAGAGGGAGGATGGGAGAGAGAAAGAGAGGGAGGGAGAGAGAAAGGGGGGGAGGTAAAGAGAAAGGGGGAGGGAGAGAGGGGGTAGGGAGAAAGAATAGGGAGGAAGGGATGGAAAGAGAAAGGGGAGGAAAGAGAAAGGGAGGGAGAGAGAGCGAAAGGCAGAGATAAAGAGAGGGAGGGAGGTAAAGAGAGGGCGGGAGGGAGGGATAGGGAGATGGGGAGGGAGAGAGAGAGAGGAGGGGGTAGGGAGAAAACAAAAGGTAAACAGAAAACCTTATTTTAAACCCGGGCAAAGCCGGGTACTTGCAACTAGTATATATATATATATATATATATATATATATATATATATATTTTAGTTTATCCTTTGATTTTTAGAGCATTTTCGAAAAAAAAATGCTCTATTGTCCCCGTTTTGTCTGTCTGTCTGTCTTCTGTCTGTCCGTCATCACCCTAGATCTCAACAACCATAAGTCCTAGACCCATGATGTATATATCATTTTGTAGGTCTTGGCCTGCCATGTGTGCAGCCAAAGTCTATTTTGCGATCTGACCTCTGAGGGCCGAAAAAAGGGGGCTTATTAAGTACAGTTTTTTTACTATATAAGCTATATTAACAAAGGATCGCCCTATATCTCAGCAACCATAAGTCCTAGACCCATGATGTATATATCAATTTGTAGGTCTTGGCCAGCCAAGTGTACATCGAAAGAAAGTCCATTACGCGATAGGACCTCTCAAGGCTGAATATAAGAGTTTCTTAGATACCTTTTTTGCTTATATTTTAAATATAAATAATAAAAGCTAATCAAAGGGGCGTAATCATTATTTATTTTTGTAAGAGTTATTCAACAGGATTTCTTCCCTCTCTATTTATCAAAACCCATACTGCTTACACAAAAATGCTCTAAAATGTCCTTTGTCCTAAACGGAAAAGACTTAAATTGCTTGTTTTAATAATTAAGTGATTAGCATAAAAAACAATGGGCCAAACTGTTAAATCAGTAAAAATTTATTAGTAGCTATTTTTTTTTAATTCTAGCCCATTTTGTGTAAGATTATGATTATTTTTTTAAAACAAACAGATCATAAATATATATTTTAAAATTTAAACAAATAGAATTGCTATACAAAAATAAAAATGTAATATTTCTTATAGTTTAACTATTTTTAACAAACTGAAATACAGATAAAAAATTGAACAAAAAGCTTACTTTATTGAAATAAATATGTTTATATATGCCATCTAAATACCATTCGGATTTTGTTTACTTTAAAAAAGAAACAAACATATATCTTTTTCTCAGATAAGCCGAAACAAAATACTAAACAAAAGGAGACTAAAGCACTGAAAGAGAAACCTATTGGTAACTATAGAAAACAATTAAAAAACGTCCTACGTGCCTTATATATATATATGTATATATATATATATAAATGTATATAGCCATTTAATGCTTTGACAGCATTACTATCTCATTTAAAGTGAGCATAATTGTTTGTGCCTAATAAGTACGTAATTTAACCATCAAAAACTTAAATCTTTTTTATAACATTCTGCATTATTTATTATATAAAAATGATAACAATGCTTTAGAACTATAAACATAGCAGTCATTTTGCGGCGTAGCATAGCCACCATATCAATATAATTACTGTAATTATTTTTAAATAACCAATCAAACAAAATATATTTTACCATTCTTTTTTAATCGCTCATTAGACATTGTGATATTTTTTTTAATATGTTATGTATATATATAATTATCTTCGTCGCCCAACCATGCGGGAAACCACGTACGCACGACAATTCTCTAGCCATATTCCCGCCCCTCCCTCGCTCTCCAAGCATGTGCAACAGTGGTCTGTCTCATTGCTCCAGTCTTCGTCCAGTGGGAGAGCTAAACAATTAAGCTATTTCAATTCAATACAATTTAATAACTACTTAAAATTTTGTGACGTGGTGGCTGAATGGTTAAATACCATTTTTATGCTGGCTATCCAGGTTGGATACCTCTCATTGACATTATGTTTATATATATTTTAAAGTTTATCCTTTGATTTTTAGAGCATTTTCGAAAAAAAAATGCTCTATTGTCCCCGTTATGTCTGTCTGTCTTCTGTTTGTCCGTCATCACCCTAGATCTCAACAACCATAAGTCCTAGACCCATGGTGTATATATCATTTTGTAGGTCTTGGCCTGCCATGTGTACATCTAAATTTCATTTTGCGATATGACCTATCAGGGCCGGGCTTCAGGAATTAGAAGGGGCTTATATATTTTATATTTCATTTATACATGAAAATGCTCTAAAACGTCCCGTTTTTACAGGCTTAATTAGATCTGTTTCAAGAACTCTTTAATATTTTTTTTCTTAAAATGATTTATCTTTTAGGATATTTTAAGGAAGAGAAACAACAACTAATTAGATTTTTAATTTCGCATAACTTTAAAACTTAACGAAATTATTTTGCAAAGAAATCAGAAAGCAACGCGAGTGTGTAGCCTTTTGTTAGCGCCGGCGTCCATAGCATTTTGATATTTTATGTATATTTATACACCATTTTTTAATTCTAAAATTTGAAATTAGGTCAGTAATACTTTATTCTTCAAACATAGTTGTATTATTAAATGTGTTTTCTTTTTGTTTGTTTTTTACAATAATCAGTTGATATGCTAATATTAATTTATGTACAGCGTTCCCTCATTTTCGCGGTTAAATGGCTACATAATTTACCACGACTGGGGATTAAAATAATAGTTTCGTGGTAAGAGCACACATAAAAACATGATTTCGACCAAATAAAACTGTATTTAGAGCATTTTCGAAAAAAATGCTCTATTGTCACCGTTTTGTCTGTCCGTCATCACCTTAGATCTCAACAACCATAAGTCCTAGACCCATGATGTAAATATCATTTTGTAGGTCTTGGCCTGCCATGCGTGCATCAAAGGTCCATTTTGCGATCTGACCTCTGAGGGCTGGACATCAGTGTTTTTACCGTTTTTTACTATATAAGACATATTAATAATTATGTCCCCATTCTACACCTTATACGTTCACTAACCCATTCATTTGGTGCGAAATACAGCAGCACATAGTTTCACCAAGATTGACGTCACACGTGTTCTGCGCAGTAGAGTATTTTTTCTTCAGCCACAATAATTTTATTTTCGAAAAATACTTAAGAAACTCGTCAAATTATAATGAAATGGTAAGAATATTGCATTGTCATTGGGTTGTGAGCTATACTGAAAGTATCAGAGCTATATCTTTTCGGAAAGTGGTCTAAAATTGGTGCCGAATTTCGGTACTGTGTACTATATTTAGCACCAGTAATTTTCCTTAATTTTTATTTATTAAAAAACTAATGAAATAGCAAGATTGGGTTCTGAGGAGCTTACATACGTACTGATATATAACACAAAAATGCGCTAACACGTCCTGTATCCAGAATGGAACAGGCTTATTTTACTTGTGTGCTATTGTCCGCGTTATGTCTGTCTGTCCGTCATCCTAGATCTCAGCAACCATAAGTCCTAGACCCATGATGTATAAACTTATTTTGTAGGTCTTGGCCTGCCATGTGTGCATCGAAAGTCTATTTTGCGATCTGACCTATGAGGGCTGGGCATCAGGTTTTTTTTTACCGTTTTTTTACTATATAAGTTTTATTAATAATTACGTCATTTTCATGGCCCCATACTACAATTTATACGCTGCGGTGGCGCACCAAATGAATGGGTTATTGAACGGAAGTGAAACAAGATTGGCAGAAAACAACTTAAGTTGTCGAACTTTGTTGAAAGCTTCTTGCTTGCTTTGACGTATTCGAAAATTCCACAAACGCGACTAATCTATACATATAGGCCAATATATATATATATATATATATATATATATATATATATATATAATAAAGGGAATACTAATTAGTGTAGCTATAGGATCAAGAGATGTGATATTATCTTTTATGGACATATACTGTAATAAATTAAACCCAAATATCTTTTTTTAAATTACATTTTAAATGAGCTATCCAATTATATTTGTATATTTAAAAAAAAACAAAAAACTATCCAATTATGTTTGTATATTTTAAATAAACTATCTAATTGTATTGGTACATTTTAAATGAACTATCCAATTTTATTTGTACATTTTAAATACATTATCCAATAATATGTGTACGTTTGCTAGATCCTAATATTCCAAGACCACCAGGAAGTGTGCAAACAGAGGGAACAGAAAAAAAAGATGGTAGATCTTTACAGGAACATATTACTGGTAATAATTTATATCTTATCGATATATGTTTTTTATATGTGATATTTTATATCTTTTTTTTTCCCTAAACAATGTTATTAACTTTTAACATATTTGATATAATTACTCTGAGTCATTTAACAAAAAAAGTTAAGGTTTTTTTAGTCCTCAAGTGCCATCGTGGAAGATGAAGTCAGGTACCCATTGAAAGAGGGGACGGATGGTCGCGTGGTAAATTGCTCAAATGTTGACCTGAAGGTACCTGGATCGATCTCCGGTGAGGACCAAGGAAAATTTTCAGGCCTTGGCTCACGTTCCCGATATATCTCCCGTGGTGCCTCCATGGCCTATGCACTATCGACTGTGGTGGGGATAAAAGAAGGGTACCATAAAAACAGTCCTTATTAGTGATTTAAAGGATCTAAGAGATTTCATCTCATCCTTACATACACCCATTGAAAGAGAATCTAAACTCGTGCTCCTTCAAATAATAATCTCACAGTGTCACGTGGACTGATTTTCCCACAGTAAAGCCGTATCCGACAAAATAGATATATTCCTGTATTTGTGACATAATGTGACAGCATACAGACTTGACTTACTCATTTTTTATTATAAAATGACAATATGATAAAATATAAAATGATCTAAAATTTTGACTTTTTGTCTCTATTTAAAATCAACATCAAAACAATTGCCATATTTATAGTACCACAATGATACAACCCATATATATAGTTAAGAAAAACTGTTACAAAGAAAAAAACTGAATCAAAGTCCATATATTTAGTTCTCAATAATTTCATAAAATCGTCCGTTTGAGTTATCTATCTATCTATCTATTAATTTTTCAAGCTATCTATATATCTACCTACCTACCTACCTGCCGACCTATTATACATACTATATATACATTGAAGTTTTAAACGCAAGTGTCTTTTATGGACGAATTTTGATGGTATTTGATATCTATTATAAAACATCCAGTTGAGACATAACTATTACTACGCTTGTATGGCCACATCACACACACTTCTCTGTCTTTTTTAAAGTACTAGGTCGGAGGGTGGAAGTAGGAGAGGTAGGGATGCCAATATCACTGTTATGTTTCACCTGTTATAATTACCACAGTTATGTCACGCCCAACGTACCTTTGAATCTCTCTGTGTCTCAGTGTAGGGATGTGTAAACGTTTGTGTCTTTATCTGAACATTGTCTTTGATTTCAGCATACAATAAGGATGGCTTGTGTCCTTAAATTATGTTTTACGTAATTTTTAAATTACAAAAGAAACAAACAATATTACGTAACTATCTGCAGATGCACTAAATTATACGAAAGATGTATGGAGCACCATAGAGGCACACACTCAATCTATACAGCATTTAAAAGGTCGGCATTTTTTATTTTAAATATATTCTTTTAGACAATGCAATTAACCTCGTGTGAATTAATAAAAAGTATAAAAATATATATTCTTTATCAAACAACATAGCTTTTATTACAGATAGAATTGAAAAAAAATATTTTAACATAATATACTCGTTATATACAGGTGTAAATAAACACAAAATAGTAATGCCCCACAAAATTTAATTTCAGAAATGTTGAACTCAACAGGTCGAGATCAGGACAACGTATTGGCAGTAAAAATTAAAAGTAAATTAATTAACAACTTTTTTTTTTTTACCACTGAACATTTTCATAAATGAACTTTTAAAAAAATGATATACATTTAACCAACGATGCTAAATTTTATTCACGACTAATTATTAGCATACAGATTTTTATCTTTATTGTTGATATTACATGCAGAAGAGTCCACACAGGAAGAAATACACTTGAATAAAGAAGGTATTCAAAGCTTTGTATTTCTTTCATAACATTAATATCTGTCTCATCACGTATAGTTACCTAAACAAATTGTAAACCAAATGTGGAATATTTTGACATAAATGACTTAGATTATGCTAGCCTAAATTTTTCTTCAACAAGTAAGTTCAATAACTTGGTCAATTATTTTGTAGGTTTAATTCACTAACTTGGTAATTTAATGTGTAGGTGTAATTCACTAACGGGAATAAGTCACATTTTACTAGAGCTTTTTTCTCTCTCTATTAATAACATTGACATAGGTTTTGTTATTTCCATCTTCACTTCAATACATAAACCGTGTGAATAAACGGACGTTTAAAAGCATTTAAAAATAATTGAATTAGTAAATTACAAATTTTAAAAAAAATTAAATTATTTCTTGAAGTATTCCTGTAACACATTTTATAGAGTTAATATATATATATATATATATATATATATATATATATATATATATATATATATAAATGTGTGTTATATTGTTTTTGATAGTATAAATGACTAGAATTTGTATCTAAAGTCATAATAACATCACTGAACAATGCATGTACGCAGTTGCATTTGAAAGATACTGCGGTTAATCAGGCACCAATCGGCACCAAACTAAAAATGGGCGCAGAAAGAGTGCTGTTTTTTAAATTGGTAGGACGACGTTAAAAATGCAACTCGCCTTAGGGCGTCACAATTGTTAATTACTGCTCTGTATGTGTGTCACTAGAATGAAGTATGTTACATTGAAATGTTACTATCAGTATACATTAAACTATTCGTTTTAATTTCTTTCAGCAACAAATGTATCTCAGATGGCTCAAGATATGGAGATACCAGTCACCCTACAAGACAGTATGAAAAGCATTAAAATACTCATTTTTATTACACCTGTGGCTTGCATATATTGATATCTATTGTATTAGAGAAGATATACTTTTTCAAGTATTCACTACAACAAGCAGTATTATGCGAACATATAAAAACATTACCCTTAAAGTATTAACTACATTATGCAGTTACATGCGAACACATAACCAAAATGACACTTAAAGTATTAACTACAACATGCAGTTACACATAAAACCAAATACACTTATAATATTCAATTAACATGCTGATTTATATAAAAACCTACACAACCAAATATCGAAGTGAATAAAGATGCTTGAGGGATAGCTTTTTTCATATTTATTAAAAAACTCGATTGATAAATAACATTTTAAGTCTGTTATTGGTTAAGGGCTCCATAATAATTGTTTATTGTTTACTTTGTGTCACGATGTTTGTTAGTTAAATCATACGACATTTATTCAGTCTACAAATAGTCAAATGTACATGTTAAAACAGTCCAGGCGAAACCAGAGTCTATTGTGCGTAAAACTGATCCAGTTACACGAGTGTACGTTTTATGTCGACATGTCGATAACGAACTCGCTGCTCAAAATACCTGGCGTTCTATAGCGACTGTTCTTGTACTCACCTACTCTCTGTGTTTTCTCTGAAATCGTTTCACTGTGTGTGTTCTCTGTTTGTGTCTGATTTGTCTATGATTGATCACCTGTTAATGGCGTTATCAGTTTCCCGCCAAAATCAAAGTGGGAGGTCACTGCGTGGAAGGTGAATACCACTTTTCAATCAATTGTGTCGGGGGCATTAGAAAAACAATATGTATACATTGTACATAAGTTGTGACCTCATTGCTCATCTCGGCGGGTAAGGTTCTAGAAGGGGGAGAGTTATAACAATATGATGACAGCTTATTTGAATCGATATATCTATCTTTCTATCTAATCTATCTAATGTATCTCATGTATCTAGTCTATATAGCTATGCATTTATCTATCTATCTATTATATCTATGTATTTATCCAATCTATTAATATATCTATCTATCCATTTATATCTCTCGATATATATATCAAATGTATCCAATATATCTTATATATATATCTAATCTATAAATATCTATCTATCTATCTATCTATCTATATATCTATCTATCTTTCTCTCCATCTATCTAATCTATATATATATATATATATATATATATATATATATATATATATATATCTAACTAATCTATCTAATTATTCTGATATATCAAATCTATCTAATCTATGAAATCTTTTTTTTTTTTTTTTACTAATTAATCTATCTAGCTATATATTTAAATAATTTATCTATCTAATATATATATATATATATATATATATATATATATATATATATATATATATATATATATATATATAAATCTAATACATAATCGTGTAGTCTGGCGAGCATGCGAGCGAGCTTGTGAATAACTTCGGCGGCTAAAAATAGACTGGGGAATCCCAATATTGAGGTCCCATTCAAGGGGAGTTAACTCTTGCTTGGCTAAAAAAAGTCATGAGAATTCCAAATAGAGCGCCAATTATGTAAAGTACTAAAGATGGTCAAAGGGATACAACTCAATTATAAGGTGTCACTCGCCGGTCAGGGTACCGGGCCTTTGATCTAGTAATCTAGTATCATAAAAACTTATATATCATGTATAGATGTGAATGTATATGTATGCTTTGTTTTTCTCCATTAACAATGATGCGAGGGAATAATTAGGAATGTATTGTTTAGCTGCAAGTACTAGATTTGTTATGCTACACTTAATCATTTTTTTGCTGATAATATTACAAATAAATAATACATTTTAAATATATCTTTTTAGACTATGCAATTATCTTCGTGTAAATTAATAAAAAGATAAAAAATATATTCTTTACCAACCAACATAGCTTTTATTACAGTTAGAATAAAAAAAAAATAATTTAACATAATATAATTGTTATATACGGGTGTAAAGCAACACAAAATAGTAATGTCCCACCCTAATTTAATCTCAGAAATGTTGAACTCAGCAAGACAAGATCAAAACAACTTACTTGCAGTAAAAAGTAAAAGTAAATTAATAAATTATTTTTTTTTCCCTTGAATATTTTTCTTAAACTTACATTTTTTAAATGGATATAAAGTTGACCAACGTAGTTAAGTTCTACTTACGATTAATTAGTTTACAGATTTGTATTTAATTTGTTAATATCAGATGCAGAAGGTTCAACACCAGAAGAAAAACACTTGAATAAAGAAGGTATTCAAAGCTTTGTATTTCTTTCATAACATAAATATCTGTCTCATCACGTATAGTTACCTAAACAAATTGTAAACCAAATGTCGAATATTTTGACATAAATGACTTAGATTATGCTAGCCTAAATTTTTCTTCAACAAGTAAGTTCAATAACTTGGTCAATTATTTTGTAGGTGTAATTCACTAATTGGTAATTTAATGTTTAGGTGTAATTCACTAACTTGGTAATTTAATATGTAGGTGTAATTCAATTAGTTGGTCATTTATTGTGTAATTCTCTAACGGGGATAAGTCACATTTTACCAGAGCTTTTTTCCCTTATCTATTAATAACATTGATATATGTTTTGTTATTTCCATCTTCACTTCAATACATAAACCGTGTCAGTAAACGAGCGTTTAAATGTAATTAACAATAATTGAATTAGTACATTACAAATTAACAAACACAATTTAAATTAGTTCTTGAAGTATTCTTACAACACATTTTATAGGTTTATGTATATGTATATATGTATATATATATAAATATATATATATTTATATATATATATATATATATATATATATGTTATATTGTATGTATTATTATTATATATGACTAGAATTTGTATCTAAAGTCATAATAACATGACTGAATAACGCATGAACAAAGTAGCTTATATAATATACTGCGGTTTGTCTGGCATCAAAGGGCACCAAACTAAGAATGGGCGATGAAAGAGTGCTGTTTTTTGAATTGGTAGGACGACGTCAAAATGTAACTTGCCCCAGGGAGTCACAATTGTTATCTACGGCTCTACATGTGTGTCACTATAACAAAGAATATTACATTGAAATTTTCACGTATACATTAAAGAATCCTTTTTTTTTTCCTTGCAGCAACAAATTTATCTCTGATGGCTCCAGATACTGAAAGACCAGTCACCCAACAAGACAGTATGGAAAGCATTAAAATACTCTCTTTCTTTTTACAACCTGTGGCTTAAATGTCTTGATATCTATTGTATTACAGAAGAGTTACTTTTTCAATTATTCACTACAATGTGTAGTTACATGCAAACATATAAACAAATTACCCTTACATTATTAACTACAACATGCAGTTACATCATACACATAAAACCAAATGCACGTATAATATTCAATTAACATGCTGATTTTAAAAAAAACAACATACAAAACCAAATATTGAAGTGAAAAAAGATGCTTGAGGGATAGCTTTTTTTCATATTTATTAGAAACTCGATTGATAAATAACATTTTTAAGTCTGTTATTGGTTAAGGGCTCCTTCATTAGTGTTTATTGTTTACTTTGTGTCACGTGGGTTTGTTAGTTGCATAATACGACATTTATTCAGTCTAGAAATAGTAAAATGTACAGGTTAAAATAGTCCAGGCGAAACCAGCGTCTATTGTGCGTAAAACTGACCCAGTTGCACTAGTGTACGTGTTATGTCGATAACGAACTCAATGCAGCAACATACCCGGCGTTCTATAGCGACTGTTCTTGTACTTACCTACTCTCTTTGTTTTCTCTGGAAATCGTTTCACTGTATTCTCTGCTTGTTCCTGATTGGTCTGTGATTGAACACCTTCTAATGACGTCATCAGTTTCCCGCCAAAACCAAAGTTGGATGTCATTGCGTGGGTAGGAAAATGTTAATGACGAATACCACTATTTAATCAATCAGGGAAAGGGGGGGGGGGCATAAGAAAAACAATATGTTGGCGTTGTGCATATGTTTCGACCTCATTATTCATTTCGGGGGTAGGAGTGTTAGATGGTGGAAAGTAGAGTTTTAACAATATGATGACAGCTGATGGTCATCGATATATCTATATATCTAATGTATCTATCTATCTATCTCTCTCTATATATATATCTATATATCTATATATCCATCTTCCTATCTAATCTATCTATCGAATCTATCTAATCTAATGCATCTATCTAATCTATCTATCTATTTACTTCTATATAAATATTATATATATATATATATATATATATATATATATATATATATATATATATTGTATGTGTGTGCTTTGCTTTTTTCCATTAACAATGATGCGAGTGAATAATTATTCATGTATTGTTTAGCTGCAAGTAATAAATTTGTTATGCTACATTTACGCATTTTTTCGCTAATATTATTACAAATAGATAATATTAATAATATATATATATATATATATATATATATATATATATATATATACAGTGGATTCCGCTTAATTGGGACACCGCTTAGTTGGGACAGCCGCTTATTTGGGACAAATCTCAAAGAAACCAAACCAAGAAGCCAATAGTAAATTTGTATTTATAATTGGGACAGCCGCTTAATTGGGACAAAACGCCTCGGTCCCGATGTGTCCCAATTTAGCGGAATCGACTGTATATATATGTATATATATATATATATATGATGCTTAATTTTTCCATTGGTTCTTATTTCCTAAGAATATGTATAATTATTTGTTAACAGTACATATAATAAATGTAGAACCAGTAAACGGCAGTATGTCAAACTTGAGAGGTAAGTTTTAAAGATGACAACTTTAAATAGTCTTACTTTGACTTCATAGGATACTTGCTAATATTTCTGGAGGTGTTTTTACTATATTTTTTATTGTTTTTCAAGAAAAGAGGGAAATACAATAAAAATGTAACAAAAAATGAATAAATTATCAATTATTGGCAATTTGTAACAAAATTCATATTCGAAAAAATAATTATTATTTTAGAAAACTTGACAACGACTCCTAATATGCAAATTGTACCTCTGGGACAACCATCTCTAGAAACTGAAGGTTTGATTAGTTTAATAACTAAAATGTTTCACATTGCGTTTAATTTCTAATATATATATATATATATATATATATATATATATATATATATATTATTATTATTATTTAATTTTCATGTCTACATTTAAAGAGAGATTAACTACGGTATTTAATTATTCATGTTTTATGAACCATAGGATCAACACTATCAAAGATCGACATATAAATCATCCACAAAAGAAACAAAGGAACAACAGAAAATTGTTTATTCAACTTTTTAATTTGTGTATATTGAAAATATCATGTAACGATTGAATAAGACATTTTAAATAATTGTAATTTATAGTTTCTATTTTTTTTTAATTTTGAAAGATATTAACACATTAATGTTTGGTATGTAATTTTATTTCATCTTTCGTTTTTTAAGGAAAATGTATGTCTCATTATTATGAATTTATTATTGCTTGGTGAAGCATACATATGTAATAATAAATATATAATAGGATAAGTAATGATAGTGTTCAGTAGTGTAACATATTTTTATATAAGTATAATTTATGGCATGTAAGGTTGTAACGTTTCAGTATACATTTAAAAATGTTCCATAGTTTCATTGTTTTAAAAAATGAGACTGATGAATGTTCTGGAGAAATGTTTCCCCATGACCAGGCTATTCTCGTGGAATCTGTTTATAATTTGAAAATAATTATCATCCCATATCCAAAGCATTAAAGAAGGTTGCGTATTCCGGCATTTTCATAATGACAACCTAATCGTCTGGTTTTCTATTTAATATCGGTGGACTAAAAATTTACTTGGCTTGACATCAATGACACTGTCACATTGACGATTTTAGACCCTCCGCAGTCCGAGTCAATTAGTAACATTATTTTACCCTGATTTGATGACTAAACATTTTATCCTTGCAGATACATTAAAAACAAAAAAAAAATTGATAGTTTATTAAGGAATCTAGTTACCTTTCTTCTAAGCATTATGGTTGATAATTAAATTATACGTTAATTATATGTTTATATATATATATATATATATATATATATATATATATATATATATATTAGGACTGTACCGGAATTCGATTCCGGTTCCTGTTAAGCCGGATTCCGGCAGTTTTAACAAATCCGGTTCCGATTCCAGTTCCGATTAAAGTGTGCCGGATTTAAGCCGGATTTCTTTGTTGTTTGAAATTTTCCGCTACTTTTGATTCCGTGTTTTCTATAAACTATATTTAGCTATAAAAGTTTAACTTCTTTAAAGAGCAGAAAACGATCTATTTCTGGGTCTTTACAGTTTAAAAATTGGTCAATAATTTATTTTTCTGCAAATTGTTTAATTTAATGGATTTTGTCACGATTTCGATAAAATTCCTCTTATATTTACATAAATAACTTGAAGATGCATTTTTAATTGAACATTAAAATGATATTGATTGAGATTTGAAATGCATTTTGTTTTGGGTTTTTATGTTAAATAGTCAGATAATGATTTAAAGGAAAGTATGAATGAAATAACAAGGTTTGGTGACGTCACTATGGAAAACTAAAGAAAAATAAATTATCGGGTTGTGCCACAGTATATATATATATATATATATATATATATATATATATATATATATATATATGTATATATATATATATATATATTTTGGAATTAATTTATTAATAAACATGTTTATTATACTTTCTAAGTTATGTTACCCATTTCTTTGTTTGATTGTAATATAAATCAAGTTAAATTAAGTACAGCTTTATTAAAATAATTTTTTCAAATCAAAGAACCTGTTATTTTGACAGAGTTATCTTTCTTAACTCAAGATAGGGGAAGGAGTTTTAGTCACAGTCTTCAAGATCTAAATGGTTAATACTGTTTTTTGCTATCTAGAACTTAAAAACTTAATTTTTATTCTATGATTCATTCTTATATCTTTTTTATGTTAGGCGAGAAATTACTAATTCGTTCGGAGGAGTTACTATTTAATTCGTTAAAATCCGGTTCCTGTTCCGATTCCGGCAGGATTCAAATATTAAATCCTATTCCGGTTCCGATTCCTGCAGGATCTAAAAATTACAATCCGGTACAGCCCTAATATATATATATATATTGTTGTGAACTTGCAAATCTCTCTAGGTAGGCACTAAAGGACACGTGGATTCGTTAGTGGAGCAATAAGATTTATTCACTGTCTACAATGTACAGGTTATAATAATATAATAGTCCAGGCTAAATCAAAACATGATGCGTACAACTAATCCAGTTGAAACGAGTCTACATGTTATCGCTAGCGATGTAGTGATAAAGAACTCGCAGCATCAACAGACCTGGTCTCTCGCTGTCCTTCGTTCCGCTCTCTCTGTTCGTCCGTTGTTCTTCACATCACAGTTCCTTTTATAGGCAGTCTCACCCACGCTAAATATATCGCTTTCCCGCCAAAGTAGAGGGTTAAGGTTATAGCGTGGGCGTGCAGGTGGCAAATAACACTATTGCATCACTTGTATAAAGGCGGGGGGGGGGCTGAATGACCGAATGAACAATGGGTAGGCGTACATAAGTGATTACATCATTCATCTCGGGGCAGGGGTCTGACCTGGGGGGGGGGGTGAAGCAGAGTTATAACAATATATATATATATATATATATTTATATGTGAGTTTTAACAATATATATATATATATATATATATATATATATATATATATATATATATTTATATGTGTGTGTGTGTGTTTGTCTTTGTCATATTTGATAATGTTATTCCTGTATATAAGTAATTATCTGTGTGTAATATTGCCTGGCCCAACATACTCTAATCTGCCTTACTATGCTCCCCTAGTTTTCATAATTGTTATTTAACAAATTTTACGTAATTCACCTCTCAGTTAGGTCAAAACATCTGTTTGGAACATTTTATGACGAGGCATCACGAAATGACGTAACTGGTCTCTATTATTTATTCAGTGTCATACCAGGTAATCTATACAAATTATAAAAAAGCCGATGCATTGACTGTAAAATTATATAATTATTTATTACTTTCAGCTTTTATTTGTATATATATAAATAAAAAAGCGTGTCTAACAATCTATATCTATCTATATAAAAAGCAACTTCGAGAACGACGACGCGCAGGACTATTTATAGAATAGCTGGGTTCAGAAAGGGGGGGGGGTCTGATCGTAGACGCCAACTCGAGACAGCGGGGGCTGGTGGATTGAGGCAGACACATGTCGGATTGTCACAGACGGTAACTCGCTCAAATATGTCACAGACTGCAACTCTATGTCAAGCTGGGTTCAGAAGGGAGAGGTGTTTGTGGAATTTCCAAAAACCGTCACAGCTAGCGCGTTGGTTTTTTTTTATTTCTTTTATAAAACCAGATTATTTTAATTTCTCATATGACGTTTTTTCCTTTTATTTGGTAAAATATATTAAGCAATATGAGCACGATGGTGGTTGTATAATAGTTAATAATACTATTTCATGTCTAGACAGCTCCAGTAATTTTTAAAACAGTATTTTTTGGTCGTAATAATGCTTTCTAAATACGAAACCTAGTGCAGATGGTACGTTAAAGGTTGGCGGGGGTAAGCGCATTAGGCCTACTGGACTGAGGACATCAGGTAAACATGCACGGCTAAAAGCGTAAACAAGAAAAAGAAAGGAAACCATGACAGTAACTACAGTATGAAGGCTGTTATTATTTTTTTACTAACACAGTACATGGGTACAATGTATTTCGAAAATAAAAAAGGGGGTACACATATGTCGAACGTTTGGGAAACACTGTCTTAGAAGACAGCTTTGATTTGCCCAAGACTTCCTAGTTACCTTCACACAAACATTCCAATAAGGCTGGGATTTTTTTTTATTATTTTTAAAGCTAGCCTACAAATATGAACAAATATAATTAAAAAAAAGGGAGGACAATGATTCAACTATGGGCATTAGATAATGTAAGTTCGAGATTCTCGATTTTTTTTGTCTTAATATCGTAGGCAGATTTAACGACAGGCACACGGGACACGCACCATAAGCCCCTAAAATGAACAAATGTACTCTTTTGTTATTCTTTTCCGTGTATGTATGAAACGGGCCTGAAAAGACCGATCCACCTTTTGGCCCGATTACTAGTAGATAAAAATGGTGGATTCCTGTTAGTGTGTCTTTTAAAACAACAATAGATAATATACCAGGAACTATTAGTCAAACTGTCAGACGTGAATAAAACAAATAGTTATAACCGGACTTCAGCCTAATATTTAATCTTCCAAAGTAAGTGATATATTCAAGGAAAAGAAAAAAGCTTGCTTGATAATATATTTATTAACAACTGTAACGGAAGATACATAATCGCTTCAAAGAAAAAATGGATTAGTTATTCATAAAAATTCAACTGTTAGAAAATAATTAATGGCAACTCGGGGTTATGTTGATACTGGAAAAAAAGTAATGAGGAAACTGCCTTCTAGAGATAATATTGTCCAGAAGCCGTCACTGAGAGGCGCCTCGAAAGCTTGAGACTCTATCAGTTTATATGTTAGCTTAGACTTCTTCTGTAATAGCCCTCGAGATGGGACTCGCTTTGTTTCTCAGCAAGAGAGAACTGCAGTATAGCAATATATCGAGCAAGTTACTAGAATGGTCCAATATATGTTTCGTCAAGCCCAGGGCATTGAGAAACGACATAGATAGCTCTTACGGGGAGTCCCGCGATAAGAGCTATGCGGGATGGTATATTGCCTTAACTCCCGCACGTCTTGAAATCTCAGCCTCGCAGAAGACACTCAACAGGGCGACGTTCACTCTATTTTACACAGACACACACACAGAGACACACACAGACACACACACACACACACACATAAAGCAAAGAAAAAAAAAGAGTATGTTACAGTAGATGTATATGCCGTTGTGTTTGTGAGAGAGAAAGTAAGAGAGAGAGGGAGAGAGACAGAGAGGGGAAGAGAGACAGAGTGGGGGAGAGAGAGAGAGAGAGAAAGAGAGAGAGAGAAAGAGAGAGAGAGAAAGAGAAAGAGAGAGAGAGAAAAGAAAGAGAGAGAGAGAGAGAGAGAGAGAAAGAGAGAGGAAGAGAGAGAGAGAGAGAGAGAGAAAGAGAGAGAGAGAGAGAGAGAGAAAAGGGGGAAATGGTGCAAGACAAATGAAAAACAGAAATCTGCCATGCCAAATATTGATAAAGCAGTTCTTAATTCCCTTTGTTGATACTGTAAGTTTACTTTCACATTTCTGTTGTCCAAAGAGATTCCATATAACGGTTCGTTTGCTAGAATAAATACAATACAAAGCACCGTTGGTATTTATGTTTCAATTCATATAAAAATGTCAATATGTTAAAGACCATATTTTTTATCTCCCTGCAAAACAACACGGGGGAGTTAAACCAAGATAAAATAGCTAATCTCTCTTTGTTATTTAATACAACTATAAGAACTAGCCTTACATAAGTTTTATTTTATTCACTGGACTAAGACATTTTATGTTGGAGTAAAAGGTATGCGTTAATCTGCTAGGAATTTGTTTCAGTTTTAGGAGTAAAAACTTAATTCTTATATTTTATGCATAAAAGATGCTAAATGTAAACCTATCCTGCAAAGAAAAAAAAATACTTAACACCAAGTACATATTGTGTTACTAAAAATAAATATCATTTTCAAGCATTTCTTTGTTAGCAACCCAGCTCATGCACAATATAACACAACATGGCAAACTCCACCCCTTCTCCACAAAAACAACCTAATATATGTCTTGAATAAAGGCCAATTGATAGCAGCATTTCTAAACGCCATAAAAGACCGGATGCCAAAATACAAGATAAAGTAGCAAAGTTAAATTGATATGTTATTGTATGCTACAACGCACTCTTAGATGAAATCTAAATAAAATATTTGACTGATATTTTAAAATATATTTCACGGTCCACTCATTTATGTTTAAGGAACTTGAAAGCATTCATTTAAAAAATTGAAACATCTTTTTACACACGTAAAAATAAACCTTCCCACAGCTCATATCCATCATTCGTTGAAAAAAACTATGAAACATCTTTTTTTGTCCTGAGTTCAAAGTGTGATTTCCTAACCCGTCATGCCTAAAACAAATAGTAGAAAACAGCTATTTTTTCACAAAAAGTTGTTTCTGTGATCAGAAATTGGTCTGTTTTCTTTAAAATTCTTTACGCGCGTACTATACAGAGTAGTCTTCTAGAATATTCTGTTAAGAGAATAACACATCGTAGTTAAAGAACAGTTATTGATTTAGATGACATCCAGAGGTTGTGTGATACAGTATAGGCCAACAATTTTACAGATGCGGTTGAGGAGAGAAGGTCACACTTCCCTAACGAGAAAGTTGTCAACGATCTGATCAGAGACCTTGGTCTCTTACAAAGTCCAATACTGAGCTTTCGAAATCCAGACTGAAGCAGGGGAATTTGTTGGAATAATGTGCACAGGTCACTGTATATATATATATATATATATATATATATATATATATATATATATATAAACGTTAATGTATTATGCATTTATACATACCTTACACTTATAAACATCGTTTTAATATTTTGAATAAATTAAAGTATTAAAAATACATCGCTTTCTTGTGCATAAGACTCGTAGGCGAGCATTTTCATACATAGACACATTTATAATTCAAGTAAGTCATCAGATATTGTGTTCACTATCTTCTATTTAAGTAAAATAATGTTTTCTCAAGTAGTTTACCCAAGTCAAGGTTTACTGTTAAACTAGCTGTACCCTGCAAAACCTTTGCACAGAGTTATATTCCCTTAGTTTTGATCAGTAGCCCATTTTTTTTATTATTTTATTACTATTCTATCCATTTGACGTTGTTAAACTGGAATACTGTTGTATTAATTATACCCTGCTACATAGAAAAGATCATGGTTAGTTAAATTACATAAATAGTGCTAAATTTGATTGTAATTATATTTATCTCATGTACAGAATCGTGTGTGCTTATAAAGAGTTATCGATCTGATGAGTCGATGTTGAATAAAATGGGTTATGTGTATATTTTCTAATAAATCAAATTAATTACAGACAATATGATGGCTACACGCACTAAACTGTATGTTTCCTCGCCTGAAAATACAAATACCAATGGTTTCTATCTCTAACACTTTATATAACAGATGATAATTACATATATTTGAAAATATTTCACAAGTTTTTTGTTTTTTTTTCAGTTTCTTCCAGGAGAAATAAAATGATCTTTGCAGATGTGACCACCATAAAACTTAAGTTGCAAACGAATTTTTTAAACATGTATTTAATATTACTATTCTTGTTAGAAAACAGAGGTAGCATTACTATTGTTGTCAGAAACAAATAAAAAAGGGGAATAATACATGTTAGCTTGACATATTTTAATATTACTAGAGTATTCTTTTCATATCAATCGCAAAACTCTTTTAAATGATATTCAGTGATGTGTCGCGTTAGCATTTATAAAGACAACAATTGTTTTTGTCCTACCTCTCATACCCCCCCCCCAAACTCTCGTATGAATTATGTCACTTCTTTACCGACGAACAGTCTTATGATGGCTGGTTACGTCCTGGCGCCTCGTTTCCTCTTTTTTACTCTGAATACTTTTATATAAGTTTGATTATTAATAACGCAGACACTAGTCACTGCATGTTTATATCTTAATGATGCTATTTTAATATGAAGTTTAATACTGCAAAATAAATATCAGCTAGTGATTGTAGCTCGTTAAATTTCAATAACTTTGACATTTTGGATTACATAAAAAAAGCATCCTAACACCAACTATATAGAATTCAATACGATATTTAAATATTCTTGGCTGATATTAGAAAACAATCGCTAACTCACAATTTGATTTTTCTCCTCTACACATGGTCACGGTCGGGTAAAGCAACATAACATTCTCAATGCAATACAAAGACGCTGAATGGTCCATCAAAGCCAATATCATAGAAAGCATTTAAAAGCACAAGAGACCATATCTTTGAATAAAGTTGCATACAACTTTATTAGAGCCTTTAAGAAAAACGAATCCGCCATTGGAAAGTATGTTATTTCTCGGTACTAACTTTGAGTGCCAAATTGGCTATAATTGAGCTGTTAGAAAAAAAAAAAAACAACAGAAGATACCCGTGATATGGATTGATGATTTTTTTTTCAAAGGATAATTAATGTTACTATAATTAGATGCTAATAGCGTTTAATGTTTAAAATGAGTCTGGGCAGTATTTTGCAGCAATTTATACACAAAGTATTTCGGAATATATTCATAATTTTATGCCTCTTTCTTCTTCTTCTTTTGGCTCTACAGCCCATTAGGGCCATGGTCTGTCATACTACACTTCTCCGTTTTTCCCGATCCATGGTCTTCTTTCTCCACTCTCTCACTCCTATGGCTTTCAAGTCCAACTCCACTTCATGTAACCATCTGCTCCTTGGTCTGCCTTTAGGCCTTTTCTCATTAGGTATATCCTTATATAGGCCTATTGCTTTAGGACCTCTGATGATTTCCATTCTTTCTTTATGTCTCTTTAAATGCGTAATTATTGCGGAAAAAAATTAAGCTACGGAATGGAAGAGGTTGAGGTAGGATGGGAAAGGGAAATTGATGTTTTAAAAGCTTTACTAAAATTGCGAATTTAAAAAAAAAAAAATTAAAAAAAAATTAATAACGTGTTTATAAATCGTTTTCTGGACATAAAATCTATCAGCAAAATATTATATATATATATATATATATATATATATATATATATATATATATATATATATATATAAACCATTTGGGCTCTGTGTTAAATGGAAAGTAAAGAATTGATACAACAGTATTCCAGTTTAAAATTCAACCATCGAAAAAATCGGATCTGCCCGAAACCAAAAAAAATAACCTAGACTACCGATCCAGCCTAAGGGTATATAACTATGAATAGGTTTTGCAGGGTACAGCTAGTTATATATAAAAGCGATTTGGGTTCTGCGTTCAATCTAAAGTAAAGAATTAATACAACAGTATTCCAGTTTAAAATACAATCATGAAAAAATCGGATCTGCCCGAAATTAAATAACACTTAGCTACCGATCAAGCCTAATGGGATATACCACTATGCAAAGATTTTGCAGGGTACAGCTAGAATCGTATAACACTTTTGCAGTTTAGAATCTTTACACCACACACATACCACACAAGCACAAACATGGCCACCCCTACCCCAAACACACACCACACACTCACGCACACACATATACATATTGATCCGTTCACAGCACTAGTTCATGAGAAATTTTAAAGTTTAGTTTAAAACAATCACTGGCTTGAATTACGCATGGATTCATAACCATTAATAAAAATCATGAGAAAAACACAACTCTCTGCGACTCTTTGCTAACATATTTAACATCCAATTAAATTAACCGGCTTATTCTTATGAACACTTTTTGGAACTTTCTGGAAATAGTAAGTGATATGGGCTAGAAAAGACTGGTAAATATTTTATTATAAATTAATCAAAATATATTGGCCATTATTTTGAACAATAGTATAATATGTTTTTTAAAGTTTTAAGCATATTCATCAAAAAAGAGTAAAAACAATCAAGTTTGTTAACAATGCTCCATATTATCTTATTCACTAAATATGGTTGGGTAAAGCGGATAGCTGCCGAAAGGTTGTTAATTTATTCTCTACCATTTTATTCCTTAACATAGCCAATTATAACTGTTACCTGAGATCCCACCGTTGAGGGTATTCTTTACAAATTCATTGGTCTTGCTTTCTAGGTAGGGGATTCGAAGAATTTTCCTCATGCATTTTTTTCGAATGCCTGCTTGTCCTTGTCTCACACCCATATAGGGCAATTATTTTAACTAGAGTTCTGTAAAGTCTGATCTTCGTTGGTAGGCTAATGCTTTTGCTGGTCCAGATTCTGTTTAATTCAGCCATTGACGCAACCAGTGACCCAATCCTGACCCGAATTTCCGCTTCGCAGCTTTCGTCTTTGGGTATTATGGTATTTGAAATTCTTCCAGCTTTTGATGGCTACCTATTATGTTTGTCTGTGATGTTTACCATTACTTGCTTTTACCTGAGCTGATTGCCATTCCATATGCACCCGCCCTATCAGCAAGCTTGTCAGTCAGCTTCTGAAGTTCATAGTTGCTTCTGACCAGAAGATCTAAATCATCAGCAAATTTATGATTAGTATACTTCGCCATGTCCCATACATATTTAACATTGGCATTTTCGTATGTATGCTGTGGATCTGTTGTGGCGATACTTATAATCAGTCATGGCCGATTCAGGGCACATGGAGAGTAGGTAATCAATTGTCTCCTGCGACGTTCAACGAAAAACACACGTTGGGTGAGTAACGTACTTTATTATGTTGTGTTGATAATATATTTTTCATATACATTAGTTTTGTGCTACAGTTAGAAACCCTACTGTTTCAATGTTAAGACCAGATGATTGCAACCATTAGTGCATTTTCTAAAAGTCAAAATATGCGTCTGTCGCCCTAAGGGATACATGGATACATTCCATGTAGCTAAGTATTCATATTATTTATGTATACATTCAATTCATCTATTAATCACTTAAACAGACTAAAAGGTTATAAAAAAAACAGCAACAAAACATTTCAAACGGATTTCTATGTTAAATACGTCAGCGGCTCTCAACCTTGCATCGCAACTGCACCCCAAGGTTTGAGAAAATATGTCAGTGGGTCTAATCACACTTAATCTCGAGAATACATGTACTTACTTTCAGTATGGAGTGTGTTTAAATTTCAAATGCACATTTCTTATACTTGGACACGAGGTTTGGGGATGAATCACGCAGCGAATTGGCGCCTTTATTTTCGTGGAACACTTTATAACTATTACTCCCGTGTACCACATTTTATATTTGCCATATTATGATGGTTTAACATTAGATTAAAAAAAATCCTCATTAAAGACTAGACTAAATTAAATTATGCCGACCTTGAAAAAAATATATTTACGATACATTTCTTTTTTATATAAAAAGGTCATGTTTGAATTAAAATTTCAGTGCTTCCATGAAGTCCCAGTGAGGATGAACTATTTATCCATCAAATTATAAACCACAATTTAAAGCACTTATGGGACAGTTATTTTTTCACTGCAGTGCTCTTCTTCAGCAGCCCCTTCTCATAGCCGACAGTGCAATGACCATGGAGGCAACACGGTGCACATTGAGTAAACTTTCATCATGACTAGAAATAAATCCATTTGTTCTCACCAATGAACTTCATGTTGACAGTTGCATGATTTACACTGTTTTGACGAATTCGTCCCTTCATCTATACGACAGCTGTCTATAAGGGAATAAATAATTCTCACTGATTTCTGATAAAGAGTCAATGACCTGCTTACTATTTAGAATGCCAAGTTATTAACAAAGGAAGGATCAGTTGGCCTTTTATCTAGATCTTAAGAAATGTTGTAGACTTGTAAAGAAAAGGAAGCGGGGAGGGGGGATGTGTGTTATAACCCGCTGTGCCATATTTAAACGGAACGCAAACGTAACCCACCCTCACCCCACCAAAATTTCAAACGAAGCATTCATTTTGTATACACGTTTTTTTTTTCCAGTCATGAACTATGACCATTGAAGTGTTAAGTAAGACAAACAACGATCAGGTACAGCCTTGATTTGTCCCAAATCAAGTACCGCCCTATACAGACATAGTATTTGTATCATTCCACGTAAATATATCATTTTGCTTAGATTAGATTTTTTTTTATTAAAAGCTTTTTAATCTCTAATTAACATCGAACTTGTCTTTATTTTTGGTCACATTCTTACTTTGAACTGGAGACATAAATAGATGCATTAAACATAGTAAAGACACGATGTTTTCCCATATGTTTATGTGTCCGAAATAACTGAATATAATTATTGTGACCAACAGTATTTACTTTAAAATTAGTAAAAAAAAAAGAACAATACCGGTTGGTGCAGACGTAAAAGAAACATTATTTACACATCACAAAAATTATGTTGTGGTAATTTTGATTTGATAACAGTTTAAACCCAGTTAGGATTTTATCATGTAGATTACTTTTTAATTTTATCAAACATTCAATTACAGTTAAAACGATTTATAGTTAATATAAAATTAATATATGTTCCTCTAATATTGATGCGTGGATTTTTTCCTAGTTTTTAATAATGAATGGTGAAAAAAAATTAGAATTCGTTAGTTTTATTACCCTGGCGTACAACAAACTACTGAATGCTTTGAGTCCATTTATAATAGGTTGAGTAAAAGAAAAAAAAAATCAACAAATATGTAGAACTACATTGATTTTCTCTCTTGATTTATATATCATGGGTTGTATAAAAAAGAACATAGAGAACAGCACTAGCAAGATTTTAGTTTTTTTTTCTGTTTTGTATTTAGTTGATTAAAATCAATTAAAGTTATCCTTGTATCAATTAACAACTCCAGGAGGAGGTGGGAACCTGACCACTTGTCATAGGTCACTGAGACTCTGAAAACTACAATAAGGAAATCCTTAAACCTGTTTAAGATCAATTATCATTATAAAACCCTGACATGAATGAGTTGTCTATTTTTTACATAATACTAGTAAACAAAGGCCCGGTACCCGGACCGGCGAGTAGGCACACAGTTGGAGTTGAAAGTAGTGATATATATATATATTTAAGTGTGTTAACAATCAGTCTATATACTCACAGCAGCCCCAAGGACATGAACAGATTATTGTAGCCATAATACATTTGAGAATAGGGACACCTAATTGTACGTCAAATAAAGTTCATATGTTAAATAGTTCCTCCCAAAGAAAATAATCCTCACTATGGGTAAACATAGCCAACCCCCGATGATTAAATTCCCATAGGTCTTAATACCTTCATAAAGTTTTAATGGACTCCTTTCCAAATAGTACTTCATTTTATGTTTTATGATGTTCAACATGACGTATTTAAAAAAAAAAAAGAAAGACGTGAGTGAGTGCTTGTGTTAAGCGAAACGCTACATGTTTAGCAGGTGGATTATTTACTGTTATGCACATTGTAGCATAGTACAATTAACTAAGAAAATATTGCCAACCCGTCAGTGCCGAATCTATGGATTTGGGGGCTCGGTGGGCTTGGCCTATTTTTTTTTGTGGGGGGGGGGCTGCATTTTGACGTGAGATATTATTTTCGCCCCATCCCCTTCAAGCTGGGCCCCGGGGAGAAAGAATCTTTGTGTGGCTTTTATCTGAGCTTCAATTAAAAAAAAAATATTCCATCAATCCAGTTGAGGCCGCAGACGCAGTAAATATCAGGCCTCTTAAAAAAAGAAAGACATATCAAAGCTTTCAACATTATAGTTCTGTGAAGCCAATGCCGAACCAAGGGATCTTAGGTCTCTTCGGGAGCCACTACATATTTTGGGGGCCCTCCTCAAACTGGGGCCCATCCACACACCCACTGTGTGAAGCCCCCATCATAAAAGGGTTAGTTTGCATTGTAAACATTGTGTACGGCGCTACTCAGACTCAACCCTTATTCAATTCACTCATATGACGTAATAGTACAAAAAAATGCAAAAAAAAAATATATTGTGACTTATTTTAGGTTAGTAATAAAGGGAAATAATTGTATATTAGAAATAGACATAAACAATATAAATATTACATTATATTAAGGTATCCATAATCCAAAATTCGTTTGATTTAAAATTTAGATTGTGAATAATAATACAGAATTTTAATTGAACGATTTCTGTAAATATTTATTTTATGATCGTTTCTCATTAATAACCAATTGAACAATATTTAACGATATTGTAAGATATGCCTAGACATATGTAACTTTTTTTCAGTGCGAATTGTTTCGGAGAGTATCATTTAATATTTTGGCATGATTTTGTGTTACAATTCCTATGATCGCTTAATTGCCCCTTGGTAATAATTGAAGTGGTCGAAAACAGTAATACATTGTGATTGGCAATTGGTTTTCATAACCTTACCAGCCTTATATAAGTGTAGGGTGTTTGGTCACCTGGCCACTATACATGAGGCTGGTCCAATGTCATTACTGGCAGCCAAGAAGGGAGCCGGATCATGCATGTTAATTAAGAAAACAGTAAATGTTTCTGCCATTTTTGAATTGTTTATGCCGCCATCTTGGATGGCAGACGGAAGTCGCGATGACAGACGCCGGAACACATGATGTATATTTTGTATTATAGACAAACCAAAAATTTGACTGTTTTCTCAGTGCTTTTCTTACATAGTCTATAGTGCGAAGGCCATGGAAGTAGCAATGGGAAGACACATGTTTATTTGGCTGGGACTCGCTGTTAGTTACCCAGCATGCAGCATGAAGATGCGGCTCTATACCAAAGTGCGACCCTTTATTTTCTATTTCTTTGTTGCAGTTTTTCTTTGATGCCTAGCCAATTAAAAAAAAAAGTTTTTTTTTGTGTGATAGCTGTAACAAAGGTTTTCAGAATGTATCGCAAAATGCAAAAGTCCGAGAACCACTGTACTACAGAAAACAAAAGAAATGACACTGCGATGGGTTGGCTTTAGATAATACTTTATTTAAAAATTAAATTATGAATATCGAAAAAAATATTTATAATATTATAAATATTCTGTTTTTCTGAATTCCTTTGAAATACCGTTTATATAAGTATCTCATGTATGTGTATATATATATATATATATATATATATATATATATATATATATATATATATACAGAGAGAGGGAGAGGGAGAGAAATAACATGTGGTTATAAGTTTCAACAGGTAACGGGTGGTCGACTGTCGACCTGAGGGTCCCTCAGGTGAGGACCAACGGATATTTCAGGTCATGGCTAACGTCCCCGCTGTGGTTGTTATGAAATAAGGGCACCATAAAAACCGTCCAATTATTGGATTATAGAATCTAAGATATGTCATATCATTCTTTTTTAGGGACTTCACACAATAGTTTTAACAGATTGACAGGGTTGGTTTTAAGGGCATGGTTGACCTATCATGCTACGAAATGTCAAGGTCGATCTCTTCTTTTAAAATACACAAATTAACTGTACCAGGGTTATGCCAAATCTTGTCAATTTGTTAATTAAAACAACGCATACAAACAGACAAACGTAGGTATTTCTCGATCAATTTCTGCCGCCAGTCATCCACGGATTCTCTCCCCTGACCGATCGCTCCATGATCAGCCAAGCATTCATCCATACAAACACAGTCACAATGTGACACTAGCTAATCATTACTTTGACGGTTTTTTTTTCGTCGTACAATTTAAAATTTAAAAAATCATGTTTAAACGATCATTAAAACTAGTATTCTCAAAAATACAATTTATATTTAGGAATTCTCATTGATGTACAGGCCTAATTATGCTATATAACAAATTATTTTTTTTCACAGTTAAATGGGTCAGGAAAAAAGTTTTAATAGTGCCCTTATAGCGCCCTTCTTTCATCCCCACCATGGAAGACATCGCGGGGACTTTAGCAATGACCTGAAAAATTCATAGGTCCTCGTTGGCGTTCAAACCATGGTCCCTCAGGACGACAAGTCTAGTAAACCTAAGGCCGGTCCTGACAGGAAAGTATTTCGCAAATATATAATACGTGAGCAGACAATAGGAGCCTCACTTATCTAAAAAGTAGTATTTCTTTACGAATAGCCTGATTGACAAGGCAAATGTTTTACTTACATACAGGTATACAATTACATATACATAAATGAACTTAAAACGTCATTCAGGAGTACTAATCTAGTGACGTAGGCTAGTAAATGTCGATGACAGAACGCAAACAATTAATGTATATTCTACAGACTAATACATTCTTCTGATCAAACTAATAAATGAAACTGACATACATCTTCATATTTCAACGATAAGAAATGAAAGCAAAAATATTGAATAAATGGCGTACTTTCCATAACAGGCCTAGCTCTTTAAGGGCTATTATGAAGTTATATCATACTTATGAATATATATATATATATATATATATATATATATATATATATATAACAAAGTTATGACATGTATTAAACAGAATTGTAATTAACGACCTGAAACTAAGCCATTGTCAGCTGTCTTGATAGCTAACGAACTGCCAAGTCACTCGATATGTTATGTACGTCAAGCCCAATTGTTGTCGAATCCAAACTTTGTTATTTTTTTACTAGACAATTTTTTCAAGTAGACCGTGAAGTTTAACTAAATTGTATAGAACACGAACCCCTTACCCCCCCCCCCCCCCCCCTCTCAATCCTTGACTTGCTTGGAAAAAAAAAAAAAGATAGCTTTTTAAAGAAAAAGAATCCCGACATGACGATATTTCTTTTGTATTGCAATGTCATAACTGATTTACATTTCGATAGTTTTCAAAAGGTGTTAATAGTTTGGGCAGAAGGGGGGGGGGTGAATAAGGCACTTTAATTCATTATACAAAGGAGAACTGTCTACTTATGTCAGCTAAAATGTCTCAACATAGGTCTTTTTTTTTAAAACGTTGATAGGTGCAAGTTCATTTCCAGATTTAGTTGTTTCAAATGTGTGGACTTAACAAGTGGGGAGTTTGGAAATGATAAAGTAAAGCCATTTTTTTTTTCTTTATAATGTTGCGTAGATCTTATAATGAAAAAAATAATAGTGTTATTTTACAAAATTGACTTAGTTAAATTTAAACTCAAAGACAAAATTAGACATAATATTTATATATTCAATTTCGGATATTCGACCGTAGACAATCGGACTACAGACCTACGGACAGATGGACCATGGTTTTTTTTTTATTTTTTTATGTAAATTATGAAAGATCATAAGTGATTTCTTTTTTATTTTCTGATATTACACATCATTAAATCTATCAAATTCATTGTGAATTTTTTTTTTATAAAAGTCTACTGCTTATTACTATTGATATACCAGCAGTACCCTGAGGACATGTTTATGTTATGAACGAAATTGAAAAAAAAAACTAATTAGCTGTTCCTTCTTTTCTTTACAGCAATCTAAAGAATAAATTATTTTATAAAAAAAATATTAAAACAAAATTGCGAAAGAGATCTAATTAGCTGTTAATTCTGTTCATTCAAAGAACCTAAAAGTTAAAAATATAACTAATATCAAGAAGGTTGCGTGTAAAGGATGCAACCCAAAGACATGCGAGCCTCCCCCCTCCCCCCACCCACACCTTGATAAAGTTATATCTGCGTTATTAGACCTGCTTAACGGAAAAAAAATAAGGACTTGGCCAGGGAGTTGCAGCCCATACTCGATGAAAAGACACGTTAGACTGTAAACAAATATCAGGGCCGTCGAATGTAATGCAAACTAAACAAAGCCCAAGGACCCATGCCCCATAGGTCTTTGTAGTTCGTTAATTTACTATAAAATGAGATACAAGTGGGTGTTAAAACTTCAGGATAGTAGGTAATTTTAGGAACGTCAAAAAGTATCCTATATATTTTGCTTATTAAACGAATTACTCAAAATATGTTAACAATATTATTCACTATGTAAGCCTGAGGTTAAAGTAAACATTTTTTATTAAAATACATATTGATTTATTTTTGTACACTGTTAAAAAAAAATTCTTTTATTTTAAATTTCATTCTTCTAAGAAATAGAGTTTCACCAGAAGATGAGGTATGTTTTAATGATAATTAGATAACTCAAACATATGGTATTATACTTATAATATATAAAAATATTATAGACATTATTGCATGACCTTTACTCTGGTGCTTAGAGCAGTGTTTCTCAAAGTGTGGATCGCATAACCCGGGGGGGGGGATACGCGCTGTACCAGATTGACAACAAAGGGTAAACATGCACGGTTAAAACGAAAACAATGAAATGAGGTGAAACAATGACCGTAAAAAACAATATATGCACGTTTTTTTTTGTTTTAGGAGTACTCACTATTTCGAAAATAAAGATGTTGAAAGTTTGGGAAACACTGGCTTAATGCATCAATGTTATTGGGGGAACCAACGTACATTTTCTTCTTGCAATATATTCTTGATATTTTTTTATAAATTATTTACTTATCTGTTAATAAAAAAAAGCGTACTATATTCATCATTACACATTTTAAGAAAATGCATATAGAGTGAGCGTTTCAAAAAGTTGACATTGTTTTTCATATATCTTTTAATTAAGAGAAAACTAAACATTCAATTGAAATATAATAAAAAAAAAAACCTTTACATGAGCAGCTGTACCAAAAGACAATGATCTATATCGTGTACTAACTCTGTGTATTTTGCATACAATAAAGAAAAAAGTAGAAGAAAATAATTGAGCCATATTTACATTTAAATTATTAGTTATTCTACAGTGAATAAAAAGATTTAATATACAAATCGACAAGCACAGAAATATTAATATTCTATAAATAAACAGTCCTAATGAAAACATGTCCCGATACGGGTTGGGGGGTACCACATAGAGAGCTGCACGGGATTGGGATTCGCGGGACTCCCGCGGAATCCGTGGGACTCCCGCGGGATTGGAAATAAATTTATCGGGAGTTCCATTGGTTTTGTTTTGTTTTTGCGTGAGTCCCGTGGGTTTTAAGTTTTGTTTTTGCGGGAGTACCGTGGGTTTGGGTTTTGTTTGAGTTGAGACTCTCGCAGACTTCTGATGAATCAATCAAATCGCACGGATGATCTTGGGATGATGTGTGATGTATGATACACACCTAGTTCAAGGCCTTTCCTTGACATTCTTGGTATTTAGGTCAAAACGCTAGAGTAGATTTAGAGACAGAGACTATCCCCTTTGAAGTTTTAATATAATACATATCTAAGAGTTAGGAGTAATACCAATAAGGGTGACAAGGTGACAGACGACTTAGGACAAGGTGGGGAAACAATAGAATAATAGACAGCAAAGGTGTGAAGACCAATAGGCGACGTCGGACAGGCTAGTAGGGTTAACAATGACGACCAGGTGACGCTCCTAGAAAGATTAGATAGTTAGGAAAATACTGAAGGGATTGTGACGTACCTAGGGTAATTAGGGCACGGACGTTGGGGTATAAATAGGGGCTGGATTCGGACATTAGTTAATTAAGAGAAGTTAGGAGAAATTAGTAGTTATGAGGAGTTTTAGAGATCTCTAGTTAGTAAGAGTTGAGGCAGAGTGAATTATTGAAGTGTATTCATTTATGGACTTTTGTATTCTGATGATTTTCTGATGTACATTTATGTTAATAAATCGTTGTACTAACAACGCCTCGAGTTTGATTGGTTTTTGAGTTGTGACAAAGGAGCGAGCAAATAAGAGTGAAACAGACAGACATACTTTTTTATGACATATAATAATATTTTTTGACGGGAGCGGGTGGGGCTGGGAAAAATTTTCGCGGGAGCGGGTGGGATTGGGAAAAATTTTCGCGGGAGCGGGTGGGACTGGGGGCAATTTCTTTTGGGAGCGGGTGGGACTGGTTTTGAAAACGCGGGACTGGGTGTGATTTTGACTCCCGTGCAGTTCTACCACAGTAGTATTTTTTAAATGAAAGAACTATTAAAATTGAGATTACAAAGCTATTGGCAAATTAGTTAAATAAATCAAATAATCGATTTTTTAAATAAATGTTTTACTTCCATTTGTTAAAAAAACACAGGGCAGCCGTTCAGTCGACCAGAAAAAAGGTGAATTAGTAAAAAAAGAAAGTTCTCAGGAAAATGAAGCACACTTTGAAAGGTCCTCAAACGCTTTAAAGGTGATTTTTTTTTAAAATTATCTATGGACTAACTTATTAGCTTGCGAAAAATAGTGGCGAAAATAATCTAAGAATCTAAATAGTTAAATTGCTTTTTTTTTAAATATCAAGAAATAAAATGATACTAACAACTAAATATTTTTTTTTTACCTAGAAGACAACTTTTGTGGTGAATAAAGTTATCATGTCATAAAACATTAAAGTTTTAATAGTTTAACTACATGTAATACATAATCATTTAGAACATTTTTTGTCCGTGACTACTTTTGAAATGACAATTATTTTGTGTTTTTTTTTTTTTTAATACGCAATATTATTTTCTTACACAGAAACAATTTCAATAAAACAATCCATAATAGCATTAAATTTTGCTTATTAGTTCCTCATAGTACTATTAGATTGTTAATCTCTTTTATATGAAGTTAGCAATGTCTTCTTGAAAGATAATCAGATTAAAATTAATACAAATTGAACTGAAAATTTAGTATATATCTTTGCAGCATTGCCCTCATTTTTTTACATGAATTTTTTTTCCCGTTAAAGTCAATACATTTTAAATACGCACGGGCTACGGGACCGTAACTACGGTCTCCATATATTTTTTCCAGAGACCGTATATATGTGCGCATGCGCGACTTTATTATTTTTTTTCCGTTTCAGGGGTCAGGATTTTTTATACTGAATTAAATTTTATATATGGCTGTTGATTTAAAGCGTAATTAATGGGTTTAAAATATGCGATTACATTTTTTAACACAAACACCTAAATGCGTTAAATTTTAACTAAATGGTGTTATTTGACAGTTGCAGATAAAATTATAAAAATCAGGAAATAGCCCAATTATATAACCAGACCAGAGGAGATTTAAAAAAAAGGCAGTAAAAAAAACCCGAACACAAGAGTGTCACATTTACATAAAATCATTTCAGATGTATGACCTTGAAACAATAGCATTGCCATTTCTTTATTCAAACTTATGACCGTGAATGATGCAATTAATGAACATCTGCACGTGTTATAGTTTGATTGACAAGTGTCGTGGCTTTGAAACAGTATAATTTGTGGTTGGTAAGTGACGTCATCAACCAATATTAACATTACCCACCTCCCCACCAATACAACCACAGTCGGCCAGTTGAAGTACACATTTACCTTTAATCTTCTTTTGAAGTTTTTGCTTTGCGCGACGCTGTCTATAAATGTTATTCATTTACTTTCTTACTATCAACAACAAAAAAGAATTTTTTTATCGGTCTGTCAGTTATATTAATAAAAAAATATTGTGTAAAATGACACTCTTTGTTGTTATCGGTCGGCTTTCATTTTTCATCTTCTGTTCTTTCTTTCCTGTTGACGACACAATTTATAACAAGTCACGACCCACATGTGAGACTAAGAACAAATGAACAAGGATGCTTACTTGCTCGCGTCAAAAATGAGTCGAACATTTCAAGGTCTGGCTTGTCAAAGACGTCACACACACACACACACACACACACAAAGGTTTAATACTCTATTAATTAGGCCAAGTAAGTGCGAAAAAATAACAACACGTTGTTATTATTTTAAAATGACATGTTGATAGAATTAAAAAAATGTTACAATTAATAATTAAAGTATTTTTTCGATTAAATATGCGTTAATTTGAGATAATTTTTTTTAATTATGCGTTAATTTCGATTAAAATTTTTAATCGAACAGCAGCTCTAATAAAAATATGAATATCTTACTATGTCTGTTTATGCAAAGCTTAAGTTTTATAGCTTTTGATCAAGATTTTAGTAGTTTTTTTTACATATAAATGTGATAGGGGGTCTTATAAAAATAATTTTGATACAAAAGTGCCATTATTTTATGCATGTTAATGTCGATACAAATTTTGTAGAATTCTATTGAAAGTTCTCATTTTTTTTTAATTGTAATTTTATATTTGTTTTTAGATATGAATACAGAAACAAATAATATTTCAATAAAATAATATTTCGCTTAATTTTTAACAGTATTTTAAAATACATTTTTCTCTCCAGATTTGTATTATTTTAAAAAATATATATGGGAAAAATTTATATGTGACCATTGCCATATCAGCGACAATATAAAACGCAAAATAAAATAAATTTATTTTAAACTTTCACCGTTTATTTGCGCCAATTGTTAAATCAGTTAAAAAGTGCGACAATAGATAACACATACATATGCTACTGAATAATAATCTTCTATTTATATTTAAACATACATATTACATTACAATTCTAACTAGCATACAACTAAGTAAAACTTTTATTTTTATTTGTTTAGATCTTATGAACAAAGATCGTTTAAAAAGCAAAAAAAAAAAAATCCCACAAAGCACAAACATGAATCCATTTAAAAAAAAAATTATTTAAGCCACGTAAACAGAAAATATATACCTCGTATCCTAAAAATATAAATAAGTAAGTTAATATCGAAAAAAAGGTTCATATGTTTTCAATTTTTAGTACAAATTAAAATTATACATTGAACTACTCAAGGAAGTAAAAAAAAATACATTTATTTGCATTCATGTAGTTGATTCAATTAGCTTCTATTTTGCTATATGTATGACCATTTTTAGCGCATTTTCGAGAAGTCGAATGCGCTATTGTTTCCGTTTTGTTCGTCTGACCGTCTGTCTGTCATCACCTTAGATCTCAGCAATCATCCTAGACCCATGATGTAAATAATTTTTTTGTAGGTCTTGGCCTGCCATTCCTGCATCAAACGTCCATCTTTCGATCTGACCTCTTGTAGTGGCAGTTCGACCTCCTGAAAGTGCCATATGACCTCATTTTCCATGAAATTTTTTTTATTTATTTCACTAAAGTATTCAGAACTTAATGACCACTTAGCAGCACAGCTCAATCAACCAAACGTCATCATTGGTGGGGACTTCAATCAAGATTTCAAAGAGCCCGGGGCAGAAATTAAAAACTTCTTCGAAACAAACTTCAACATTAAAATACTTTCACCAAGATTGGCAACAACAATTTATCAAACAACAATTGTCAATGTAGATGTAGAGCAAGTTCCATGTGGTGACGCACCAAATGAGTGGGTTTTTGAACGGAAGTGAAAAAAGAGGAGGTTGGCAACAACAATTTATCTAACAACAATTGACGGAGTTTTCGGACGATTAAATGACTACAATTTAGAATGTTTGAATTATGAGTCCTTTTTCAGTGACCACAAACCACTTGTAGTTAGATTTAAGAGAATTTTTTTTTTCAAATATAAAGAAACGTCGTTTTAATATTTTTTTCAGATATATGCATTACACAATTGAATTTATAAACATTTCCAAAATTTACAAATATTTACTGAAAGCTAACATGCGTACTGATACATAACACGAAAATGCGCTAACAGAATGGAACAGGCTTAACATGCTGGTTTTTATTAGAAACACCAAGTCTAGTTATATATACAATACCTTTATCGTTTTTCGTTGAGCCAAATTTATAAGATACTTTTGTGAGAATTGTTATATTTATTTTTATTTAACAAATATATTACTATACATACAAATCTTTACAATAAATATTCATTTGGAGAAATTTCAAATTTCTATTTTAATTTAAATTAATAGGTTCAAGATGATACAAAAGTTAGTGAAGACTATCCTAAGGTAAATATTTTCGTGTATTATATATTATTATATTATTATATTATATATTATTAAAATATTCCAACTAGGGGAACGCCATTTCTCTAAAAATATTACAATTATTTTAACTGATTTTTATGTTATGCATTGAGTATTAATTTGAGACTTTGAAAAAGTTTAGTTATATTACGGGTTATTGATTTCATTACTCTCTAAATGAATAGATAACTAAAAGAAAAATATGTTTAAAATGCATTACAAATGACATTAACCGAAATATTTGCGTAATTTTTATGAATAGACAACAGGTAGCCAATCGACCATTCTGGAAGACGAGGGTGTATACGTTTTTATGAAAAAATCAAAAGAAACTAAAAAGGTATATTTTTATAATGTACTATTCGATTTAGCTATAATGGTTTTAATAATTAAAAAAAAAAATTATAACATTCCATGTCATGTTGCTGACAGTCAACATTATAGCTCATGCCTTTAAAAATAATATATGAAATCTTTTGAGAATTTTGATAAAAGTACTTTTAAATAGTAATTTTTTCATAGAATTCAGCTTATTAAATTGGCCTTCTATGTAGCTGCATTAATTAACAAATGGATAACCTTAAATGTATGAACAGAAAGAACGAAATCTTTCAATGGATCAGAAAAAAACTTACAAGAAGGATGAATTATGCAAAGAAAGTTCCCCTAGAACAGGAATGGTAATGTTTTTTGTAATTAACACAATTTAAGCTTGAAAATTATGTGCGCGTATGTCTACAAATGTCGAGGTATTATCCTATTATAAACAGTGTTAAATAAGTTTATCATTTAGCTAATAATCTTCATTAAAGGTGATGCATTGACGGTGAGTTATATAAAAAATGAGCCTCTTTGTTAAATCAAATTCACCTCTATGTGTGCTAATAAAGGTATTTTTTAGAAAATATATTTCCAAGCAAGAGCATTTGGTATTCCTTAGAGCGTATAAACTTATGCTGTTTCTTCATGTTCATTAAAAGGAAACAACCGTGTCATGTAATGGACAAGGAAGATATTACAAGGAATGTTGAATTAGCCAGTTTAAAGTTCCAGTCTAAAGCATAATTGGAAATGTTTGGTAGAAGAAAAGATTATTGTTGAAAATTTGTGCATATATTTAAGTTTATTTAGATATACAGTGTAATGTTATGTGCTGAAATTTTCCATTATAATTACTATTGTGATATTTTGCTCACTTTTCTATACATTCAAACATTTAAGCAATCAGTGTTTAATATTTTTTTTCGTCTAGCGAAAATTGACATTAGTGCTGAATATCAGCTATCTTATTAACATAGATACCAACTATTTTAATCTGTACTTCTTAATAAAAGAATATATAATAGTTTGCATTTATTGGATGCTTTTATAATGAACGTAATAAAACCACGCTAATCCAATACTATTAATTAAATCTAAAATCTTTACTTTTAATTAAATTTTTAAAGATATAATTTATTTTTTAAAAATAGTAAAGATATTTAAAACGAATTTTTGTAATGAGACCAATTGATTAATGCTGTCTTTAAGTAAAGTATCATTTATAAAAAAAAATATGTATGAATTGTATGTGTATATATCTCACATTTACTCCGTTGATAAGGAAGAAAGCGTGTTTGAAATTTTTTTTCCTACAATTTTTGTACCGTTTTTATTATATTCATGATCAGATTATAGCCCGATTGTTTGGTGATTATTTAGATGATGAGAATAAAAAGAAAATCTACAACATCAGATATTGTTTATCAGTTCTGATAAATCTTTTTAAAAAAGAAGGTGAGTGAAAAATACAAATTTCTTAAGTACGAAATAAAAATAAAATTCTTACACATTACTAAACATGCAACACGAAATATAAATCATATACAATTCTTCTTAGAAGTTTGCTTGACCCGGGCATATACATTTACAATCTGAACTTACCTCTTGCAAAAAAATCTAAACAAAAACGCTTCTCAACCTTTTTCGCGACTGAACCCCAGAAATTAAGTCCGCAAGTACTCCTCACAAATAAGTTCTGAAATAAATGTGATTATTTTCGGAATAAAGTGTGCTTAACTTTCTAATTCGATACTCGGGCATATGGTTTGGTGATGAGTTACGCAGTAAACACGAGACGATCTTCAAACTTTTCTTGTTTTAAACGAAAATTATATGTCACTGCGTAGCATAGCTTATTGTTTAACCATTTCCCCACCGCTTAGGGTACGCGTAACGCCGGTTGAGAACCGCTGTCTTAAAATACACCGTCATTATCATAATATTCTTTTTGTCAGATTAAAGCCTTTAAGGAAATGTTAATATTTTTGTGATCTTTTGCCCCATGGGTTCATATCAGTCAATCAATCGCGGCTCGCGAGCAACATGCGACGCCATAGCGAACTGAGTTCGTCTCGGCCATTGGGCCACGAATCGAATTTGACAAGCAGGTGCCGGTAAAATGGTGACAGTCGGGTTTACGTATCACGGAGGGTGCAGAGTATGTGGCGCTCCCTATTGAGGAGTTACGTGATAATAGAGTTGAGCAAGCCAGCCACAGCTTGTCCTTCAGTGTCGACATGTGCTTGTTAGTGGACATTAAGCTACATATTGTATATTTCTATCAGCTGCGGATCATATATATTTATTTTCGGCATTACATTTAGTTGGTTTTTAAAGTCGTGTGTTTGTAGTTTCTATTTTTATGGCATGAAATATTTTTAGTTGGCATAGCTACATAGAGAACCAAAGGAAAACTGAAGACGAAAACGAATAGTTTGCGGTTCGAAATACTCTAATGACCTTTTGACTTTTCCTATTTGTCAAGAAAAATCGAGATACTTGACAGTGAAACATTTGGCAGTAATTATAGTTGGCAGTAAACATATTTGGCGGTAATTATATTTGGAAGTAAATTTATTTGGCAGTAATTATATTTAGCCGTAAGAGAGGAAGAAAGCAACTGAAGAAATTAAGAGTAAAAAATATTAACAATTTAATTTAATTCTTGGGTGTGCAATCCTGCAGCACATCAATGTTAATTTTACAAGGTTTATTAGCAGCCAAGAGATTGAAAAGCAAGACAAACCGTACACATGCGGTGAATACATTACATGTTTTTTAATGAATGGATCCGAAACGCTATTCTGGGATTTTAAGAACAAATATACATTCTTTAAAAAATCAACAAGTTAACACCGTCACCTAAAACTGAAAAAAGATAGAACATTCAAAGTGTCTTCGAATGTAACCAATTAGCAAATTTAAGATCTCAATACTGTTTTCAGCTTTGTCACAAACTGTTGACAATATGTATGACATAAGTGCGACAGCGCAAGTTACACTTTTTGTTCAATTTAATTTTAAATAATTGTTTTTAAATATATTTGTCTGATTTTGTTTCAATAAAAGAGATTTTAACAGAATTCTGCTTAATTCATTTCAATAATTAAGTTTCCCGATGATGCTTATGTGACAGAACATATCAACATACATAAAATCTCTATATATTAAATACACCTTGTTTTCATGGGTAAGGTTAGCATTTTAAAAAGTACATATACAAGAAGCTACTAGGCCTATTAAAAAAAAAATTCGTTTCTCAGAAGAAAAGAAAAAAACTGATTTCCGAAACAAATAATAGAAATAATATATACATATTTCACAAAATGTATAAAAACACTAGGTATATATTAGATGCAATTTGATAAATAATAGATACATATCTCATTAAGTGTAAAAAATAATGGATTATTTAGCCACAAAATGTTCAACATTAAAGGTAGAAAAATATATTATTTCATTTATAAAGTCTTTAACACAATTTTTTTTAATATATTATCTTTGCAACCATTTTTTTTTCTTGCTAGAATGTTTGTATGCTGTAAACAAAAAAAATGAAAAGATATATGAATGCGTCTTTAACATATCGTGCACAGCTGTACCAAAGTACAAAAAATATGAGCCTCAGGAAATGTCCAACAAGGTGTAAATAAATATGTTTTAACTCTCACATATTAGTTAAAAATTTGCTACATGTAATCACAGCAACAATTATTTAAAATGTGTTTGTACTATTAAGATTTCTAAAATAACATGTTCTCTTATTTTTCACATTTGTTAGGAATTCACGTCATATTTAGAGAAAAATGAGCTGAAAGGTAAAATTTCTTTCACTTTACATACATAACGAAATATCCCAAATTAAATTGTTTGTGAACAATAATAAAACAATTGCTATCTATAATAGAGTGTTTTCTACTATGTAATGGAACAAAAGAATCAACGAAAGATCTTAAATACTGTGTTGATCATGACAAAGCAATAGTAGTCATTAAGGTAGGTCTGCAATTTTGTGTTTTCTAGTGTAAATTAATTATATTAGTACTGTTGCTAGTTATTTTAATTTTAGTGCAATATCTTACATACGGTAATGATAAAAAATCGTTCACATATTTTTGTATTCATTTTGTTGGATCTTTTAATCTGCTATTTACATTCTTCCAACTCTAGGGATCAGGAGGGATTGCAGATATTTTGGCCTATGCTCAGGAGAACATCAAGCAAGTCGTTTATTATCATTTTATTTTTTTTTTTTTAAATCGTAATAGCTTTCAAGTATATTTTTAAGCAGCAAGCAAAAAACTGCACTAGCGCTAAGTATATTTGTCTCCTAAATTCTGTAATTTTATTATTATAGCATAATTACAAGCAGCTTTTCTGTCTCCTTTCTTCTATCTATCCATCTATCTATCTATCTATCTATCTATCTATCTATCAATCTATCCGTCTTTCTGTCTATTTATCTATCTATATGTCTATCTATCTATCTATCTAACTATCTATCTATATATCTATCTATCTAAATATCTATCTATGTTACAATTTATCTATATATCTATCTATATCTCTCTTACAGTCTGTCTCTGTATCTATCTAACCATGTATCAATATATCTATTTCTATACATCTGTCTGTCTATCTATCTATATAATATATACACAGAGAGAGAGAGAGAGAGAGAGAGAGAGAGAGAGAGAGAGAGAGAGAGAGAGAGAGAGACAAAGATGGGGAAAAAGAAAGATATCACAGTAGTAAATCTAAAACGTCCTATTTTACAATGTTATCTTTTAATAAATCTCTTTTTTTCAGCATCAATGCTGGAAAAGAATTAATTGATAAGAGACTCAAGAAAGCGGTATCGACCATTGAATGAGTGTGTTAATTTTGTTTCCATTCTATTTACAATGGTATAGTGTTTCCCATATATATATATATATATATATATATATATATATATATATATATATATATATATATATATATTACTAATAATATTTCCTATTGTGACTACTCCGAGATCCCCCAAAATCGACATTTTTCGCTAGCATTTCAAGTCATAGTATATGGAAATCTCACGTCCTATTTTACAATGTTATCTTTTAATAAATCTCTTTTTTTCAGCATCAATGCTGGAAAAGAATTAATTGATAAGAGACTCAAGAAAGCGGTATCGACCATTGAACAGTTGAATGAGTGTGTTAATTTTGTTTCCATTCTATTTACAATGGTATAGTGTTTCCCATATATATATATATATTACTAATAATATTTCCTATTGTGACTACTCCGAGATCCCCCAAAATCGACATTTTTCGCTAGCATTTCAAGTCATAGTATATGGAAATCTCACGTCCTATTTTACAATGTTATCTTTTAATAAATCTCTTTTTTTCAGCATCAATGCTGGAAAAGAATTAATTGATAAGAGACTCAAGAAAGCGGTATCGACCATTGAACAGTTGAATGAGTGTGTTAATTTTGTTTCCATTCTATTTACAATGGTATAGTGTTTCCCATATATATATATATATTACTAATAATATTTCCTATTGTGACTACTCCGAGATCCCCCAAAATCGACATTTTTCGCTAGCATTTCAAGTCATAGTATATGGAAATCTCACTTCTTTATACTGTTTGTGTATCTGAAAATCTATTTTGAATAATTTATAGGCCTTTAACGTTTTATATTTCAACTAGATAATCACATTATCTCTCTATTTTTTCTAATCAAAGATTGGTTGACATCGTTCACACGAGATTTAGTTGAAAAAAAAGTTTTGAGATTATTGACGCCAATAAAACCTTAAATGAACAAATGATATCTCAAGCTCTACTGAAAGCTTTAAATGGTGAGGAATCATGTACATGTTTTGTTATCGATTTATAAAGTTAATGCTAAAAAAATTAATTATATTATTAGACCTCAAAGAACTAAAACAACATCAAAAAGAGCAAAACTACAAGACACATGCTTTAATTTAGACAATCTTTGTATTCTTCCCATGTTAGAAACTTGTAACAGCAAAAAGGATCTATTCCAGTTTAGACTATTGTGCATCAGGTTGAACAGTCTAGAGGTTGCAAGTCAATATGGGGAATTCTTTAAATTCGATGACAAAGTAATTGTAAGTATATGAACAATATGTGCTATTATGTGATTTGCATTATATTTTACTTTTCTCACTTAATTATTAAAATATATCTTTCTATGTATCTCCATGCAAGACTTTCAGTTTTAATTGAAAATAAAAGCGAAAAAAAAACACTCAATAAAATACTTAAATGTATTTAAAACCTTGTGTATTATCTAGATATCAAACTTCATTATGAATGACAAGAAGATTAACTCAACTTTTTTGTCAGTCGGAATGCTTTACTCAAAAAAAATTGTATATCAAGCTGTGTATATGTAGAACTATTGCAATAATAATAACATAGACTGATAAAAAGTATAGAGCCATATAGTCTTAAATGTTTCTTAATGTTTCTTTTTATTCTGTTTTCTTAACTCAAACTTTCTTTTTATTTATTTAAGTATTTTCTTAGTGGAAATTTTATAATCTATTTTCGAGGTGCTTTTTAGTGATTTATTTTCTTGAAATTTTTCATACGTGTTCTTGCTCCATGACCATGCATTATTCAATAATTAATTTTATGTATTAAAATTGAGAATAAAAAATATTTTTAACAAATATATGAGTCAAAAGATATAACAAAAAGTTTTAATAAAAACACAAGAAGTCCATTACACAATTGAAACACATAACTATTTGCGATAGTCAACTGCTCGTAAACAAATAACACAATCGTCTCTGGTTACGTCGGGCCGCTAACCTCATCTGACCTCTTGTGAACTATTCTCGTCTTTGTCTCGCCTGGAATAACCAGTCTAATTCTTCACTCGTCGGAAAGTACTCAATTTTTCTTAGTTCTGGGTTTTGAACCTCCCGGTAGATCATTCGACGGGTTATATCACATTGAAAGAAATAACATCAATTACTTATTTTTTGAGTGTCGGAAAACATTTAAGCAAGATACATTTATTGCAAACAAACAGTTTGCTAACTTTGTTTGGCCGAATTCTTTTTTTTTATTTAATCTGAACAGATTAAGTTGTGATATATAACTTTTTTTATAAATAGATTGACCATTAGGTTTAATATGGAATTAATTTTAGATAACGAGGTTGTTACATAATTTAATGTTAGTTTTTGTTCACCATATGCCGGAAGTTCTTCTTTTATTACAACTGCTATCATATATTAATATTTCGGTGCCATACAGTTAGAAAACCAATATGAGTATGTTATCAAGACAAGTGTCCTCTATGCTCACACAGACTGCGCATTTTATCAATTATTTAGGACTTACTACGAGTTTTTTTTTTCTAAAAATATTGCATTTGAAAAAAAAACGAGTAAGTGCATTAATATTACTCACATTTTACAATGCATTTGCATGGTTCAACTTGTACATATACATGGCTTTGAAATTATGACATACTTCTATAGAAAAATTAAATAATATGTTCATCAATGGTGTATCTACCAAAATTACAGGACCCACTGTTAACGGAAGTCATAAAGTATGCAATGAAGCTAGATCGATTTGATTTTATTCGATACTTAATGGAGCAAGGTTTGAAAATACAGAAATACTTGACAATAGATGATATCGCCCAGGTAATGTTATATCTATCTACAATAAGCAATAGAATGTTATTGTATTAAGTATGAAAAAGTACACCATGAGCGCGGTTTCTCTTGTTGAAATAGTAAATAATTTACACAGCGTCAATACAATCTTGAATATGTAAAGAAAACAATGTCACATGACACACTTTTAAAAGTTTTCCTCCATCTGAGTTTTCAACCACTCAGCCATTCACCAGGTCCCATATAGATAAATAATATGTCATTTATAGAAAAAAAAAACAAAACACATTGACAACAATCACGACAAATGCTCAGACTGACCAATAAGATGACCATTCTATTTATTATAAAGTCTTTCCTTTTCCTTTAAGGGAATATTGCACGATCGTAAGCTTCTTTATGAATGTTTTGCATTTTGCTGTAAATATTTTGATAGTTGAAAAGGCAGTAAGTATTTCTTTTTACACAGGAAACGGCCATTGAGAAGGACAAAGAAACAGATTCAAAAACACCGGTAATTTTAGAATAGATAAAATACAGTATCCATTGATTATATTAATGTATATGTTACCGGCAAAGTGTGAAATCCGGCATTCTATAGAATGCCTAGGCAATGTATAGAATGCCTGAATTTTTCTGGCAACGTATGAAATAAATTGCTATTTCATACATTGCCTAGGCATTCTATAAAATGCCGAGATCCCGTTCGGCAAAGTATGTAATTTACCTTGCTAGGAACTAGAGTAAACTTACAGACAGACAATCCCCTTCGACGTTGTAAGATAAGAAGACATATCAGAAGTTGGAGTAATCAGAGGCGCCGAGAGCCAACTAGGGCCCCAGGGCAGGACATCATTGCTGGCCCCTATTTAAACAATGAGTCGTGAAAAAATTGACATGGTCTGGGAGGCCGGGCCCACTTACAGATGCGGGGCCCCTGGCAATGACCCCCTACCCCCCTCTGGGCTTGCCTGGGAGTAATGCAAATAATGGTTTACAAGGTGACAGACGCAGGCCCGTAGCGTGCGGTGGGCCAGGGGGCCGGGCCCCCTGCGCTTTGTCTGGCCCCCCTGCTTATTTGTTCTACTTAGTAAAATGTATTACCTGGCCCCATGCTATTGTCTGGCCCCTGCTGTAGAATGCCTGGGCCCTCCTGTAGAATGTTCACGCTACGGGGCTGGTCATGTGTATATGCAAGACAAAATGCCAAACTATGAGGTGTCTTTGTGTGAAAAAGAAAATTAAATGCAATTCAAAATGCCATTCTAGTCTTCCCTGCTGCAACAAGTAGCTCATTCCAGTTGTGTTCTGCTTGTTTTCACTAGAAACAACATCTTTTTATTATTTACCAATTCTTCACTAATTCGTGAAATATGAACATGACAGATCAAAGTACCAAAATACAAAGTGTTTTGTGTGAAAGAAGAAAATTAAGTACAGTACAATTTTAAGTGTGAATCCAGTCTCACCTGCTGAATCAAATACTTCAATTTCAGCTCTCCTGTCGTTGTTTTTTTTCCGGTATGAACATCATATCTTTTATTTTGCATTCATTCCATATTTAAATACGTTTTTATCAATAAAGGCTTTTGTTGTTCTTTTCTGATACTTTGCCTAAACGACACTAGTCATTCTATACAATGGCTAGGCATTGTATAGAATGCCTAGGAAAAGTATGCACAATTTAAAAATTTTATACTTTTCCTAAAACCACCAGGAATTCTATACATTGCCTAGTAATTCTATAGAGAATGTAGGCATCCACACTTTGCCGGTAACGTATAGATCTACAGTTCATATTTAGAAAAAAAAATGCACTTTTAATAAAGTAAATATTTAACTAAATGTTATAATCGGAAAATAGCCGATGAAATCAGAAAAAAGAATTATGAGAGAATAGTATAAAAAGCATGTTAAGAGCTAGCGTTTTAGTAGATACTAGCTCATAAACAAAATTTAGGACTACTTTATACTGACGAAGAATATATGTAGCCTATATTATACATTGATGGAAACGAACTGACGTGATTAGGATGAAGGCTGGATCTAACAGCTTAACGGACTGTACTAGGCTCGAAGGCCATTATTTCCCCATGTCTGATAAAGACTAAATAAGTATTCAATAATGTTAGGCTTGGCGCACACTCATTATTTGTAACTGTAATGATCTAGATGTTTTCCTTCTCAAGTATGTGCTTGTGTCTCTGTGGATCGAAAGTAAGATTCAGGAATACTGCTTCCTGTTTAACATATCTATCAATGCTCTTGCCTGCTTCTGGATTCAATAAATGGTTTTAAAATGTGTAAATTTTTAAATGGTTTCTGTGGTTTTAAATATGATAGGCAAAAGTCTAAAATATAATAGAATAATAGCGATTTGGGCGCTGCGTTAAATCGAAAGTAAAGAATTAATATAACAGTATTCCAGTTTAAAATACAATCATGAAAAAAAAAATCGGATCTGCCCGAAGCCAAAAACAACCTAGCCTACCGATCAAGCCTAAGGGGATATAACTCTATGCGAAGGTTTTGCAGGGTACAGCTAGTACTAAATAAAAGTAATAATAAAATATGAGCATTCAAATTATTTTTTTTCTCCTACAAAAGATGTCTTCTTAAAATCGCTAAAACGAAAACAATTGTAATAGGCTAATCGGAAATTTTCCGACATTAAAAATACCCAAGTTCATCGAAATAAATTTTGTTAAAAATTCTTTTTAAAGTCTATCTAATATAAAAAAGCAACTCGGCGAAAACCTGATCTAAATAAAGTTATCAGTATCATATCATTTTATTTTTAAACTATACCGTGACAACATTCTATTTTGTTTAAATTTAAAAAGAAGACTTTGTTACTAAGACTAAGACTTGCACTAAGTGTAAAGAAGATTAAAATCATGGAGCAATTAATTATGATAGTATCTTTGTAAGTGTGATTTAAGTTTGATCCCACTCATGGATACTTTAAAAAAAATGTATCCCTTAGTTTATTATAAGGAAAGGAAACAATAGCTAATATTTTTTTTTCAATTTCATTCATAACTTAAAAAAAATAGACGTCAAAGTTGAACTATGGTCCATCTCTATGCAAAAGTTTATCAGAGAACAACTGATTTAACCATACAGTGCCCTATGATTCATATATGAATCAACCATATTTTTTCATTAATATAATATTATTATTAACTTTGGCCTAAAAAGGTGAATGTATTTATTCACGTTATCTCAGAGGGGTGTAAAATTACCGGAAAAGCATGGTAAATCAACTTTCGCTTTTTAATTCCTAACTAATGTTAATAATAGTACAAATATAAAAAAAAAATTGGGCACTGAATATATATAAAGAACTTGCATTTGAATGGCACTATTTTACTAAGTACACACAGTCATGCACAGTAAACCAATGTGGACAACAATGAATAAGACAATGATTTAATAAAATTTTAATAAGATAACATATAAATGCACCGCCAATTTTAAAGTTCTTAGTGGTTCAGCTAATATGTTAACTAGCTCATAAATTCAGAAAATGTCTAGTGAAGACTGAATAGATAAAATGTGTCCTTACCTCTAAAGAGGTATTGCCAGTTTTTAATTAAGTAAACAAACATTATCTAGTGATTTTAGATCTTGCCTAAAACATAAGTATATATTTTTAAATAAGTAAACTCGTCTAAAGCTACAAATCTGTGTTAAAGAATACTAAACCAGCTAAAACTTCACCAAAGTACTACATGTATCTAAAGATTTACTTTACTTCATTATGAGCAAACGTTTCATTTTTTTGTAGAATTCCAATTAAAATTTAAAAACAAGTATTTCTATGCAATAGATATCAAAATGTTAGCAATATTAATGATTAAATATTTTTTTTCTTTAATAAATAGAAATCAGGTATTTTATACAGTAAATCACTTTACCTTCCTACCGGATTATGTATGTCTTTTTCAAACATGCCAATAGTAATAAAAGTGACTGCTAAAGAATTTAATGATAATCTTTATGGGTTTCGGCTTTGTGAATTAAAGCTGAATCAAGTGATTAATTCATAAGGTAATTCTGAACATACATTATGACATAGTCAAATAAATCTAGATACATTCGATTTGTTAGACATATACATGGAGTTCTAATGCTTAGAACATATTTGAAACAAAATTTGGTTAGGTACGTTGAAAGTTGATCAGTGATTCACATATCTTTGCAATGGTTAGTCCCAACTACTGACGCCTATATTTCAGATTCCTTCTACATTGCACAAATGTGCCAGCTTGCTTTACGTTTGTTGGAGGCAGCAATTTATTATATATATATATATATATATATATATATATATATATATATATATAGAGAGAGAGAGAGAGAGAGAGAGAGATTGATGTGTGTGTGTGTAATTATATAGTACTCACTGATTTTATTGATTGTCTTTTTTCTGGACATTTCACAATCATTTGGTTCTTTTAAATAAAAGTTTGATCGTTATAATATACAGGATTCTCCAGAAAAGGATAAGGAAGAAACAGAAAAAAATAAAAAGGTAATATCATACTAGTATATAAAAAATAAGATAAATAGATACAATTGTTTTAATATATTTAAATCACTCTCTATCTTTGTCTCTGCCTCTCTATTGAAATAACTAAGTTCGCTCCATGTTCGAAGTAGTCCTACCATGACCATGTCACTATCGGCAATTAAAGAGAGCTGAAAGAAATGCGCTTAAAAACTACATGAATAAACTGTGAAAGAAGATGGTTTATACACACATTCCCTGTCTCCTCTCCTCTCCAGTAATACATATTTATTGTTTATCAATGCCTAATTGACGGTATTGTTATTTTTTAAACCCTGGCTTGCATATCGTCGATACAAAAGCTCCCCAAAATGATTTTGGACGTGTTTAACAAAAAGCCGGTGTTGGTGAATTTTTGTAAAATTTACTTTAAGTACTCATTGGTTTTTTTTTCAATTATACATTGGACACTTTCTATCTAATATATGTTTTCTTGACTCAATGATTACTGTTTGATCATTTCATTTAAGCACACAATAAAAAAAATATTAAGCTATATTTTTCAAGTTCTATAGATAAAAGGATACATTTTCATCTCAAGCAAAGAGATATACCCAACAATTATATTATAATACCAAATAAAACATACTTAATGTGAAATCAAAAAAAAAAAAAAAAAAAAAAAAACAATATGGGCGAACTATGTCTTAAAAATAATTCATGCAAAACTCATTGGTTATGAAAGTATGTGTTGGTCAATAGAATATGCCAGTTCTTTCTTAATATATTTGTACAGAGTTTGGTGACAAAAATAGCCAATTTTCTTACATTGGGCGAATTTGAAAGAAAAGAATCGGAGAATGTAAAAGTTATAAATGAAATTTATGAAAAGTACTGTAAAGATCGAAAAAAGTGTGAGTATTTTTTATGACTGTTCGAAAAGTATTTTAAAGCAGACATTGCTTTAACAAAAATTGCTTAAGGTATTGAACAAGTAAAAATGTCGTGAAAATATTTTTGGTGAAAAGTTATTTTTCAAGCAGATTTCCTTGTTTAGCTACATCCACTACTCTTATAACTTAAGTTTAGAAATAGTTATCTTTTTAACACAAACCACATATAATTCAATGCAAACTAAATAATTTGGATCCTAAACTAATAAGTTCTTGAAATAAGTTCAAATCCTGCACTACAGGCAGAGATAGTCACGAAATATAACGTCTCAATGTAAAGATTTATAAAACAGTTAAATGACAAGAAATATAATGCAGACTGTCAATAAATGGAAGTTTAATTTTTTGATGATAATTTATTTCAATATTTATATGATATAATGAGCCTTCTCATTAAAGTAGAAAAAATATCACAGTGAACAACAATATTTAAGGACACACATAAAATAAAAACACACAGAAAATAAAACTGATTAAAATCGTACAAAAAGACAATATTGCAAGTTATTTATATATTTAAAACTTATATGTTTTAACCCTTTCTGTTTACATTTAGATATAGATAAGAAAAAAGAACAACTTGGTGCTAATAAGGATAAAGACTCCGTTGAAAGTAAAAGTAACTAAAGATTCTTGTTTTGTTAATGTTATTAAGACAAGGAATATACTCTTTATGCAAATTAATTTCAATATTTTAGGTTTTTGGTCAAAACACAGTGCGTGATATAAATATATTTATTTTTTTTCAGCTAATATTACGTCCGAACGTAAGTATCTAGTAGCATTCAAGAAGAGTTATATATATATATATATATATATATATATATATATATATATATATATATATATGTAACAATAGCTTTAGATAGATCCATACAATTTTAGAACCACTGGTTTAGTTGGTTAGTCAACATTGAAAACTCATGGGTCCAGGATACAGCCATATGTTTTGATAACTAGAATTCCAGCGGTATCGTTGTTTAGGGTAAAAATTGGTTGTCATTACAGGTCTATGACCCCCCCAGAGGTAGGTGACGATAGATGTAATTAGGCAGACAAAGGAATACTAGCCCATAGTGAGTTTTTAGCCGCACCAATCCCTAGGCTGGAATAAGATTCATTAATATGTAGATGAGTTAGAAAGAATGTTGGGAGGCTAATCAAAAGTTCTGGGGCTTTGAGGCACCTGATAATTCACCAACACATAAATAAGAGATGTAACTAAAATTTCGTCAGACAGACGACAGACATCGAGACCTACCGACCGACAGAACGACGATATAGATAGAGGCATCAAGACACCATATCAGATATACGTACTCTTGCCTGCAGGACAGTATACATATTAGATATACGTACTCTTACCGCAAGACAGTATACATACTAGATATACGTACTCTTGCCTGTAAGACAGTAAACATGTTAGATATACGTACTCTTACCGCAAGACAGTATACACATATTGACAAGTTATTAAGTATACGTACTCTTATACGATAAGACAGTATACAGGTGTTCAGAGAGAAATCAAGTTATTAAATATACGTACTCTTACTCATACGAGAAGACAGTATACATTCAGAGATAAGTTGATGTTTAACAGTACACAGTCAACGTTTATTCTGCTAAAGCATATTTGTGAATATTTCGGCATTTGAGTGCATTTATATGTGTTTTACTATTATTTAAATAAATGTTATTGAATCGTGGAACTTGGCTTTATTAATGGTGTGTTGTGTGTGAGTGCCACGAGACTGAACGCTACCATCTTCGAAGTAAAACCAGAGAGAATATCGGCTGCTACATAACCTAATATCAACAAACTATATAACATTTAACTACGTAGCGTTATTATACAAAAATAAATAACGTTACAATATATATATATATATATATATATATTGTAACGTTATTTATTTTTGTATAATAACGCTACGTAGTTAAATGTTATATAGTTTGTTGATATTAGGTTATGTAGCAGCCGATATTCTCTCTGGTTTTACTTCGAAGATGGTAGCGTTCAGTCTCGTGGCACTCACACAAACACACCATTAATAAAGCCAAGTTCCACGATTCAATAACATTTATTTAAATAATAGTAAAACACATATAAATGCACTCAAATGCCGAAATATTCACAAATATGCTTTAGCAGAATAAACGTTGACTGTGTACTGTTAAACATCAACTTATCTCTGAATGTATACTGTCTTCTGCGTATGAGTAAAAGTACGTATATTTAATAACTTGATTTTCTCTCTGAACACCTGTATACTATCTTTATCGTATAAGAGAGTACGTATACTTAATAACTTGTCAATATGTGTATACTGTCTTGCGGTAAGAGTACGTATATCTAACATGTTTACTGTCTTACAGGCAAGAGTACGTTTATCTAGTATGTTATACTGTCTTTGCGGTAAGAGTACGTATATCTAATATGTATACTGTTCCTGCAGGCAGGAGTACGTATATCACATATAGTGTTTGATGCCTCTATCTATATCGTCGTTCTGTCGGTCGGTAGGTCTCGATGTCTGTCGTCTATCTGACGAAATTTTAGTTACATCTGCTATTGCTGTGTTGGTGAATTATCAGGTGCCTCAAAGCCCCCAGAACTTTTGATTAGCCTCCCAACATTCTTTCTAACTCATCTACATATTAATGAGTCTTATTCCAGGCTACAGGATTGGTGCGGCTAAAAACTCACTATGGGCTAGTATTCCTTTGTCTGCCTAATTACATCTCATCGTCACTTACCTCTGGAGAGGTCATAGACCCATAATGACCCAACCAATTTTTTACCCTAAACAACTTTACCCGCTGGAATTCTAGTTATCAAAACATATGGCTGTATCATGGACTTATGAGTTTTCAATGTTGACTAACCAGCTAAACCAGTGGTTCTAAAAATTGTATGGATCTATCTAAAAAGCTATTAGTTACATATATATATATATATATATATATATATATATATATATATATATATATATAATAACTCTTCTTGAATGCTACTAGATACTTACGTTCGGACGTAATATTAGCTGAAAAAAAATAAATATATTTATATCACGCACTGTGTTTTGACCAAAAACCTAAAATATTGAAATTAATTTGCATAAAGAGTATATTCCTTGTCTTAATAACATTAACAAAACAAGAATCTTTAGTTACTTTTACTTTCAACGGAGTCTTTATCCTTATTAGCACCAAGTTGTTCTTTTTTCTTATCTATATCTAAATGTAAACAGAAAGGGTTAAAACATATAAGTTTTAAATATATAAATAACTTGCAATATTGTCTTTTTGTACGATTTTAATCAGTTTTATTTTCTGTGTGTTTTTATTTTATGTGTGTCCTTAAATATTGTTGTTCACTGTGATATTTTTTCTACTTTAATGAGAAGGCTCATTATATCATATAAATATTGAAATAAATTATCATCAAAAAATTAAACTTCCATTTATTGACAGTCTGCATTATATTTCTTGTCATTTAACTGTTTTATAAATCTTTACATTGAGACGTTATATTTCGTGACTATCTCTGCCTGTAGTGCAGGATTTGAACTTATTTCAAGAACTTATTAGTTTAGGATCCAAATTATTTAGTTTGCATTGAATTATATGTGGTTTGTGTTAAAAAGATAACTATTTCTAAACTTAAGTTATAAGAGTAGTGGATGTAGCTAAACAAGGAAATCTGCTTGAAAAATAACTTTTCACCAAAAATATTTTCACGACATTTTTACTTGTTCAATACCTTAAGCAATTTTTGTTAAAGCAATGTCTGCTTTAAAATACTTTTCGAACAGTCATAAAAAATACTCACACTTTTTTCGATCTTTACAGTACTTTTCATAAATTTCATTTATAACTTTTACATTCTCCGATTCTTTTCTTTCAAATTCGCCCAATGTATGAAAATTGGCTATTTTGTCACCAAACTCTGTACAAATATATTAAGGAAGAACTGGCATATTCTATTGACCAACACATACTTTCATAACCAATGAGTTTTGCATGAATTATTTTTAAGACATAGTTCGCCCATATTGCTTTTTTTTTTTTTTTTTTTTGATTTCACATTAAGTATGTTTTATTTGGTATTATAATATAATTGTTGGGTATATTCTCTTTTGCTTGAGATGAAAATGTATCCTTTTATCTATAGAACTTGAAAAATACAGCTTAATATTTTTTTTATTGTGTGCTTAAATGAAGCGTTGCTTTATCAAACAGTAATCATTGAGTCAAGAAAACATATATTAGATTAGAAAATTGTCCAATGTATAATTGAAAAAAAAAATACAATGAGTATTTAAAAGTAAATTTTACAAAAAGTCACCAACACCGGCTTTTTGTTAAATACGTCCAAAATCATTTTTGGAGCTTTTGTATCGACGATATGCAAGCCAGGGTTTAAAAAATAACAATACCGTCAATTAGGCATTGATAAACAACAAATATGTATTACTGGAGAGGAGAGGAGACAGGGAATGTGTATGGGAAACCAGTCTTCTTTCACAGTTTATTCATGTAGTTTTTAAGCGCATTTCTTCAGCTCTCTTTAATTGCCGATAGTGATATGGTCATGGTAGGACTACTTCGAACATGGAGCGAACTTAGTTACTTCAATAGAGAGGCAGAGACAAAGATAGAGAGGATTTAAATATATTAAAACAATTGTATCTATTTATCTTATTTTTTATATACTAGTATGATATTACCTTTTTATTTTTTTCTGTTTCTTCCTTATCCTTTTCTGGAGAATCCTGTATATTATAACGATCAAACTTTTATTTAAAAGAACCAAATGATTGTGAAATGTCCAGAAAAAAGACAATCAATAAAATCAGTGAGTACTATATAATTACACACACACACATCAATCTCTCTCTCTCTCTCTCTCTCTCATATATATATATATATATATATATATATATATATATATATATATAATAAATTGCTGCCTCCAACAAACGTAAGAAAGCTGGCACATTTGTGCAATGTAGAAGGAATCTGAAATATAGGCGTCAGTAGTTGGGACTAACCATTGCAAAGATATGTGAATCACTGATCAACTTTCAACGTACCTAACCAAATTTTGTTTCAAATATGTTCTAAGCATTAGAACTCCATGTATATGTCTAACAAATCGAATGTATCTAGATTTATTTGACTATGTCATAATGTATGTTCAGAATTACCTTATGAATTAATCACTTGATTCAGCTTTAATTCACAAAGCCGAAACCCATAAAGATTATCATTAAATTCTTTAGCAGTCACTTTTATTACTATTGGCATGTTTGAAAAAGACATACATAATCCGGTAGGAAGGTAAAGTGATTTACTGTATAAAATACCTGATTTCTATTTATTAAAGAAAAAAAATATTTAATCATTAATATTGCTAACATTTTGATATCTATTGCATAGAAATACTTGTTTTTAAATTTTAATTGGAATTCTACAAAAATGAAACGTTTGCTCATAATGAAGTAAAGTAAATCTTTAGATACATGTAGTACTTTGGTGAAGTTTTAGCTGGTTTAGTATTCTTTAACACAGATTTGTAGCTTTAGACGAGTTTACTTATTTAAAAATATATACTTATGTTTTAGGCAAGATCTAAAATCACTAGATAATGTTTGTTTACTTAATTAAAAACTGGCAATACCTCTTTAGAGGTAAGGACACATTTTATCTATTCAGTCTTCACTAGACATTTTCTGAATTTATGAGCTAGTTAACATATTAGCTGAACCACTAAGAACTTTAAAATTGGCGGTGCTTTATATGTTATCTTATTAAAATTTTATTAAATCATTGTCTTATTCATTGTTGTCCACATTGGTTTACTGTGCATGACTGTGTGTACTTAGTAAAATAGTGCCATTCAAATGCAAGTTCTTTATATATATCCAGTGCCCAATTTTTTTTTATATTTGTACTATTATTAACATTAGTTAGGAATTAAAAAGCGAAAGTTGATTTACCATGCTTTTCCGGTAATTTTACACCTCTGAGATAACGTGAATAAATACATTCACCTTTTTAGGCCAAAGTTAATAATATTATATTAATGGAAATATGGTTGATTCATATATGGAATCATAGGGCACTGTATGGTTAAATCAGTTGTTCTCTGATTTAAAACTTTTTGCATAGAGATGGACCATAGTTCAACTTTGACGTCTATCTGTTTAGTGATGCAATGAAATTGAAAAAAATATTAGCTATTGTTTCCTTTCCTTATACTAAACAAGGGATACATTTTTTTTTAAAGTATCCATGAAGTGGGATCAGACTTAAATCGCACACTTACAAAGATACTATCATAATTAATTTATCCATAATTTTAAATGCTTCTTTACACGTAGTGCAAGTCTTAGTCTTAGTAACAAAGTCTTCTTTTTAAATTTAAACAAAATAGAATGTTGTCACGTGCGTATAGTTTAAAAATAAAATGATATGATACTGATAACTTTATTTAGATTCAGGTTTTCGCCGAGTTGCTTTTTTATATTAGATAGACTTTAAAAAAGAATTTTTAACAAAAATTTGTACTTTTGGATGATTTTTACTTGGGTATTTTGTAATGTCGGGAAAATTTCCGATTAGCCTATTACAATTGTTTTCGTTTTAGCGATTTTAAGAAGACGCTTTTGTAGGGAAAAAAATCTAATTTGAATAGCTCAAAGTATTTTTATTGGCTTTTTATTTAGTACTAGCGTACCCTCAAAACCTTTGCATAGAGTTAAATCCCCTAAGGTTTGATCGGCCAGGCTAGGTTGTTTTTGGCTTCGGGCAGATCCGATTTTTTTTTTCATGATTGTATTTTTAAAACTTGGAACACTGTTACTATTAATTCTTTACTCTCGACTTAACGCAGCGCCTAAATCTGCTATTATTCTATTATTATTTTAGACTTTTGCCTATCATATTCTAAGACCACAGAAACCATTTAAAAACTTTACACATTTCAAAACCATTTATTGAATCCAGAAGAAGGCAAACGTGATAAATATGTTAAACAGGAAGCAGTATTCCTGAATCTTACTTTCGATCCACAGAGACACAAGCACATACTTGAGAAGGAAAACATCTAGATCATTACAGTTACAAATAATGAGTGTGCGCCAAGCCTAACATTATTGAATACTTATTTAGTCTTTATCAGACATGGGGAAATAATGGCCTTCGAGCCTAGTACAGTCCGTTAAGCTGTTAGATCCAGCCTTCATCCTAATCACGTCAGTTCGTTTCCATCATTGTATCTATAGGCTACATATATTCTTCGTCAGTATAAAGTAGTCCTAGAATTTTGTTTATGAGCTAGTATCTACTAAAACGCTAGCTCTTAACATGCTTTTTATACTATTCTCTCATAATTCTTTTTTCTGATTTCATCGGCTATTTTCCGATTATAACATTTAGTTAAATATTTACTTTATTAAAAGTGCATTTTTTTTTCTAAATATGAACTGTAGATCTATACGTTACCGGCAAAGTGTGAAATGCCGGCATTCTATAGAATTACTAGGCAATGTATAGAATTCCTGGTGGTTTTAGGAAAAGTATAAAATTTTTAAATTGTGCATACTTTTCCTAGGCATTCTATACAATGCCTAGCCATTGTATAGAATGACTAGTGTCGATTTAGGCAAAAGTATCAGAAAAGAACAACAAAAGCCTTTCCTGATTGATAAAAACGCATGCTAAATATGGAATGAATGCAAATAAAAGATATGATGTTCATACCGGAAAAAAAACAACGACAGGAGAGCTGAATTGAAGTATTTGATTCAGCAGGTGGAGACTTGATTCACACTCTTAAAATTGTACTGTACTTATTTTTATTTCTTTCATACCAACACTTTGTATTTTGGTGCCCTTTGATCTGTTAATGTTCAATTTCACGAATTAGTGAAGAATTGGTAAATAATAAAAAAGATGTTGTTTCTAGTGAAAACAAGCAGAATCACAACTGAAATGAGCTACTTGTTGCAGCAGGGAAGACTAGAATGGCATTTTGAATTGCATTTAATTTCTTTTTTCACACAAAGACACCTCATAGTTTGGCGATTTTGTCTTGCATATACACATGACCAGCCCCTTAGCGTGAACATTCTACATGAGGGCCCAGGCATTCTGACAGCAGAGGCCCAGACACATAGCATGGGGCCAGGTAATACACCTACCCACTAGAGTAAATAAGCAGGGGGGTAATTTAAGCGCAGGGGGCCCGGCCCCTGGCCCACCGCACGCACGGGCCTGCGTCTGTCACCTTGTAAACCATTATTGGCATTACTCCCAGGTAAGCCCAGAGGGGGTAGGGGTCATTGCTAGAGCCCCCGCCATCTGTAAGTGGGCCCGGCCCCGCAGACCATGTCAGATTTTTTCACGACTCATTGTTTAAATAGGGCCAGCAATGATGTCCGCCCTGGGGCGCTAGTTGGCTCGGCGCCTCGATTACTCCAACTCTGATATGTCTTCTCTTATCTTCAACGTCGAAGGGGATTGTCTGTCTGTAAGTTTACTCTAGTTCCTAGCAAGGTAAATTACATAGCTTTGCTGAACGGGATCCGGCATTTTATAGAATGCCTAGGCGGTAGCAATGTATGAAATAGCAATTTATTTCGCCCATTTTCCCTTCGGAAAAAATTCAGGCATTCCATACATTGCCTAGGCATTCTATAGAATGCCGGATTTCACACTTGCAGGTAACATATAATATTATATCAATGGATTACTGTAGCTTTTATCTATTCTAAGAAAATTACCGGTTTTTTTTGAATCTTTGTTTCTTTGGCCCTTCTTCTGCTAGCCATATCCTGTGTAGAAGAATTACTTACTGCCCTTTTCAACTATCAAAAAATATTTACAGCAAAATGCAAAACATTCATAAAGAAGCTTACGATCGTGCCATATTCCCTAAAGGAAAAGGAAAAGACTTTATAATAAATAGAGATGGTCATCTTATTGTCAGTCTAGAGCATTTGTCATGATTGTTATCAATGTCTTGTTTTTTTTTCTATAAATGACATATTATTTAGCGAAAATATATGGGACAGTGACAAAAACTTCGAATGGAGAAAACTTTTTAAAAGTAATGTCGAAAATATGACATTGTTTTCTTTACATATTCCGTTTATATTGACGCTGTGTAGAATATTTACTATTTCAACAAGAGAAACGCCCCCCCCGTACTTTTTTCATACTTAATACAATAACATTCTAATGCATATTAATAGATAGATATAACAATAAATAAAATATAAAATATCGAAAGTATTTCTGTATTTTCAAGCCTTGCTCCCATTTAAATTATCCAATTAAATCAAACCGATCTAGCTTTCATTGCATCACCTGTGGTTTCCGTTAACAGTTGGTCTATATGAAAATTTTGGTAGATTTACCATTGATAGTATGTCTTATTTATTTTTTCTATACAATTATGTCATAATTTCAAGCCATATATGAACCAAGTTGAACCATGCAAATCATTGTAAAATGTGAGTAATATTAATGCACTTACTCGTTTTTTTCCCCGTCCTATATTTTTAAGAAAAAAAACCGTAGTAGAAGTCCTAAATAATTGATAAAAATTTTTTTTTGAGGGAAACACTTTTGTCTTTTTAAAATACTCATATTGGTTTTCTAACTGAATGGCACCGAAATATTAATATATGATAGCAGTTTTTCCTGAAGCAAAACTTAAGTAAATTATGTAACAACCTCGTTATCTTAAATTAATTCCATATACCACCAAATGCTGGCCATATTAAAAAAGTTCATATCACAACCAATCTGTTCAGGTTAAATAGGAATTCGACCAAACAAGATGGCTGGCAAACTGTTTGTTTACTACAGTAAATGTATCTTGCTTAAATGATTTTCCGAACTCAAAAATAAAATTGAGTGATGATGCTTTGTGTGATATAACCCGTCGAATGGTCTACCGCAGAGATTCCAAACAGAGAACAAAGGAAAATTGCGTAGCAAGTGAAGAATTGGAGCTGGTTATTCAAGGCGGGACAAAGACGGGAATAGTGCAAAAAGTCAGATGAGGTTGTAGCCCGTAGTAACCAGAGACGATTGTGTTATTTGTTTACGAGCAGTTGACTATCGCAGAAAAATAGGTATGTGTTTCAATTATTAATGAGACTCTTATCTGTTTTGTAAAACTTTGTTATATCTTTTTTTTTGACTCATATATTTGTTAAAAATCTTTTTTATTATAAATTTTTATCACAAAATTAATTATTGAATGAATGCATGGTCACGGACCCCCCCACTTCCAAATTTTTGTATGAAAAAGAACAAATCACCTCGAAAATTGATTATAAAATTTCCATAAAAATATAAATAACATTAAATTAAAAGAAAAGTTTAAGTTAAGAAAATAGAATAAAAAGAAACATTAAGAAAGCGCAATTTAAGACTATATATGTCTCTATTTGTTTTATCACTTTATGTTATTATTATTGTAATGTAAAGTTCTAAAACAAGATATACAATTTTTTGACTGAAAACATTCCGACTGACAAAAAATTAAGTATGTCTTGTCATTCATAATGAAGTTTGATATCTAGATAAAATAAACAAGATTTTAAACCCATTTAAAAATATTTATTGAGAGTGTTTTTTTAAAAGCTTTTGTCACTTTCAATTAAAAACTGGAAGTCTTGCATGGAGAATACATAGAAAGATATATTTTAATAATTGATTGAAAAATAAAAAACAATACCGTCCATAACAACACATATTGTATTTTATATACTTACAATTACTTTTTGTCATCAAGTCCAAGTCAAAAAATACAGAAAAACAATTTCTATTTATTTTTAATGTGCACAAGGTCCAAGATCCTTTTGCTATTTTAAGTGCTTTTATATAAAATTCTACAAAATTGTCTAAATTAAAAGCATTTGTGTCTTATTAGTTTTTGCTCTTTTTGATGTTGTTTTGGATTCTTTGAAGTCTAATAATAATATAATTAATTTTTTAACATTAACTTAAGATCGATAACTAAAACAAAACATGACAACTAAAACTTTCGAGTAGAGCTTGATATATCATTTGTTCATTTAAGGTTTTATTGGCGTCAATAATCTTCAAGCTTTTTTTCAACAAATCATATTAAATTTGGTAAAAAATCTTTGATTAGAAAAATATAGAAGTATTATGGTTATCGGTTAGAAGAAATATAAGTTAGGGGCCCCGCCCGTATTCAAAATAGACCCTTCCAATTTTTATAATATTATAAAAAATTAATTTCCATACATATATATAGCGAACGGGAATGTTAATTTCCCCCCCAAAATATTATTATTAATATATATATATATCGAACCCCCGGGTAAAATAGGAATGGAACTTTTAAAATTAATACAACTCGTCCAACTTTGGGACCCGGGTCGGCCCCCCCGCGCCCTGGTGTCCCCCGTGGGGGTGGTCCGGTGAGTCCGTAAGAGAGTTTTATTTAAAGATTAGCATTAATAAAATAGGACGTGGATTTCCATATAAACTATGACTTGAAAATATTTTTTAGCGGAAAAAATATTCAGTCTCGGTAATTTAAAATTTATTACAATTATTTTTAGTAATATATATATATATAAAAGAAACACTATACCATTAATAAATAAATAAAAATTAAATTAATAAAATAATTAATAATTTGAATAGTTAGATACCACTTTTTCTTAAGAATCTTAATCAATTAATTCTTTTCCGGCCAAGATGTTACCAAAGAGGTTATATTAAGGTGATAACATTATAAAGTAGATTAAATTTGAATATACAATGACCTCCCTACTAACGAAGGAATATCGGTTTTAAGGGTTATAGGAATAATGTAATAGGAAAATATTAGTAAATATATATATATATATATATATATATATATATATATATATATATATATATATATATATATATATTAAATATATTTATACCATTGTAAATATAATTAATTTTAATTAATACATATTCAATAGTCGATACCGCTTTTAACCCGAGTCTCTTATCAATTAATTTTTTCCGGCGTTGATCTTGAATTTATTAAATAGAAAAAAGACGTTTTAGATTTACTATAAATAGTCTTTTCTTTTTTATAATATTTGTCTCTCTCCTCCCCGTATATATATATCCCTATCCGATCCCTATAAAATACTATATAATATATATATTATAAAATAATTAGATAGACGGAGACGAATAGTATAGAGAGAAATATATTGACCATGGTTAGATAGATACAGAGACGAAACTGTAAGAGGGATATAGATAGATATATTAGATAAATTGTAACATAGATAGATATTTAGATAGATAGATATATAGATAGATAGTTAGATAGATAGATAGATAGACATATAGATAGATAAATAGACAGAAAGGGCGGATGATTTAGATAGATAGATGGTGGTCAGGTAGATAGAAATAGATGGATAGATAGAAGAAGTAGAGACAGAAAAAGCTGCTTGTAATTATGCTATAATAATAAAATTACAGAATTTAGGAAGACAAATAACAAGCGCGCTAGTGCGGACACCTTAAGCTCCACGTTAAATACTTTTCTTGAAAGCTATTACCGATTTAAAAAAATAAAATAAGATGATCAACGACAATTGCTGATAACCTGAGGAAAAAAAAAAACAATTACTAAATCGGAAGTAAAATAGCAGATTAAGATCAACAAAATGAATAAAAAACTGTGTGAACGATTTTTTTATCATTACCGTATGTAAGATATTTTTTAAAATTAAAAAATAACTAACAAATATAAATATAATTAATTTACACTAGAAAACATTAAGTTACAGACCTACCTTAATGACTACTATTTTAGCGGTAAATGATCAACACAGGTATTTAAGATCTTTCGTTGTTTGCTTGTTCCATTACATAGTAGAAAACACTCTATTATAGATAACTATTGTTTTTTTGTGTTCACAAACAATTTCCCCCCCAGTTATTACGGATGAAATTTTACCTTTTCAGCTCATTTTTCTCTAAATATAACAAAAATTACTAACAAATAATGAAAAATAGAAAACATGTTATTTTAGGAATGCTTACATAGTACAAACACATTTTAAATAATTGTTGCTGTTTTTTCATTTGTAGCAAATTTTTTAACTAATATGTGAGGTTAAAACATATTTACGCCTTGTTGGACATTTTCCTGAAATACATATTTTTTGTAAAGTATATTGCAACTATGTGCATTATGTTGAAGACACGATCCTATATCATTTCATTTTTTGTTTACAGCATACAAACATTCTAGCAAGAAAAAAAATGGTTGCAAAGAATAATATATTAAAAAAAAATTGTGTTAAGAACTTTATAAATGAAATAATATTTTTTCTACCTTTAATATTGATTTTATTTGCTAAATAATCCATTATTTTTTACACTTAATGAGATATGTATCTATTATTTATCAAATTGCATCTAGAATATACCTAGTGATTTTATACATTTTGAAAAATAATATTTATATTAATTCTATTATTTGTTTCGGAAATCAGTTTTTTCTTTTCTTCTGAGAAAACAATTTTTTTAATAGGCCTAGTAGCTTCTTTAACTATGTATACTTTTTAAAATGTTAACCCTTTATTCAGTAAGGTGTATTTAACTATATAGAGATTTTGTAAATTAATGTTTTATATCACATAAGCGCTCATCGGAAAACTTAATTATTGAAATAGAATAAACAAAATTCTATTTTTTATCCTTTTGTGAAACGAAATCGAACAAGATATTTAAAAACAATTATTTAAAATTAGAATTGATAAAACCGAAAGTATAAACTATGTCAGCCCCCGTATTGAAGCCCCCAGTTTGTGACAAAAGCTGAAAACGAAATATTGAGATCTTGAATTTTTATGGAAATTGTTTTGTTTGAGTAGAGACTTTTGAAATGTTCTATCCAACTTTTTTCAGAGTTTAGGTGACGGTGTTAACACTGTTGATTTTTAAAGAAATTGTATTATTGTTCAACAAAAATACAGAATTAGCGTTTCCGAATCCATTCGATAAAAAACACGTAATATGTGTATTCGCACCCGCATATGACACGGTTTGTCTTGGCAAGCAATCATCCACCATAACTTGAGCTACTAACAAACCTTGTAAAATTACAACATTGATAGAATTCCCATTTGCCAACCAAGAACTAAATTGTTGAAAATATTTTTCCCCATATTCCAAAGTTGCTTTCTTCTAACCACAGCTAAAATCTGATACCTTAAAATTAATTACTTTCAAATCTATTTTTTTTAAATGTTTACTGCCAACTATAATTACTGCCCAATGTTTGAGAGCTAAATTATAAATTTTCTGACAAAATTAGAAAAGTCAAAAAAGGTCATTAGAATATTTCAGTAACCGCAAGGATATTCGTTTTCGTCTTCAGTTTTTCCTTTGGTTCTCATATTAATTATGCCAACTAAAAATATTTCATATTATAAAATAGAAACTACAAACGCACGACTTTAAAAGCCAACTAAGCATGTAATGCCGAAAATAAATATATATGATCCGCAGATGATAAAATAACACTGTATAATAGCTTAATGATCCCCTTAATAAGCGCATGTCATTTACTGAAAAAAGGAACTAAGCTGTGGCAGGGACAACTATAACATCACGTAACTCTCAATAGAAGCGCCGCCCCACTCACAAAAATGATTGCAAACGACATCACCGCACCATCGCAAACTGCTACTATCAAATTCGATTCGTGAGCTTAATGGGCTAGGTTTACCAAATTCAAATTATAATCACATGTTATCACACACACCAGTAATTTGCCCGATATGAACCCATGGGACAAAAGATCACAAAAAATTAACATTTCCTTAAAAACAATATCTAGCAAAAATATTAAATATGACAGTTATTGTTAAGCAAAGGTTCAACCGGCCACTAAGCAAGTGGGGAAATGGTTAAACAATAAGCCTATATTTTACGGTATTTATATATTTCGTTTAAGTAAGAAAGTTTTGAGATCGTCTCGTCAGTTTACCCTGCGTAAGTATCACCAAACCATATACTTGAGGGTCGAGTTTCCAAAAGTTTAAGCTTTTTTTGAAGAATAATCATTTATTTCAGGGGTAATTTGTGAAGATTACCTGCGGCTTAAATTTCTGGGGTTCAATCGCGAAAAAAAAGTTCAGAAGCAATTTTCTTAGATTTTTTACGTGAAGACAAAAGTATCACATTGTAAATGAATTATGCCCGAGGTCAAGCCAAACTTCTAAGAAAAATTGATATATGATTTACTATTTCGTGTTGCAATGTTATAGTAATGTGCACAGATTTTATTTTGACCTAAAATTGCCCAAAAAATTTGTATTTTTTAATACCCTTCTTTTTTAAAAAATTTATCAGAACTGATAAACAACTATCTGTTGACTTTTTTTGTTAGATCATCAAAGTAATCACCAGCAATTAGAATTTAATCGTCATGATATAACAAAAACGAGTACAAAAATTGTAGTGAAAATTTCAAGCACATTATCAGAAGTATTAAAAAAAATGTGAGATATATACATACAATATCATACATATTTTTTTATAAAATGACTACTTTAGTAAAGACCAGCATTAATCAATTGGTCTCATTACAAAAATTCGTTTTAAATCTCTTTACTATTTTTTAAAAAATAAATTACTAATCTTTAAAAAAATTTAATTAAAAGTGAAGATTTTAGATTGACCCCTATTAACGTTCATTATGAAAGCATCCAATAAAATATAAACAATATATATTCTTTTATTAAGAAGTACAGATTAAAAATAGTTATTGTCTATGTTAATATAGATTAACATTTATTCAGCACTAATGTCAATTTTCATTAGACAATGAAAATTATACAAACTTTTGGTTACTTAAATGTTTTTGAATGTAATAGAAAAAAAATTGAGCAAAAAATTGTAATAATAATTATAATGGAAAATTTCGGCTACACTCTTACCATTACACTGGTATATCTAAATAAACAAAATATATAATAATTTCCCTAATAATCTTTTTATTTCTACAAACATTTTCCAATTAAAAATATAGACTGGAACTTTAAACTGGCTAATTTAACATTCCTTGTAATATCTTCCTTGTCCATTTACATGTTACGGGTATTTCCCCCCCCCACAGATGGCAAGCACACTTTATAAAATACAAAGTTTAGGCTGCAAATAATAGCGCTAGGCTATATATTTTCTAAAAAATACAACTTTGTTAGCACACATGGGTGAATTTTGGTTTAACAAAGGGCTCCATTTTATGGCACAAACATAAATTAAAATCAGTGCATCACGCAATGAAGGGTATTAACTAAATGACCTAGGCTTACATTTAACTTGTTTATAATGGGATAGGATACCTCGTTTGTAGCACGCCACATACGCTTTTGTTAATTACAAAGAACATTACCATTCACTATTCTAGAATTTTTCTTTTTATAATTCATCCTTGGGGTTTTTTTTTTTCACGATCCATTGAAAAATTTCGTTCTTTCTATGTTCGCCCACATTTAAAAAGATTATCCATTTGTTAGTATGCAGTGACAAATTTGGCAAAAAAACAATTTCCCACCTGGAAAAATTTTTATTTAAATATACTTTTTATCGAAAATTTACCATCAAAAAAATTTAATAATTATTTTTTAAAAAGGCATGAGCTATAATGTTGACTTGCACGTTAAACATGACATGGAATATTTTATAAATTTTTTTTAATTATTAAAACTAAATCGAATAGCTACATTTATAAAAATTTAATACCTTTTTGAATTTCTTTGATTTTTTCATAGAAAACGTATACAACTTCAGTCTATCCAGAATTGTCGATTAACCTACTATTATTTTCTATTCATAAAAAGTACGCAAAAATCCCGGTTAATGTCATTTTGTAATGCATTTTAAACATATTTTTTCTTTTAGTTATCTATATTCGTTGAAATATTATGTTTCTGAAAATAAAACCACTGGTACTAATTAGCTTGTTATAGCTCTTCTTCAACTAGTAATAACAAAAAATACAGAATACTCTTAACAATGGAAAGTCACAATTATCCAGCCTACATACTATCTGGCCTTGAGAAAATATTTTTTCAAAATAAAAAGAGGGCTTCAGCAATTGAGTGTGTTTGAATGGCCATGGTGAGTGGGAGAGAGATTTATTCTTTTTATAGAGCTAAGACCTATATCACTTTGGTAGAATCTGGCATTAGGATCGATAGTCAAGAGTCTATTTTGATAAAAAAAAAACAACAACTTATAAATAAAAAAAGGGAAATTGAATAAGAAATCAAAATAAATTTGTTCTTTTTTGGTATCATTTTCCAATTAGATAGTGGGACGGATGGCCAAGTGGTGTAGATATCGACTGTTGACCTGAGAGTCCTGGGTTCGATCTCGGTGAGCCCCCACTGAATTTTTCCATGTGAAATTTGGTACAAAGTCGTCTCACAAGTCCACCCAGCTTTAAATGGGTACCTGACTTAGTTGGGGAAGTCAAGGCTAAGCAGCGTTAAAGCAATCTACACAATCCCTTCATATGCAGAGGTTATAGAAACAGATGAATTCTTACACTTCATCTGCCCCGATGGCCCGTTAGGACTAAGGGAACTTTACTTTTTTTTTTCAATTAGATATTTACAGTAAATTTGTAAAAAATGTCAAATAATAAAGAATAATCCAATCTTAATAAAAAATTGTATTTTGGTTGTTTTTCAATAAAGTATTCTCACTCCAGGTAATTTAAAAACCAGTCTTTTCCCTTTCCATTATTGACATGGATGTACTTGCTATCTTTTGACCAATCAATGTGAGTTATGAAACTTGTGCTGCCTGCACATGTTCCTAAATCTTTTTATACCCTCTGATCAACTGCATAAACATCCACAAAGTTATCATTGGAAACCAACAGCTAAAACTTTCCACATGGTGAATACTTGACCTCATGGCAGACTTCCTTCTATCCTTGATGTTGACAAGTTCTGACAAATCTCAAGGTAAAAGTACAGATTTCAAAACTATCAAGTTTTAAACATAAAAACATTAGGAAACAAATTATCAAAATTACATTGATACCTCTTTAACTGACAAGTTTGATTGAATTATAGATTAAAGTATGAATGATTATACTTATGATTTTGAGATTCTAATCAATAATAAGAAAATATTACATTTTCTGATTAGAACAAATTGAGACATTTTTTTACAGTCCCTTTAAGGTTAAGATGTTTATGTACTGATCCCTGTAAACCACAAAGACTGTTTTTGATGTGCACTTCTTTCCATCCCCATCACAGTCAAGAGTGTAATGGCTATGGAGGCACCAGTGGAGACAGACCACTAGCTTTTCCCAACTAATGTCAAGTTCCTGTTCGTGAATTTTCACCTGGGATTGAGCTCAGGGACTTTCAGTCAACAGTCAAACATTCTCAATCATAAACATCAGCACCCATCCCATCCAATTCGCATAATAAACTTTTTTTTTTAATCTAAATAATTTTATTTTTAAAACATATGCGTGAAGTAGTTCAAATCTGAGTAAAGTATAATGAAAAATAAAAAACATCATGCTAATAATTCATCACACCTTAATTAAATTTTTTTTCATCATCTAAAACTAATTACGATGTTGTTAAAAGTGTGTTAAAAGAAATATTTAACAAAATCCTAAGAAATGTAGTCAAAGCTGACAAACCCCCCCCTTTTTTTTAATTTTAAGAAATTATTTCTTATCCAAAAATGTTTCTTCTTTTAAATTTAATACAATTTTTTACCTTTATATAGTCGGTTAATTTATTTTAAAATGTCAAATGAAAACATTAACTTTCTTAAATAAAACTTTATTTATTGAAAAGGCAAATTAGGCTGCATTTTAAACCACACCTTGCAGACTTCACTCCAGATAAAGGAAAAAAATTATTACTTAATTTTAAACAGAGTGTTGAGAAATTCTAACCTTGCCCGAAGCAACAGTGAATGAGCCATCACTTAAGCCGACAGCAATATTCTGACCTTCAGGATCGAACGATAAGCCCGAATTTTTTGCTCCAGTGCAGTTTTTGATAAGAGCTCGGTATTTGCCATGTTCCATAACCTGGAAATAGCCATGAGACAATGGCATTGTAGACATAACATTCTGTCTAAAATCAGTATTTTAAAAAGTTACATATTATTATATAAAAATGTAAATAGAGTTTCATAAATAATTAGAAAACTAAGAAAAATTGAATAAAATGATCCTTTATACAGATACCTGATTGTTTGATCATCACTGCCAGTAACAAATATAGGCTTTTTAGGATGCACTGCAAGGGCCCATAACTCTCCCTCAGCATGACCCTGCACCAAGCACCTTGGTTTATCTTTATTCTTGACCAATACTTCAAAATATTTCACTATCTTGAGTACCTATCAGTAGCTGGTCACCTCTCCAACAAACGGCTCTTATCACCAATCCTAGAAGCGGAAAAAATAGCATTGTGTTTACATTTTTGATGCATTTATATTTACAATCTATGTTAATTGTTTGTTTATGCATAAACATTCTTGAACCAAAAACATATAAAAAAAAACTAAAAAAAAAAAAATTAACCTTTATATATGTAAATAAAAAGATTAAATTAATAAATAAGGGAACTAAGCCAATATTATTTTTCTTTTGCTCAAGACAAGAAAAAAGAAAAACCTATGTTTACAAAGTATTTAGCAGTATCAATAGTAATTCAAATGTTTCCAAGTCACAACTGTTATGGAAACATTATGTAATAAGGTATTCGTATTACAATTATAAATAAAATCCTTTATAAAACATAATATGAACAATATGAAATAAATAAAACGGAAACAAATGACTGGGGAAAACATCTTATTTAAACAGATCTTACATGATGAGAAACCAGATATTTTTTAATATACTGAACATAGCATGCAAGTTAAAGTTTCTAAAACTACTTGACTTATTTTTCTGAGCTCCTTGCAGAGCAAAGGACCTTTTCTAAAATTCTATACTTACAGCTAATGATATAATTTTGAAAAAAAAGTGATTCATGCTATAAGCAAAAAATTGAAAATAAAATTATTTTAGTTAAATGTTGGCAGTCTTGTTAACGGATAAATTGATAAAAAAAACAGTATTTAATAATAACTTGATACGAAAAGCTGAATTCACTTACAAAATAAAATGTTCTGCAAATTACCAAACATAAATAGAAAAAACTAAATTACTACTGCATAAAATTAGTCAATCTCAAAGCAGAATACCAAAACTATTGTGTAAATAGATATACATATTGTCTATGAATATATATATATATATATATATATATATATATATATATATATATATATATTAGGGTGGTGCTTAGGAACCACTAAAAATTAAAACCTTGATTTCTTTAGGTCTCACCCCTTTAAATTGTTCCTTTGGATGTAGAAACATCTAGAAAAAAAATTGGTGCTGATATCTTAATATTTAGAGGTAGCTCAATGATGCCAAAGTTTAGGTTGGCCACGTTCAACAAGTAAACAGATCACGCTTTTGGAATTTTTGGCTTTTTTAATCAAAGATAATTTCTCAAACACAACATTAAACAGTAGAATGAATTATAAACAAGCACAAACAATCCTGCATCTACAATATTCTACCTGTAATTATAGTTCAATGTTATCAGTCCGATAAGAAGTCATTTTGACAATGTCAAATAACAATGTTAGTGTCTGGATAGGATTGTCGATGCTGTTGAACAGTCTGCAGCAGGAACTGAAGTGGTTCCTCATCTCTGGGAAGGATTCCACTGTACTCTTGAATCAATGCTACACCCCTCTCTCCATGGTCGTTTACAACCTGAATCTGCCGAACGGTCTCCAAAGATCGCCGATAATCTTCATGGTTGGTCCACTAATCTGGGTCAGCATCCAGGAATCCAGTCTGAAGCTCCATCATGTTAAAGAATCTCTTAGACTTTGGCGACACGAAGTTCTCGAGCCTCCTGTTGTTGAAGGATTCCAAATCATCAGAGATTAGCTTGATGTCCTCTGGCGCCTCATTACCGCTTTCATTCATGGAATTTACCATGCGTCTTTTTGTTTCCGCCAATACCTGATCATCAAAGAATGCCAACCCAACCAATTCAGGGGACAGGTACCAGAGGTGCTTTGAAAACTTGTTGGATGCAGCACTGGAAACAGCTCTGTTGATTCCGGAGTAGCTGAGAATTGATTGGAGCAACAGCATATCATTGTATGGAGCAGCGGCTGCCAGATTAGCCGTGAACCAGGCTCTCATGTAGACACGTACAATAAAGATGCAAAGCTCTTGAAGACCTCTCTCTTCCTTGGTTGTCAGTCTGAATCGCCCATTTGAACATCCATATCTTCAGGCTGTACAGAACCTTCGACATCCAGCGAGCATGGTGCAAAGCTCCAGGAGCAATGAAGTGCACTCCTCTTTCAGGCACGACCCCCAAGAAATAGCAGAGCAAGTTCTAGGTACTCTCAATAATCATCTCTTGGCTGCTGCTCTTGAATATGCTTCTCAGCAAATTCAATCAGAGAGTTGCGCACATCTTCTAGCGAAGTAGACACTCTGAATTTGTCAGTGATGTTTCATAGTTTGCTCTGTCAATGAAGTGCCAATGATTCTTGAAGCGTTTGAATAGCAGAACCTCAGAAGATGAAGTGGCACCTAGACAGACTTGGAAGAATGCGCCCAGAATCAGTTCCATAATGTGATGTTTGTAACATACTAGTATACTAGTACCTTCTCAATATTCCTAAACTTAACTTTTACACAGTACACACAACTATCAAATGTAATCCATAGATTCCTACTACTTTACTAGTGATGTAATGCTATAAAATTTATCTCTTTACTATCTGTTTGCTGGCAAATTGCCAAACTGGCACGTTGCCAATAATTTCTAGGTGGTGTAGGCAGGCCTATACTGTGTTGCTAATAGTTTCTTTGTCTAGGCCTACTAGGCCTGCTGTGTATTACATTACCACTTCCAGGCCTATTTACATGTTTTATATGCTTAGTACAGCAGTGTAGGACAATCCACATAACTTGAATTAATATTATACAGTGTTATACACACAACAACAGTGCAGTACACTATGTATTTTCATCACGGTCCAATACTCCTAAACTTTGACGCCATTGAGCTACCAGTAAACATGAACTGAATACCGTAATATTTTATTTTAAGAGTTTCTATATAAAAACGAACAAAAATAGGGGATGAGAGCAGAGATTTTTGAAAGTTCGTTTCTAAGCACCACCCTAATATACATATATATATATGTATATATATATATATATATGTATGTGTATATATATATATATATATATATATATATATATATATACAGTCTGTACATAGATATACAGATAGTCTGTACTTAGATATACATATAGTATGTAAATAGATATACATATAGTCTGTAAATAGATGTACATATAGTCTTAAAGAGAAATACATACAGTCTGTAAATAGATGTACTTATAGTCTTTAAATAGATATACATATATTATGTAAACAAATATACATATATTGATATGCATATAGTCTGTAAATAGATGCACATATAGTCTGTAAATAGATATACATATAGTCTGTAAATGGAAATACATATAATCTGTAAATGCATATACGTATAGTCTATAAATAGATGTACATATAGTCTGTAAATAGATATACATATAGTCTTTAAATATATATACATATAGTCTGTAAATAGATACACATATAGTCTGTAAATAGATACACATATAGATCTAAAATAACAAATGATGCATGAAGTCATATACATTCATGACATACACACTCTAAGCAAACGCTTAAGAATGTACGCCACCTATTACTGCTATCTGTTATATTGATCAGGCCTTTACTTACGTCACGCGTCTCTTCATTTTCGCTAGAACAATTTGCGTTCTGCTGTTAACTAACCTTCTATAATGAAATGAAGGTCATGCTCTCTTATCTATGAAATTGAGGTAAGAATAATACAACAGGATGTTGTTACGATTGACAATCAATAGCAAATTGTGTGCGTCAACATTTTTCACGATACTTCCTCGTTTTCTCGATCTACCTTTTTTGACAGAGTGTAAACTTTAATTTACAATCATTGTTATCCATACCAGATTTATTGGTGTGAATTCACAGCGATTGCTATCTTTACCACATTGATTGGTGAATTTTTACGAAGTTTACTTTAAATGTAAGTCTTTCCAAAGTATGTTTTATTCACGGATTAAAAATGATTAAAATTTTTTTTTAAGGTTTTAATGTAAAACTAATAACATCACTTAGTAAACATATCATCAGTAATCAAAATTATATATTTTTACTGGCTTAATAAATGCGTAAGAATATAAGTGTTTACATGTATGCATTATTCTTTTGCACACTTTGAATATGCACAGGAATCGTTAATGATGTTTTTTTTGTATCTTCCTTGTTTGTTCAAATGTTAAACATATTAAATGGAAAAAGTATTCAAATTGAGCTAACAATTTATTTAAAAATGCAAATGCTACTATCATAAAAAATGTTTCGATAAACATTAAGCTATCCACTGTCGGCCTGCTTTGATCTCCGGTAATGACCGATGGGTAATTCCGGTCATGGCTAAAGTGTCTACTATACCTCCCGTAGTGCCTCAATGGTCGAAAGCCAATCCCTTAATTGGGTCAAACAACATAGGAACATGCCTATTGATATACTGTGTTGACAGACATGATCTCTTATATTGACAAACATTTCCCTTAGCCTATAGTCAAGATTGCATGTATATAGAAGTATCAATAATATCGACGTATATTCGATATTCTGTTTTCTAAACAGACACGTCAAAGCGATGCGCATGACGTTCAGCCCCGTAGCGTGAAAATTCTACAGCAGGGGCCAGGCATTCTACAGCAGGGGCCAGGCAATAGCGGGGGGGGGGGGGCAGGTAATACATTTTACTAATTAGAACAAATAAGCAGAGGGGGCCAGAGAAAACGCGGGTGGGGGGCCGGCCCCCTGACCCCCTGCACGATACTGGCCTGATGGTGTTACTGACACATTTCATGCGCGTTCGTACTTCCAGCATAAGACTACATCCATAACGTGGTTCAGTGACTTAGGCTACGTAAGCAATGAGAAACATAGTTAACAGACTAACATCCACCCCTTCCTTCAGCTATTAGTTTGAAGAAGCAGCACAACTTGTATACCGATCAGAGCAAATAATGGGTCACTGAGTTTGACCCATGACCCATATGACCCATCAAGTTCTTGACCCAGACACATCATGACCCATTGAATGTTGTTATTTTTTAACATGGCAGCCGTCGCTATAGAAACCTTTTTGAAATACGGTCGGGCGGAGACTAAGGATGGGTCATGGGTCAGGGAACATTGACCCATGACCCATGTGACCCATCCAATTTTGCGACCCATTTGACCCATTGACCCGTTACTTGCTCTGATACCGATATGACATTTTTAATTTCACATTTATTTATTGAATCAGATATATTTTGATAAATCTATTTCCAGAACATGTGTGGTGAACGGTATCATTAAAATATACGACACATATTCTCAAAAAATGCCTGTTACAGAAATCCTTGTAGAGCCCAGCCCAAGAGGACAAACTCTTCCACGGTAAGTATCTTTTTTTTTTTTTTTTCGTCGCCATTGCCAGTATGACAGATCAACATATTGGCGGCGCTGATGCTTGTCTGCCATGCCTACAGGGTGAATGTGCCCGTTACGGCTGCCGGCACGGCATAATAAAATGTTTTAAGACGTATCCAGTCTGGCCAGACCAGAAGGAGGTTGTATTTACTTCCTATCGGCTAGAATGTCAAGGCCCGGGTTTTTCCCTGCCACATGGATTGGGGGGGTGGGGTAGTGTGCCTAACCCCTCTGCCAGAAATGACAGGCTGAAGCAGTGTGTTAGAGTGGGACATAGTGGACAAGTATTGTGTGTTGACCACATATGCCACCACCGACAGCTTTGAATACTATGGTCTTAGGATTATCGTCATTGGCCACAGAACTTCGACCGTCGCAATTTTTTTTTTCTTTATTCCAGGCCAGGAGACCCCAATGATCTTTGCCACACAGATCACGGTACGTCTCTAAATACACAGCATACCCTGAGATGAAATGAAATTTAGACTGCTGATATCTTACTAAGTGTGTAATTGTTTTGAGTCTAATCACTAAACACATAATGTCAGAATTGGCTTTCATAACAAGTATCCACCTAATTGCATGTTTATTCTTTTAAAACTGTTATTTTTTCTATTGGTCTCCCAAAAGCAAGTACGTTCAAAAGTATAATAATGTAAGAGTTTATTGACAGACGACTCCACTCTCCCCCAACCTTATGTAGTAGACCCACTTTCTAAATATATATTGTTAAATGACATGGCTATTAAAACATAGTTTCATTCTATTTTTCTTCTGTTTAGACACATTATATCATAACAGGGATGTTAACAATACTCTTAAATTGTATCGTCAAAACCCATGCCAATACTTCAAGAAAAGAGTATCACCAATAGCAATACAAATAATACTCAAGTAAAAATGTATTTCCAAAATCGATACCAATACAATGCCAATACTTTTGAGAACAACAAAATATTTTTATTTAAAAAATATAATTAGTGCAAGTTTTTCAAATAAAAAAAAAAGTTAAAACATTAAAATACAATGTCAAAGCACAATTTTAATGCTAATCACTTCACCACTTGACAGCACATAAGAATACCATCATTTTCAAAATGATCAACTGCAGCATTAGCCGTAAGTCCATTGTTCATTTGCAGGTATAGTTTCTTAATGCTTGGGTAGGCTGCTAATGACAGCATTTCTGATGAGCTATCTTCAAAATATCTGTCTACTTCAGCAGAACTGTTACTATTAAGCAATTCGTCCTGGTTCTGCCGCCGTGCAGTAAAACAAGGAAAAACAAGAAATTAAGCCTGTTCCATTCTGGACACAGGACGTGTTAGCGCATTTTCATGTTATGTATAAGTACGTTTGTTAGCTTTCAGTAAATATTTGTAAATTTTGGGAATGTTTATAAATTCAATTGTGTAATGCATATATCTGTAAAAAAAATATTATAAAGACGTTTCTTTATATTTGAAAAAAAAAGTATTTTCTCTTAAATCTAACTACAAGTGGTTTGTGGTTACTGAAATAGGACTCATAATTGAAAACATTCGAAATTGTAGTCATTTAATCGTCCGAAAACTCCGTCAATTGTTGCATAGCTCTGATACTTTCAATTAAACTCAGAACACAAGCTTACTATTTTATTTGATGAGTTTCTTAATAAATCTTGGTGAAACTACGTGCTGCAGTATTTCGCACCAAATGAATGGGTTATTGAACGTACAAGGTGTAGAATGGGGCTATATATATAATATATAAGCCCCTTCGGAGCCCTGAACCCCGGCCTTCAGAGGTTCTATCGCGAAATAAACTTTTGATGTACACATGGCAGGCCAAGACCTACAAAATGATATATACATCATGGGTCTAGGACTTATGGTTGTTGAGATCTAGGGTGATGACGGACAGACAGACAGACAGACAGACAAAACGGGGACAATAGAGCATTTTTTTTCGAAAATGCTCTAAAAATCTGTAGATTCAGATATCTGTACTGTTGACTATACTAAAGCTGCACCACCCTGCCGAGTAAGTTGAGTTGGAACTGCACTCTGTGCACTGCAGGCACGCTTTAAGGTTTTTATAAATTCAGCCTTGTGATCCAAGTTGTCTGTCTAGTCGGTCTTAAATTTTGGATTTACCACTGCTGCCAGTTTTGCCTCTGGATCAGAAAATATAAAATCGATTCGCGCATTAATTCCATCAATAACAGCTCTGACAAGAGGTTTACACACCGTGAGAGGGTGTTTATGTCGCACAATCATTTCATGAAGTTGACCTTATATAACGGTTAGTGTGGGCAGCAAGTAGCCAAATCCAGTATTATATTCTTGCAAAATGTCCAGTCCAAGACACAATGGAGCAAATACTTTAATGTGTTCTGCTGTGAATATTTTCTGCTGTGGAGTCAGTCTCTTGATGTCAATGTCATCAAACACCATATCAACTTAAACTTCTAATTATGGATTGGATAGTAAAAAAAAATATATATGCAACAGAATCATAAGTGGATTTCCACGGAGTGTCACCGGGCGTAACGATATACATGTACGTGCCGATTGCCACTTTGATTGCATCTGTAGCCAAAGAAATAGCGATTTTGTTTGACCCAGCTAGCCATTAACTTTGCAAATGATTGCACTGACAAACGTTTGGTTACTTCTTGTAGTACTTTAGCATCACGCGTAAAAACAAGAATTAATAAGTGGCATGCACATTTACAATGTGGCGGTAGCTGGTAAATAACCTGTTTATGTTCGTCATCATTATCACATGTTGGATTCAGTATATCATCAATTTGTTCAAATTACATATCCAAATCTTCATTATCCTATTGCTCCTGTCTCTGATCTTTATCTAAATCCACATCGTTTACACTTAAAAGCTCATCATTTCATCTTTATTCAGTCCAAAAACAGCGAAATGCTTTACAAAAATTTGATCCAATGTCTGGTACAGTGAAAGAAATTTTGTCACTTATTTCAAATTCTAAGTTGATTGCTACTAGTGTTTTGACAATTAAATCATAAGTATGTCGGCCAACTATTCTACGCACAGCCAAGCAACAGCCTTTTAGCTCAAGTGACTCAGGTTCTAACCAATGAACAGTAACAACAATAAAACTTCTTCGTCTGGACATCCAGCAATAGGCAATTGTATAGACAGTATTAGTTCAAGCCAACTTATCTTTAGGCTATGATTACAAGTAGTGATTGAATTTATGTAGATTACTCTTAGAACAATGTAGGCTAATTCTGCAAATAGCTAATAGTGGCAATAGACAAGAATTGGTATCGAGTATCAAATTCTTTTCGTTTAAAACGTATCGGCGATACTCAAATCAATACTTGAAACAAAAAGGATCTGCAATACAGCAACCAATACTTAAAAAGGATCGCCGATACAGTATTGGCCGTTACCGATACTTCGATACTAACAACCATGTATAATAATAATAGTATAAACACGTATGATATACTTACTCATTATAACAAGCTTAATGAAAAGATGTATATTATTATGGACCGTGATATTAAAAACATGGAATTATTAAAAAAAGTCAATTGGCCTTCAGTATATTAAAATAATTTTGATTGTATATTTATTTCGTGCATATTTTATTTCAATGATTATGTTTTTCGTTTTAATTGTAGGTCATCCATCCCCAATGTTTTGATAGTAGACTCATCTGAAGACGGTATGGACATATACAATTGTATTTTATTATTGTAAAGTCTTTTCTTTTTTTTGCGTTTTCCTCACCGTTTTCTCCACTAAAAACTTCTGTGTATTTTATTTGTTAAAAAATTTGTAATCGATTTTCGAGGCACTTTTTATTGATATATTTTCTTGAAATATTGCAAACATAATCAATGCATGGTTCAATAATTTTTTTTTTGCAATTTATAAATTATTTATATTTTTTTATATTTTAAACAAATATGAGTAAAAAAAATCTCATTGTACCAATCAAGGGATACAACCGTGTTTAACTATGACGAACGGCACTAATAAATGAGCTACTTCCCTTGCATTAATAATACTACATGTTGCCTGTTAGGTCATAGCAGTGGTACATGCGCGTCCATGCATGAACACGCCGCACTGCATTATATCTCTATGTATCGCTCTCTCTATCACATACACTCTCTTCAGTCGGCAGGGTCTTTAAAAATAAAAAAAAAAAAAACTGTTTTTTTATAGCTTTATTAGGGTTTTTTGAGATATATATATATAAAGAAAGAGAGAGAGAGAAAGAGAGAGAAAGACAGAGAAGGAGAGAGAGAGCGAAATAAGGAGAAATAGAGAGAGAGAATGTGAATATTTTGGAGCTTATGGGAATATATAGGAACTTATGGGAATATGAAGGAGCTTATGGGAATATTAAGAAGCTTATGGAAATATGTAGGAGCTTATGGGAATATATAGGAGCTTATGGGAATATGTAGCAGGTTATGGGAAAGTTTAAAAATATTAGGAGCTTATGGGAATAAGTTGGAGCTGATGGGAATATGTGCCATTTGATTCTACTCCTGTTTAGTATTTGGCGAATGGGACTATAGGCTTTGTGTTTATTTTCAACCACGTAAGGTCAAATTTTTACGCATCAGTAAATTCTAATCCTATTTTTCAATATTTAAAACGGACTATAAGCTTCGTTTCAATTTTCTGTTATACAATGATAACTGCCATGCATAAGTAGGATCAACTATATGTCAATTATCGAAAAAGAGAGGTAGGGAAAGAGAGATAGAGAGAGACTAAAAAAGAGAGAATGGGAATATATGAGAACTTATGGGAATTTGCGGGAGCATAAGGGAACATGCGGGAGCATATAGGAATATGCGGGAGCTTATGGGAATACGCGGGAGATTATAGAAATTTTTGGGATCTTATTGGAATTTTTGAAAGCTTAATGAAATATGTAGGAGCTTATGGGAATATTAGGAGCTTATAAGAATATGTAGGAGCTTTTGGGAATATGTGGAAGTATATGGGAATATGTGAGAGCTTACTGGGGTTTTGGGAGCTTATGGGAATATGTGGGAGAATATGGAAATACGCGGGAGCTTATGGGAATGTGAAGGAAATTATGGAAATATGTAGGAGCTTGTGGGAATATCTAGGAGCTTATGGGAATATGTAGGAGATTATGGGAATATGTACGAGCTTATGGAAGTATTAGGAGCTTATGGGAATAAGTAGGAGCTTATGGGAATATGTGGGAGCTAATGGAAATATGTGGGAGATTATGGAACTTTTTGGGAGCTTATGGGAATATGTTGGGGATTAAGGAAACATAAGGAGTTTATGGGAGTATTAGAAGCTTATGGGAATATGTAGGAGCGTATGGGAATATGTTGGAGCTTATGGGAATTGTTGAGAGCTAATGGGATTATGTAGAAGCTTATGGGAGTATTAGGAGCATATGGGAATATTTCGGAGCTTATGGGAATATGTAGGAGCTTATGGAAATATCTGGGAGCATATGCGAATATGTAGGAGGTTATGGGAAAGTTAAGGATTATTAGGAGCATATGGAATTATGTTGGAGGTTATGGGAATAAGTTGCTATTTATGGGAATATGTGCCATTTAATTCTACTCTTGTTTAGTATTTGGCGAATGGGACTATAGGCTTTCTGTCTATTTTCTACCACTTAAGGTCAAATTTTTACGCATCAGTAAATTCTACTCCTATTTTTCAATTTTTGAAACGGACTATAAGCTTCGTTTCAATTTTCTGCTATACAATGATCAACTGCCACGCATAAGTAAATTTAACTCTATGTCATTAATCGAAAATGAGAGATAAGGAAACAGATAGAGAGAGACTAAAAGAGAGAGAACGGGATTATATAGGAACTAATGGGAATATGCAGGAGTATATGGGAATATGCGGGAGCTTATGGGAATATGTAGAAAGCTATGGGAATATGTTGAAGGTTATAGGAATATGTTGCAGCTTATGTAAATATCTAGTAGCTTATGGAAATATTAGGTGCTTATGGGAATATGTAGGAGATTATGGTAATATGCGGGAGCTTATTAGAATATGTAGGAGATTATGGAAATATAATGGAATTTACGGGGATATGTGGGAGCTTACGGGGATATCTGGGGCTTATGGAAATATGTAGGAGATTATGGGAATATGTAGGAGCTTAGAGGAATATTAGGAGCTTATGGGAATATGTGGGAGCTAATGGGAATATGTGGGAGCTTTTGGGAATATGTAGGAGCTTAAGAGAATATAAGGAGTTTATGGGAGTATTAGGAGCGTTTAGGATTATGTAGGAGCGTATGGGAATATGTGGGAGCTTAAGGAAATTTGTGGAAGCTTATGGGAATATTAGGAGCATATGGGAATATGTCGGAGATTATGGGAAGTTTTGGGAACTCATGGGAATATGTAGGAGCTAATGGGAATATGTGGGAGCTTATGGGAATATGTGGGAGCTTATGGGAATAAGTTGGAGCTTATGGGAATATGTACCATTTGATTCTACTCCTGTTTATTATTTGGCGAATGGGACTATAGGCTTTCTGTTTATTTTCAACCAAATTTTTACGCATCAGAAAATTCTACTCATATATTTCAATTTTTAAAACGGACTATTAGCTTCGTTTCAATTTTCTGCTATACAATGATAACTGCCTTGCATAAGTAGGTTCAACTCTATGTCAATTATCGAAAAAGGGAAATACGGAAAGAGATATAGATAGAGACTAAAGAGAGAGAATGGGAATATATGGGAACTTATGGCAATTTGCGGGAGCATAAGGGAATATGCGGGAGCTTATGGGAATACGCGGGAGATTATGAAAATTTTTGGGATCTTTTCGGAATATTTGGGAGCTTTTGGGAATATGTAGGAGCTTATGGGAATATTAGGAGCTTATGGGAATATGTAGAAGCTTTTTGGAATATGTGGAAGTATATGGGAATATGTGGGAACTTACTGGAGTATTGGGAGCTTATGGGAATATGTGGGAGATTATGGAAATATGTGGGAGCTTTTGGGAATATGTAGGAGCTTATGGGAATATGTAGGAGTTTATGGGAATATGTGGGAGATGATGGGAATATCTGGGAGCTTATGGGAATTTGTAGGAGATTAACGGAATATGTAGGAGTTTATGAGAATATTAGGAGCTTATGGGAATGTGTAGGAGTTCAGGGGAATATATGGGAGGCAATGGGAATATGTGGAAACTTATGGGAATATGTGGGAGCTTATGGGAATATGTTGAAGATTAAGGAAACATAAGGAGTTTATGGGAGTATTAGGAGCTTATGCGAATATGTATGAGCGTATGTGAATATGTGGGACCTTATGAAAATATGTGGGAGCATATGGGAATATGAGGGAGCTTATTGGAATTCGCAGGAAATTATGGAACTTTTTGGGATCTTATTGGAATTTTTGAAAGCTTATGGGAATATGTAGGATCTTATGTGATATTACGAGCTTATAAGAATATGTAGGAGCTTTTGGGAATATGTCGAAGTATGTGGGAATATGTGGGAGCTTACTGGAATTTTGGAAGCTTATGGAAATATGCGGGAGCTTATGAGAATATGTAGGAGCTTAGGGGAATATGTAGAAGTTTATGGGAATATTAGGAGCGTAAGGTAATATGTAGGAGCTTATGGGAATATGTGGGAGCTTGTAGGAATATCTGGCAGCTTATGGGCATATGTAGGAGATTATGTGAATATGTAAGAGCTTATGGGAATATTAGGAGCTTATGGGAATATGTAGGAGCTTATGGGAATATGTGGGAGCTAATGGAAAAATGTGGGAGTTTATGGGAATTTATTGGAGCTTAAATAAATATAAGGAGTTTATGGGAGTATTAGGAGCTTATGGGAATATGTAGGAGCGTATGGTAATATTTGGGAGCTTATGGAAGTATGTGGGAGCTTGTGGGAATATTTGGGAGCTTATGTGAATATCTGGGAGCTTAAGGGAATATGTTGGAGGTTATGGGAAAGTTTAGGAATATTAGGAGCTAATGACAATATGTGGAAGCTTATGGGAATATGTGCCATTTGATTCTACTCCTGTTTAGTATTTGGCGAATGGTACTATAGGCTTTGTGTTTATTTTCAACCACGTAAGGTCAAATTTTTACGCATCGTTAAATTCTACTCCTATTTTTCAAATTTTTTAAACGGACTAAAAGCTTCGTTTCAATTTTCTGCTATACAATGATAACTGCCATTCATAAGTAGGATCAACTATATGTCAATTATCGAATAAGGGAAATGAGGAAAGAGAGATAGAGAGAGAGAGAGAGACTAAAAGAAAGAATGGGATTATATGGGAATTTATGGGAATTGTAACACTATATTTTTTGCATATAATGTTATGTATGTGATGGATACTGTTGTAGACACCAATTTAACGTTGGAAATTGTCAACGTTATGGTACTATCGTTGTTCCACCAAATGCAATACTTCTTGTTCTTCACTGCTGCTTCAATGTGACTTTATGGTTTGAACGTTATGTAGTTTGTTGATATTAGGTTATGTAGTAGCCGATATTCTCTCTGGTTTTACTTCAAAGATGGTAGCGTTCAGTCTCTTGGCACTCACACACAAACACACCATGAATAAAGCCAAGTTCCACGATTCAATAACATTTATTTAAATAATAATAAAACACAGATAGAATGCACTCAAGTGCCGAAATATTCACAAATATGCTTTAGCAGAATAAACGTTGACTGTGTACTGTTAAAATTCAACTTATCTCTGAATGTATACTGTCTTCTCGTATGAGTAAGAGTACGTATATTTAATAACTTGATTTCTCTCTGAACACCTGTATACTGTCTTATCGTATAAGAGTACGTATACTTAATAACTTGTCAATATATGTATACTGTCTTGCGGTAAGAGTACGTATATCTAATATGTATACTGTCCTACAGGCAAGAGTACGTATATCTAATATGGTGTCCTGATGTCTCTATCTCTATAGTCGTTCTGTCGATCGGTAGGTCTCGATGTCTTTCGTCAGTCTCCCGAAATTTCCGCTACATCTCTTTTTATGTGATGGTGAATTATCACGTGCCCCAAAGCCCCAGAACTTTTGATTGGCCCCCTAATACCCTTCCTAACTCATCTACATATTAATGAATCTTATTCCAGCCTAGGGATTGGTGCGGCTAAAACTCACTATGGGCTAGTATTTCTTTGTCTCCCTAATTACGTCTTATCACGTACATCCGGTGTCATCGACGCTCATTGACAGATTTATTCCACCCAAAACAAAGATAACACGCTGGAATTCTAATTATCAAAATCTCTGCCGTTTCCTTGGCCCATGAACTTTCAATGTTGACCATCCAACTAACCCGCGGTTCTAAAATTGTATAGATCTATCTACAGCTATTGTTACAGGAATATGCGGGAGCATATAGGAATATGCAGGAGCTTATGGGAATACGCGGGAGATTATGGAATTTTTTGGGAGCTGATTGGAATTTTTGTGAGCTGATTGGAATTTTTGGGAGCTTTTGGGAATATGTAGGAGCTTATGGGAATTTTAGGAGCTTAAGGGAATATGTAGGAGCTTTTGGGAATATGTTTGAGCTTATAGGTAATATGTGGGAGCTTATGGGAATATCTTGGAGCTTATGGGAATATGTTGGAGCTTATGGGAATATGTGGGAGCTTATGGGAATTTGTCAGAGCTTATAGGAATATAAGGATTTTATGGGAATATTAGGAGCTTATGGGAATATGTGGGAGCTTATGGGAATATGTAGAAGTATATGAGAATATGTGGGAGCTTATTGGAATGTTTGGGAACTTATGGGAATATGTTTGAGATTATGGAAATATGCGGGAGCTTATTGAAATATGTAGGAGCGTATGGGAATATGTGGGAGCTTATGGGAATATGTGTGAGCTTATGGAAGTTTTCGGGAGCTTATGGGAATATGTAGGAGCTTTTTGTAATATGCAGGAGAATATATGGGGTTAGATGCACTTTGCTCCAAAATAAATAAAAATTAAATAATAATTAATTAATTAAAGCAAGCCTAAATAATTATCATACGATTAAAATTTATTTCAGAAAACCGTTTGTTATAAAAACTCTGTTTTTATCGTATCTTGTTTTATGCTTGCAAACTAAATTTATTCGATTTTGTTGTAAATGGTGCAGTTTTAAGCTTTCTAATGGAAGATAATGTGAAGGCAGTTACAGAAAATTTCAATTGTAGTTTGATTTTAATAATACAGTATAACAATTTGTAGTGATCCACTTTGAATGAGGTCGCAGAACTCCACACTATTAGAACCACTGCATTAAGATGATTAATTTAAGGAAAACTAACAGGGTCAAGTGCCGAACAAAAACGCTAAACAGTTTTTATAAGGCGAACTATGGTCACTTCCATTACCAAACTCTATTAAGTCTTATGATAAAGGATCCATGGTTGGCTCTTTTGTTAAGGACCACCAAAAGCTTAAGAATGCCTTTAACTCTATCGTACTACTAATAGGCTGATTAAACAATTGAAATATACCATTTTTATTCATAGTAAAAATTCGATAAACCTGGTATCAAATTTTCCCAATAGATGTAATTAATATTATATGTAGATAGAGTACTTGACTCTATTGACAGGGGATATTTTCTTCAATTAGTTAGACTTAGCTTATATAAAAAAATAAAATAGTTATATAATTGGCTATAAAACTGTTTAGCTTCTTTTGAATAACACTGCATGTAGTAACGCAATCATTCTGTATTGAGTTGTAATAAACCAGGGAAAATAGCCTGCAGCAAATATATAATGTTTCATAAGTTACCTTTCCCAATTTACTATTGGCGCGTAATAGTCAACCTACCAAAACTTTATTAAATTTAAGGAATTGAAACAACATACAACTAATAAAAATGTTTTTGTTTTCAGAAGACAGTGACCCACGTCAACATAATCCTATATGGGGAACACTTGATTGGCAATCAGGAGAGGACAGCGTGCATAAGATAAATTCCAATGTAAAATTACAATTGATTGACATTTAGAATTATTTCCATAACTTCCAAAAATATATTTTAAAAGACACGTTTTTGCAATTTGAGTAACACAGTCAAATAACATGCAAGCTTACATTTATATACGTGTATCCTTAAAACCTAAATATGTTATAATTGTAATTGTTGAATTAGAAGAATGTATAACTATGCATTTACTTAACATTGTCCGTAATAATGATAAAAGTGTAGCTTTCATCGACGAATAGTTCCAATAGAACAAAATTGTGTTGTTCCTATTTTAGGTTTACGAATCTCATCAACCAAGACTTTTCCGTGTCCTCATACAAGTGCATATTTTTTTTTGGTTTCAGTTTTGTGCTTTAGGTTACCAGTCAACTTTGAACAATGGCTACTTCAGTGTTGTACCTGACTTCAATCTAGAAGTAACTATATCAGAGTTAGCATTGAGATGGAACTTGACACCAAATGCTAAAGTATTAACTACTAGCCTAGAATATGTAGTATTTAGAAATTTGCCTAGCTGGCGATTAAAAGGCAGGAAATTTATGTTCTTTATCAGCTTAAAAATTTGACAAGTAAAAATACATGTTACTGATCTATGTACTTTGACTTAAAACTTGAAAAAAAAAATCACTCATTAGCTGATTAGATGTAATCAAATTTGAAACATTCAGATACATAACAAATCACGAGTGAAATGGAAATAGATTTTTTTTCGGTAAAATGAAATGTAGCCTAATTCAAAAGTGAGCTATTAATAATAATTTTGATATCTGCTACTAGCTTATTATTCGAATAATCGGAGCGTTTAATGATGGGATGGACAGTCATACTACATATGGCTTGAAAGAAACATTGAAAGATTTGTGCCAATTCATTTTCAAAATAAGTAATTATTTTTTTCTTATTTTTATCATTCAGTTTTCAGAAAAAAAAAATCTGTTTAGTTTCGTATTTGTTAGCTGTTTGATGTTTCTGTATTTATGTTAAGTTTGTCTCTTGCAAACTTTACTAGCAAGACAGTTTATGTATTAAGATTATTTCATCCCCACAATAGCTGAGTGTTCAATAAATAACAATGAACCACAGAAACACACACACACACACACACACACACACACATATATATATATATATATATATATATATAATTTCCCTTTAAGGATGAGTTGTTTACTCCTTAAATCTCATTAACGTTTTTTTAATTGTTCTACTGTCTTCCCCACCAGAGTCAGTGTGTGTTTGTGTGTAACGCCCCTGTAAAGATGAGATGAAATCTCTTAGATCCTATACACCACTAATGGGAAGGTTTTTATGGTGCCCTTCTTTCATACCCACCACAGCCGATAGTGCAGTGGCCATGGAGATATAACGAGAACTTGAGCCAAGACCTGAAAAATTTCCTTGGTCCTCATCGGAGATCGAACCTGGTACCTTCAGATCGACAGTCGAGCGCTTTACCACACGTCCATCCGTACCAGATCTAGTAGTGATATGGCAATAGAGGGAATGTTGGTGAAATCGAGGGTTTTCCTTTTGGTTAGCACTGGAGATTGAACCTGAGATCCTAATGTCAACAGTCGAGTGCTTCACCACAATTCCACCCGTCCACTTATGAATGGTTATATTTTGATATACGAAATGCGAGCCCGCAACATACAGCGTGTATATCTTAAATACATCAGAAACCCCGACCATTACCACTCTACTTTAATTTCTCTTTATTTATCTTTTTGAGACAAGAGCTACATGCTATCTCAGTTATCACTGAACAATAATATGATCAGTGCCGTGGCGAGCTTAACTCGCACCCGGGGAACAATACCTTTTTAATGCCTTTTTTGCGCCCTCCCATTCGAAAACCATATAATATTATATGTAAAATATATCATTTGGTGCCCCTTTGTGAGTAGCAAATGGGACATGGAGCCCCACTCCTTGCCCACTCGTCACTACGCCTCTGAATATTTCGCAACCCACGCTAATAAAAATAAATGAAGAGATTATTTTCACTTAAACGTTTAGTTTCCGATAATTATGTAAGATGTATTATTTTAAACCTTTCCATTTGGACAAATGTAATCTTATTGATTCTAAAATTCAAAACCGTGTCCATTGGCGCGGTACTACTAAGACCCTTTGCTTTTACAGGAGATGAAATGATGAAGAATATTTCCAATTATAAAAGAATATTATGCTTGGTTGCCAAGCTTTATCTATGCTAATTGTTTTAATATTGAGTTATTTTTCTTACCGTATATGGAACAAATTTCAGTTTACCGTGTTTCCCAAAAAAAAACAACAACAAAAAACAACAATAATAATAGATGTTTTTATAACAAATGTCTAATTATGCTTAAAAAATTCATTAGTTGTTTTTAAAACAATACTGAAAGTACAAAACTACTAAATTAAATACATTTTCTAAATTAGACTTTTATTCATGTAGTCTATAGGTACATACGCATTAGTACATTAGTGTATTTTTATAGTATTTTGATACCCAGGTAAAAATTTAATATCCTTATGTCTCTGACCAGATTCATGGATGTTTGTTCAGTTGGAAAATTTTAAGAATTTTCAATACGTAAGTGATGTCCAGCAGTACTATAAAATGTCCACCGATCCTGGTTTAAAAATTCCCCTCATTGGAGTCTACAAGGAAGTTAGGTCATTCATAATGACTACTTCGAACATGGTAAAGTCTTACATCTAAACTAAATAACAATGCAGTATACACTTGTATATCTTATAAGTCTATTTCTATACATATACCACCACTACACACACACGCACAATCACACATATTTATACAATAATTCTTTTCTCTTTTACAGACATTGTGCTTCAATCGGAATCATTTCATGCAAGACCTGAATGGGAAATTACATATGTATATCTTAGCTAGCTCAAGCCCTGCTATTCAACAAAATGGTATTATCACTATATAGTTATTCGTCTATACGCCTATATTCCGAACTTGCTAAATATGTAGAAATTTATACAAATAATCAAAATGTTATTTTTAACATCACAGTTTTGACGCATTAAACATTGACACGTATGACATGCTTTTCACTTTTTTTTAAAGTTTGTTTTGAGTGTTTCTTTCTGTGTAACGGTACTCCATCGACTCTTGATGACGTCATGCAGTGCTTAGAACAAGACAAACCGTTGATTATTTTAAGAGTAAGTTGTGTTATACTCTCAACCACAACAAATGTTGTCCATATCTCGTATTTTGTTATTAAGTTACCTTTTAGCGTAAGATTTCTATATAGAATTTATAATTCTATTACAAAGGGTTCTGGCGGCATTACAGATGTTCTGGCAGAGTGTATGGTTACTGGGAAAAAACGAAGGTAACATTTTACTTGAACAAAAAGAAATGAACATACCTCAATTTATGTTCACTTCTCTCTCTTTTAAGAAAAAAAAAGTTCAACAAAATCAATTGTTTTATAACAAAAAACATATTAAAAAAGCTGCTCTTATAACAATATAAAGCATACATAATTACTGAAAATATTTACATGTTCTACATTAGAATTTCGTTGATAATAATTTTTATTTGACATAAGAATTAAAAACGATCAATAGTATTCCTCAAAAAAAAATAATAAAAATTAAAAAATTAAAAAAATACGTAAATAATTTATTTTTTCTTCTTTTATCACTCTTCCATTGATATGATTTAAACTTTATTTCCAATAATTAAGTTTTTATCATTGCATTATTTCTAAGGTTTGGGAAATTAATATACATTCATTGTCATGTTTATGATTCCCTATTTCAGCAATTTTGTCATTGTTGAGTCTTACATGAAGGAAATACATCGAGTTCCGAGATGGGAAAAAACAAGTCCAGAAATGTGAGAAATTTTAAATCTTATAGACCAATAAAGACCAGGATAAAACCTTTGCTCTCACAATAAATCAGTTTTCTTTTATCTTTTTATCACTTTTTCTCAAACTCTTGCAAATGTACCACAGCGTCTATATTCAATGTTATTTACTGTCATATGAAAATTGAATAGCGGTCTTATCTACCATAAGCGTTGCAGAGGACGGGTGGTCAACAGTCGTGAGAGTCCCGGTGAGGACCAAGGGATATTTCAGGTCATGGTATTAGTTAGCGCTATATCTGCTGTGGTGCCTCCAAGGCCATAGCACTATCTGCTATGCCGGAGATGAAAGAAGGGCATTAGAAATAAAAGTCCCATGAGTGTTTTATAGGATATAAGAGATTTCATCTCATCCTAACAAGGAAATCACACACACACACCATATACGTGCCATTTGTGAAAAAAAATTGTATTTGTGGATAATGTCAAAGAAGTAATAGTAATTTATTAAAATTAGTTGGAAAAGATAATATGAATTTGTATTACAAACATTTAAGCTTTTTGTGTTTGTTAACTCGTCTCTATTTAAGTGTGAGATACATCTCTGAGCTTTTGTAGTCCCCATTTTGTTTTCTCCATCATTACTAAGATTGCGCTGACGGGTGACAAAGCTATATGACTAGCTCAATAACGCAGCAGGACTTAGCTCCCCAACTCATTTCAGGTATCCATTGTTACATGTGTAGACGAATGTTTACACCGGAACTTAATAAAATACTACGTCTCTTATCGGGAATCATCGAACCATTAATGCTTTATTTAACATCGTCTAATGTTGCCTACATCGAATGCCCGATTTGTAATGTTGCATATATCGAATGCCAAAATTTTAGTGTAAATGAAACAAAAAAATAATTTTTAATATCACATTTCAACGGAAGTTTTTGTTAATAAATAATACATTGTTACATTAAAAGTCTGTTCAAATCTATTCTTTAGAAATCCGCCATCCTCTAACATTTTGTTCTTCTGCACGCTACTCTTTCTGCTAATGGGAATATGTGGGCACATATGTGCCCCCCTTGGCACATCCAGTATATAGCTATAACTAAGGCAGCTCATACGAATTACAAGTATTATTTATACATTGTCTACTATTAGTATTTTTCAACTCAGAATTATTTTTCTTTAATCTATTTAGAGTGGAATTAATAAAAACTACGGTGGACAAAATTGAAAAGATTTTAACTAAACTTCACACACCGTTCCAAGAGCTGAATATTAAAGAGAAACTGAATGAATCCACACTTTGTGAAATAATACTGAAATCAATTTCAGGTTTAAAATAAATTTATTATTTGCATGGTTGATTTTAATTAAAAAAACAAAGTAGATAAAACTATTCTCGCTCATTTATTTTTTATTGAATAATCTGTAAGCATATATTAAGAACTATGGTCATGAATGTTGACATTTGTTTATTTAATGACGAGGATTTAGGACTATATACTGTATTAAACACAAATAAAACAATATATATATATATATATATATATATATATATATATGTATAAGCAATGCCTATACATTTAATTAGGTTTTATACATTTGTTCCATTTTAGTCCAAAATAATATTTTCCTCAATACTATTGTTAATATAATTTAATCCGATTCTTGTGTATTATAAGACATCGTTGAGAGAATTAAAAGAAGATCAAACACAGTAGACAGGACATTGGATCGACGATTTCTGCTTCTGTGTTTACACCTGAATCAGCTGGACATGGCAGCTCAGTTTGGCGCCCTATGGAAGTTGGTTAAGGTCAAGGTAAAACATAAATAATGGAGACGTTACAGTGTGAAAGTTTATAATGTTTTTTTTTCAAGTAGTTTGCTTGGTACATTTGGCATTAACGCCATAAAATATCTAAGGCCATGTAAAACTTTTGACAAATTGGCCACCTCTCTGAAACTTGTGCATATCTTGTGCGATATGTATTTTCTTATAAAACAAGGACAAATAAAATGACAATTTATTGCACAATAAAGAATAAGTAAATATAAAAGTTTGTATATTGCAT